>CM021103.1:128890760-128948656 GCA_007115665.2 Sequoiadendron giganteum | reverse complement strand
GGCCTTTGTGGCCTTTGGAATTTTCCTTTTTGATTTTTGGGCCTTTGTGGCCTTTTAATTTTTTTCTTTTGAATTGATGGGCCTTTGTGGCTTTTTGGATTTCTCTTTTGACTTTGGATCAGATTTTCATTTATTTTTGCATGTCTCTTCGAGGAGACATGTTTATCCTTTGATATATGTGAATTTTGTTATGGAAGCTTTTGACATTTGGCACCCAAATTGCTTCCAAGAGAAATGGGATGGGTGGATGAAGATGAATGATATGGAGGTATTATGGATGGGTTAATGTAGGTATAATTTTTAGAGGGCAACAAGGATGTTTTCCTTTGTTATTATTGATGAATAAGAGATGGAGGGATGTATGGGCCCAATATGGATGGAAGGGTTGATTAACTAAGATAAGGTCCTAGGATATATGGAAGGTTTGATTGACTAGGACACTTAGGTTTATTTTGATGGAATCTATGGGTACCAATGTCTTGAGTGTGAGGTGTATAACCAAGGCCATGATAATATGGATTTTCTTGGATATAAAGGGGTTCTAGGATACTTTGTTCATGAAGGCCTAATCCTTTTCCTTCATAGTTCATACTTTTACACATTTCCAATGGGATATGTATTATTTATGAAACAATATGCAAGTTCATCATGAGGTGGATGTGATATGGAAGGAATAACAAGATCTTGGACTGAAAAAACTTGGATAAAAGTGAGGGAACCCATTTGATAGGAAAGGGGCTCATGGATAGCTTGAATAGGGGCGATAGACTCTTGTGGAGGATTGTGATCATGAAGGGAATTAAGATGGGTGATAGGATCTTGTCATGGGGATAATGGGGAACTTTGATGTTGACTAAGAAAAGAATCATGAGGTGTAGGAGATGGAGTAGCTTGATCTTTATTAGGAAGTGGTATGAAAGGCATATCTTGATAATGAGAAGTATGAACATCATCATGGGATGAAGGGGTGTCCTTGAATAGAGGTATATCTTGACCTTGACGAGGAAAGAAACCCTGATATTTTGTGGAAAGCATATCTTGATCATCAGATGGTAGGACATCATTGGATAGGATGGAGGATTTATCTTTCTCTTGTGATGCACTAGAATCATGAGATGGTATGGATTCACTAGATGAGGTGGAAGGAGGACTTGGAAGGATTCTTTTCTCCTGAGATGGAATGGGATCATCTTGGATGAAACAAAAAGAGATAAGGGGAACATCAAGAGGTTCTTGAGAGATAGGATCTTGGTCAAATATTGGAAGGGGTTATGGAACTTTGGTATCATTGGATGGAGTGGAAACAATACTTTGATCTTGATGTGTAGGGGAGTCTATTCTAGCATTCTTTGGATTAAGATATTGAAATGAATCATGGGATGTAGATGGTATGATAGTAGAGGATGGTTGGATAGATTCATTAATTTGGGTGAAAGAATCATGAGGTTTACTTTGAATTATGGGGGATGAAGATAGATGCATGACATGGTAGGATTGCACAAATTTATTTATGTTTGAGGACTTAGATTTAGGTTTCTCATTTAGCCTTTGTAGAAAGTCATGAACATTGAACTTGGATGATGCAGTTTTTGGTGGTGATAAAGGCTTTACATGAGATGATTGCACCATTTCATTCAAATGCCAGGATTCTAGTTTTTTTTCAATCTCTTTCAAATGATGTCCAATATATTCAATGCTTTGGTTTCATTCATAGGCCGAGGATGAATATGGAGGATAATGGTTAGACATGCTTGGTTGATGGTTTTGGGAATGTTTTGAGGTATTGTAGGATGATTAAGTGTTTTGTTTGGTTGATGGTTTTGGGAATTTTTTGAGATATTGTAGGATGATTAAGTGTTCTTTTTGGTTGATATTTGTTTTAAACACACACAGAAGACACACGAAAACAAAATGTTTTTCAATTTGTTCTTGTGAAAAATTTAGATTTCAAGATGAAAATAATCATGCACAATCCTAAGGTTGTTAAGGACAATATTTTTCAAATCACACTTGGATTACTCTAGCTATGCTTACTCTTAGAAAATGACTTAGAATCTTGGCCACACTAGCTCCCCCTTACACAACACTCACTTCTAGGTCAACCAAGCTTCAAGTTCTCATGAATTTCCCATGATGAACTCTTCATCTCTACTAAGAGCTGCGAGAACATGGGACAACATGAGAGGTGGTCCCTCCTATACCTACAAATAGAAGGATTTTGGAAACTACAAATAAGAGGTGCCTAGTAAGGGCATTTGATTGAGTGGTTATACATGTGGCAAGATTAGCTCTGATAAGGAGGATTCCTAGCATATAGAGGTTACGGTATACAGGGTTTATGGGGATTCACTTGTCAACATAACACATCAACACTCGTGGTACTTGAACTTTCCTCAAGCACCAATTCTATATACCGACTAGAAGTAGCTATGCTTTATCTTGTTACCGGTTGGGTCATTCCCTTGGGGTGAGTACATTTTCCCACCAAGGTAGACCCTCTAAGAGGTAAACACAAAAGTTGATGGGTTTGGCTTTCTGATCACCAAGTTTGCACAAGGTGAGAGCATAATACCTACCACCCCTTCAAGCACAACAAACAATGTTCATTGACATCCTAGTTAAATCTACATGAAAGAAGACAATTGTTTTTTTTAAAGCACCAATTGAAATATTTTATAATCTAAAAGACAATCAATTTCAAAATAAAGTCTTCAATGACTGTCCTACATCAAATTTCATTAGTAGTTTCAAATTTAAGTCTTCAACAAACGCGTGTTTATGTTTCCAACCTTGAGTCTTTGTCATGTGAACTTGCAAGAGAAAAACCAACAAGTAGCCACAAAATAAAAAATTAAACTAGAAAGAAAAATATATTAATCTAGAATCTAATTAAATTAATCTAGCTAACCAAAATTTAATATAAATTAATTAAACTAAATTAAAATTAATTCTAAACTAAAATTAATCTTAATTAGTCTTAGTTAAAGTTAATCTAAGTTACTAAAATTAAAATTAATCTAAATTAGTTACTAGGAATTAGGTACTAGGAATTAGCAACTAGGAATTAGAAACTAGGAATTAGCAACTAGAAATTAGAAACTAGAAATTAGAAACTAGGAATTAGAATTAGTTACTAGAAATTAGAAACTAAAAATTAGAAACTAAAAAATAGAAACTTGAAATTAGAAACTTGAAATTAGAATCTACAAATTAGAAACTAGAAATTAGAATTAGTTACTAGAAATAATAAACTAAAAATTAGCAATTAGAAATTAGCAATTAGAAATTAGAAACTAGAAAATAGAAACTAGAAGTTAGCAACTAAAAGTTAATGTAAATTGTGGAATTGTAAACAATGATAGCATCATGATATTAACGTTGTGTAAGAGATCTAGAACATGGGATAGTATTCAAATCAATCTAGTAGAAATGCATGCACAATTTCAAGCCACAAGAAGCTGGATGGTAGACTCCTCAAATGAATGAAAGATTACACTTTACATTTACCAACAAAAGAAAATATGAGGAAATACTCATCCAGATTTCTTGCAACCGATGCACTATACACATAAAACCAAACATTATATATGTAAAATAAGACAACATTCAGCAAAGTCTGCACTATACACATCAAACCAAATATTATATATGTAAAATATAACAACATTCAGCAAAGGCTGCACTATACACATCAAACCAAATATTATATATATAAAATAAGACAACATTCAACAAAAGGCAATATCAAACAAACTGTGAATTGAAATCAAATCGGGCATGTGAATATTTATTCCATAAAAATGTATTGATAAAAAATATATATATATATTTTCAAGATTAAACCATTATAGAAGATTGCAATAACCTTGCAAATTTTTTTGTTTAGATTTTAAAAAAAAAAAAAAATTGTTTTATTTTTTATTTATGAAAATGCAGCTGCAAAAATGATAAACTACAACTATGAAAATGATAACATGATCAAATGCAGCTATGAGATTTTTATTTTTATTTTATGAAAGTACAACTATGATAATATGATGAAACTTCGGGTTCACCATTTTGTACATGCTGAAATTTGAAAAGCCAAATTGACATCAATGGAGTCTTTTTTGATTAAAAACATATGCAAAAACAAAACTAAATTATGCAAAAACTAAATCAATGCCTTCAACAAAAATTAAACTCCATTGTTATCCTTTTCCATAATATCTTGTGTTTTCTCTCAGATTTTTTTATGAGGAAAAGCACAAGAAGCTATGCAGAGCTGGATTTTTATTAGAATGAGATTGGAGTTGTGTGTACTTTTTGGTGAAAAGAAGAGGTTTTTATAGATGTCCTCGTGGGAAAGATTCACATCTCGGGGAGAATGTGGGATAAATGAATGAGATGGTGAAATGAATTTTGAAATTAATTGAAATGGATTAATAGATTTATGATATAATGTATGTTAAAAAGCATAGAATTAAGTGCATGTACAAATTTAAATGATTCATTTGATGAAAATAGATTTAAAATGATTTTATAAATTTAAATTATTTAACGAAATATGTGAATGGATAAATGTTCGTGTATCAATGAAAATGATATTTTAATGATCAATGCAAATATATTTAAATGAAATATGCAATATTTTAATGAATTTATGGAGATATGAGTATGCAGAAAATTTAAGTGATTTATGAACATAGATGATTAATGAAATGATAAGGATTGGTGAAATATTTAAATGGATCGTCTAAATGAAATGGATACATGTTTAAATGAATTTATGGAATATATAAATGGATGATGATTAATGTGTATGAAAATGATATTTTAGTGATTTATCCTTAAATGATAAATGATTATGATTAAATGCCTATAAATTCTTATAATATTTGAATGGTTTTATAAATATGGAGATGATGGATAAAAATGATTATGAGGACATGTGTATGCATCTACAGGGAGTAATTTGATTTTGTTGACCTAATTATAATATGAGACATAATATAAAAATGTGACCTTTTTCATAACAGTAAAGTTGTAAAATAAAATTCTGAGACCAGATCTGAAAAGAGCAGAGTATTGTGCACCTATGGTCTAAAATTGAGTCTAATTTATTGTTGGAAATATGTGTTGTCATTGATGGCTACTCAAGATGTGTTACTATTGATGTTGAATGTGTGTGCTGAAGATTGTATAATACTCCAAAGATAGTTGATGTGTAGAGATATCTGTTGGTTTTGTTAGCAATGTAGCATATGGAAGGATGGTTATCAACTTTGTGATGTGGAGGTAGGTACATAGGTTTAGGTATGTTTACAACCATTTTACATTGGTATCATTCTAGTTTGGTGTATCACACATGGAGATAAGTTTCAAAAAAATTTCTAAGGAATTCACAGTGTATACCTTAAGACAAAGTTATGTTGTTTTCATCTATATCATTTCATAGAGAAAGATTTAGTATTGTGATTTAGAATTTAAATTGGTCAAGATGTGAAAGTGTTAGATCCAATAATTCATGTCATTACACCTTCTACAATGAAATTTATAAGTGACAGAGTTTTCATATTTTCTCTAGAAAAGTAAAGTGTTGATAATGGCCTGATGGAATACTTCACATTCTTCTGAAATAATATATGTGCTTATGCATACTTGGGGATATGATCAGAGAGGTATAAGGGTCCTTCCTTTCAAGTATCAGATTTTTTTTTGTACAACAAGCAATATCCTAAGTTTTGAAGTGTTACAATTTTTTCCAAATGCTTTGGTTTCATAAGTTTTATCCATTTCTCTTCTTTCACCAACACATAATGATCAGATAATTCAAAAGAAGGTTGAATAGGGGTATGTGTAGGATCATGATGTGTCAAAAAGTGGTAATATGCAAGTGATATGATGGACCATGTGGCTGAAAACTTTTTTTTAACCCAAAATTGATGAAATGAAAAGGGTTTTTAAAGGAGATTCTCAGCTTTCCACCAATATAAATTATGCTTCACTTTGAATTTAATAAATAATTGTTATTCATTTTCCATTTGAATTATGACTAAAGTCTTGATTGATAGGCTAATTGAAAAACATCTATAACTTTCAAATGGTATCACATTTTTTAATATGAAACATGTGTCACATTCTATTCTTCACATACTATAGGATTAAAAAAAAAAAAAATCATGAAGTTTTGACCAAGTTAAGGTGGTTAGACATATGATTTTTTTATTTTTTTTAAACTTAATAAAAAATTCATAATTAATTATTTACTTGGAAAAAAATTAGAAATAAATATGCATCACATCAAGACATGAGTCCTCTACTTATATCTAAAATATTATAAAAAAATATTATCATTTTATTGTGGTTAGGGTGGTCAGACAGACACCTACATATTTTTCCCTGAAATTTAAGTACTACTGCATTGAAATTTCAAATTTTCACCAAATCATTTTTTTTAAAATAAACCTAGTAGTTTAGAAACTACATTCAATTTTCTATAGATTTAATTCTTATATATTTTTGAAATAATATAGATAACTTATTCAAATTTTTATGTCAAGTTTCCTAACTCTGATTTTTGAATTTTTATTGCCATTGAAGGGCCTATTTTTTCCATGACGATCCTGCATATACCCATAGATATTATAAATAGACAAAATTGTTCACATCTTGGTATGAATAATGTTTTGTGTTTTTCTTTGGTGGTGTAAAGATGAACAGTTTGTAGTTTTGGTAGTGTTGATATTGAGCAAGCTAGCAATCTTGTTTCATTCATCTAGAATTGATTAGATTAATTATTTTTTCTTTAGAGGATGTTTTGTGATGTATTTGGTCCCCATTATGCCATGTGTTGATCTGTAACTCATTTCTTTTCATACTATATATTTGGAGCCAAAAAAATTAGTATCATATGTTTCATCTCATGGTCATCTTGGAGTCGACCTAATTGGGGTTTTGAGTTGTTGTAGAGGGTATTTATTGATGAGAGATTATGTATTATGTTAGATGAAGTGTGTGAAGTCAGTATGATGGTGTAATTGTATGAAAAAGGGACTGAAACATCAACATATGTTAGATAATTCTTTTTATAGCAGTCCATGTTCATTTCTCACAGTAATTTTCATGTATCATGCTATCAGGCAATGGGCCTCTTTAGCATGTCCATGTATCTTTCCCTAAGCTTGTGCACCTTGGCCTAAATTCTAAAGGCAGTGAGCCCTAAATAACATTGTAATTTTTGTAAGTAGTGAGCTTCATATATTGTGATTTTACTCTCACCATGGTTTTTCCCTCATCGGGTTTTCCACATAAAAATATTGGTTTCCTTATGTGGTGAATTATTTTATTTATTCTCTTCTTTTAGTTAATGTGATTTGATGTTTAATCTACAAATGGAACTATTTAAGTTTTAATATATGTTGATTTACCCCCCCTCTTAGCATTTTAGTGTGTTCAAAAATTGGTATTAGAGCAAAGTTCCTTTGAGAAGCCTAATAGTTGAGGTGGATCCTATAAATGAACACATGGTATATGTAGCAAAGATCAATGATATTTTTACTCCTAAACTAGATCTAGAGTTAATGGAACTTGAAGGATGGGACATCAATCCAAATGATTGCAAAGTAGATTTTGAAGGAGAAAATTGGTTTTCTCTTGAAGATTTGGATGAAACAAGAACACTAAATATAAAATATGAGTGCATTCTTGAAAAATAAATAATAAAAATTGTTCAACTAAAGGAATGAGATGGAGATTCAAAATAAGAAATTGACAAACTGAAAGCTCAAATGGAAGAACGTAAAAAAAGTGAGATTAAAATCAAGGAGGTAGAAGATGCGATCTCCAATCTGAAATTTAATTTTGAAGAAGGAAAGAGGATTGAGGAATGATTGGATACTAAGCTCAATGATAAAATTGTTGAGTTTTTAAATTTTGAGGAAGAGATTGCCACTCTAAGAAAAGAGCTGGAAAAAAGAAGAGAAAATTGACAAGGGCTTGAAACTTAAAAGAGGTTCTAAAATTCTTGATGGGTTGATCAACTCTCAAAAACCATCAAAAGAAAAATCTGGTCTTAGTTTTCAAAAGGGAAAAATTCCTATAACTAGTGCATCTGCAAACTTGTATGATAACTTCAAAGTAGAAGGAAAGTTTGAAACAAGGGAGGATAAAGGTTGCACTAAAAAACCTAAGGAGACATCCTTCGAAGATGTGAAGAAAAATCAAGACAACAAAAAATTAGGTAGATTCATTCTTGTCTAGAGTCAAATAAGATTTAGAGGTCCACCATCAGCTAGACAACGTGCTCCTACCAAGTTCAATTAATATTTTCAAGGTTATTATTATTCATGCAATAACATTCGGCACAAGATTGTTGAATTTAGAAGAAAGATGAGTCATAATCCATTTAGGTCTCCAAAGTACAATACTATGAGCACTCAATCATTTCATTGTCAATTATATTCCTACAAAAAATTTATTCATAAGATAAATGAATGTAGAAGTAAAGTAATGATGAATAATTTTTTGAATAAAAATAATGTTATGTATTATCAATCCTTCTATGGTTATTGCTACACATGGAAAAAATTTGGTCATAGGGCTTTTGATTGTAGATCTAATATGAAAAGAAGCAATTATTCTCTACAAACTCATATCACCTGCTAAAATTAAACTTTAACCAAAGATATATTGCAAGTTTATGTAAGAGAAAGAATGTAAGAACTTCTACTTCTCAAAATAAGACTAACATTAACTAGCAAAAGAAGGGTAATGAAAAAATTTGGAAGGAAAAAAATGTTCAAGAAAATGAGAAGGGTGATTTTGCACAAGATCCTAGGACAAATTGAGATAGAGAATTATCTCAAGGGGATATTTCATTTGCAAAGCTCTTATCCCTTCGAAAAAGAAAATATGTTGATAATTTCAACATTGAAGAATAATTGGATCAGATCCTTTTGTGAGTAGATGTGCTAAAAAATATTGAATCTTTTGATGAAGGTTCAAGATAAAGTGAATGGTTTTTAGAGGATCTATGAGCCTCATTTTATCCTTGTGATGGGATAAAGAATTTTGATAGAGGGTTTACCTAACAAAGTAAAAATGTTTTTATGGTGGAAAGCTAGGGAAATTAAAATAATTTTTATATGTTATTTGGATCAACTAATCTCATTTGCAATCAAGAGCTTTAGTTTTTGGAGAAAAGAAGTTTGATTAGATTTTGAAGCTATTTTGTGGAACCCTAGCTTTAGCATTTGAATATTTCTAAAGGAATTCTTATGGTGACACCTTAGGTAATTGATGTTGTTGAAAAACCCAAACCCAAATACAAGAAGTTTCCTTTCAAGGCGATGGAAATGGACAAGGGTGGTTCCTTCTCAAAAGTTCTAGTGGATGTTGTGTACTATGAAGATATAAGGATTTGCATCCATACCTAGTTGAATGAGATTTACCATACTTCATCCTTTGAAGTGGTTGGGCATGATTGAATGAGAATGGAGTATACAAATCAGAGTATGCAAATGTTTTTGTGAAAGGGTTGGACATTTGGAAATATTTTCTAGACTTTTTCAAATGCAAGGAATGGGTAAGAATTATCCTGAACTGCATGCATAAAAAGAACATTTAGCTAGAAAAACCCTACATGATCACAAAGGAAGAAATTAGGGAAGTCATTGGTCTTTGTGCATCTAAACTAGTCCTAGTGCTAAAGTCTGTAAAGAATGAAATGTTTATGGATGTGACTAATTCTAAATTTGATAAGAGAACCCTAATAGTAAAGGATATCATTGATCCTAGTATCCAGTATGAATCAATGGAGATTACATATAAGATTTACTTCACAAATAGAGAAGGGTCTACCACCACCATTACAATTCACACTACATATCAAATGGTAAAGGAAGGTGCCAATTTTGATTTAGGTGAGATATTGAGAGAGAAGCTAATGGAAAAATTGAAGAGGAAAAAATAAAATTTAGGTTTTGTTCCTTGATTATATTCCTTACTTTCTTCTTTTTGAATGAATTACTTGGTTTTAAGGGCCAAATTTAGGATAAGTTCAATCTGGTAGTAGCATAGATCAAACAACATATATTTTTTTTCAAAATAAGCAAGCATATACTACATTCTATTGGGGATTTTTCAAGAATTTAAAAACTATGATGTAGAGCAAATATAAGATACCATCTAGTTTGGTCTAAAAATATGAGAATAAGGTAGCTTTTATGGTGAATAAGGATCATTATTTGATGGAAGTAGTGGAGCCCAAAACCTCATGGATTCCTAAGTTACCTTATGAGGTTGAACATAAATTTGTACAAGGTTATATAGATATTCTATTGTGAAAACCTAAGAATCCCAAATAAGTTTTTTTGGTACATATAGAGAAATCATGAATGAGATGTACCAAAAGAAAAGTGATGAAGTTAGTGAGAATAAAGTGGAAGGGGTGATTTAGGGGATTGCTTCTCAACAATATTCAAAGATAAAAGATAAAGATGAGATTCAAAATATATTGGATACTTGTTCAAAGACTGCATATGATATCCCTACAAAGGTTTCCAAAAGCCAGTCGAGGTCTAAGGAGATTTGGTAGATCCTCTCTAGTTGTTGCATCTGCTTTGTAGCCTTTCAAGTCTACACAAACAATTGGTAGTAAAATAAATTTTTCATTTGTAACATCTCTAGAGAGAAAGACCACTAAAGTTGTCCATGCTAGGCCTAAAGATAGACAATGAGAGATAAGACAAATGAGGAAGAATTAAATGATGTGGAAGAGGTTGAAGAAGGCATCTCCTTGCAAAATAACAAAGGGGAGAAAATATATGAGGGAACTAAGAAAATCCCTCTAGTAACTCATGATCCTCTTGATTTGATGTCATTTTTATTTAAATTTTTAAGTATGGGTTGCTATATGATACAATGGAACTACACTAGATGTTCCTCCAGAGGAAAAGAAGACAATTGAAAAAGTAGTCATTGAATATATGTTGAAGAAGAACATTCCCTTTAGTGACATTGTAGACAAACCTCTAGATAGTCTAGATGAGGCTTTAAGAAAAAGAAGAGATGTCATCAAGGCTAATGAAGAACTAAAATTGCAAGAAATACAAAAGGTTGGGATTCCTATTTCCTAAGAATAAAAAGGAGGTTATTTTCTAAAGACAATCCAGGGAGCTCTATACTAAAAGAAGAATAGATTTGTTGATGATCATGGATAAATATGTCAAAAGGAAGATTCAAATTGAAACTAAAGATGCTACAAAGAAAATAATTAATGAATTGAAAAGTGAAGTTGATTCACAAGTGCTTCCATAAATACATGGCAATGATGTTGAGATGAATGTACCTATGCCTCTAAAAGAACAAGAAATTGATAATATGCCCACTCCAGAAAATACAAATGAGAAAAACATATTTGGTCAGCAAGAAGTACAAGGACCCTCCAGACTGCAAGAAGGAGAAGGTATCTCTAATGTGCTTAAAATGAAATAAGTCACCAATATGGAGATTAAAAAGGAAGAAGAAAAAGAAGAAGAAAAAGAAAAAGAGAAGAAAAATGGTGAGAAGAAGAAAGAGGATAATCTTGAGAAAGTTGAAGATGTTGGAGTGGAGATAGTTGAGAAACAAGATGCTTCTATTTTCCAAGGTTAGGGTTCTTCATCATCAGATTCCTTTAAGGAACTATTGAATTTATACATGCAATTTCAACCTGTGGTGACACCCCAACTTCTAAAAATTCCTACTCATGAGAGAGAAGTTGAATTGTCAAAAAATTTACCCCTCCATAAGTTATAGCTTAGTGATATCCTATGTGCTTCTACAAGGAAGTAAATTTTGTAGGAATACATGAAGATTAATTTAATTGATGATGTAGTAAAGATCATTTAGGAAGGTTTATCATAGGTAAAAAAATATTCTTCCTTTCCCCTAGAACAAAAAATGAAGCTTTTGATGGATTCTTTAAGGATCATTCTTCACATATTGTCCATAAGGTAGAGCAAGAGGTCTTGATGAAGATAGTTGATAAGAGAATGCATAAATAATCTGACCAGTGTGCTAGTGCACATAATAAATTGTAAGAAATTTTGAAAAAAATTAAGGGATGTATCAATGAAGTTACTAATTTATATTAGTTTTGTTTGAAATAGCTAAAACCCACCAAGACTACCAAATATCAATTTGACTTCATTGACTTGCATCATCTTTGATAAAATACTATGTACATAACATCAATTTTGGGGCATCTCCATCTTAGGGGGGTTGTATTTTTGTAAGAAATCATATAGTAAGGGTGATTTCATATAGTTTTTGGGTTATTACAAGTAGAATATATTATGTCCTCTTCCCTTGATGTCAAATGGGGAGAGAAGGCTTTTGGATAAATGAGTGTTTCCATAAATGATAAAGGGGGAGATTGTTGGTAACATGTGTTTTAATTTATGAAATCTCAAGATGTGTTGTTATTGATGTCAAATGTGTGTGTTGAAGATTGTATAATACTCCAAAGATAGTCGATGTGTAGAGATATCTGTTGATACTATTAGCAATGCAATATATGAAAGTATGGTGATCAACTTGGAGATGTAGAGGTAGGTACACATGTTTTGATATGTTTACAACATCTTTACATTAGTACCATTCTAATTTTGTGTACCATAGAAGGAGATAAGTTTTTGAGTTTTTTCTAGTGCATTCACAATGTATACTTTAAGATAGAGTTATGGTGTTTTGTTCTGCATCCTTCTGTAGAGAAAGATTTAGTCTTGTGGTTCAAAATTTAATTTGGACAAGATGTGAAGGTGTTATATCCAATAATTCATGTTATTACACCTTCTACAGTGAAATATATAAGTGACAGGGTTCTGGTCTATGATTTGGTAGAGTAAAGTGTTGATAATGGCTTTATGGAACACTCTACATTCTTCCAAACTGATATATGTGGTTGTACAAACTTGGGGATATGATCAAAGAGGTATAAGGGTTCTTCCTTGCAAGTCTTGGATGTTGTTATGTACAAAAATGGAATATCCTAAGCTTTGAAGTCTTATAGTTAGTTTGGAATGCTATGTTTTCATCAGTCCAATATGATTCTCTTCTTGTGTCAACACATAATGATCAGATACTTTAGAGGAAGGTCGAAGAGATATTGTGCATAAACTACTTTTTTTACATCTTGGTCCACACGATGTTTTTGGTTTCTCCCTGGTGGTGTAAAGAAGAACAGTTGGCAGTTTTGGTAGTGTTGATGTTGAGTGGGTTGAGAGTGTTGTTTCCTTCATTTGTGGTTGAACCTAATTAATCAATTTCACTTTGGAGGACATGTGATTTATTTGGGCCTTGTTTGATCATGTTTTTATCCATAAATCATTTTCTCTTCATAATGTATATGTTTGGAGCCGACCTATGTAGTATCATATGTTTTATCTAAAAGTCATCTTAGAGCTTCAATAATTAGGGGTTTGAGTTGTTGCATAGGGTATTTATAGAAGAAAAAATATTAGTTTTGAATTGATTAAAGAGAGATTGTGCAGTTTGTTGAATATGAAATGTGTGAAGTTAGTATGATGGAGTAATTGTGTGGAAAAGGGACTACCCAATCAGCTATATGTTAGATGCTTCTTTTAGAGTAGTTTATATTCATGTTATCATTGTAATTTTCATTTATCCTACTATCATGAAATGAGCCTCTTTAGTAGGTCCTTGTATCTTGCCCTAAGGTTGTTTGCCTTTAATTGCAAGTCCAAGCAAAGTGAACCTTAAACAACATTGCATTTTTTGTAAGAAGTGAGCTTCATATATTATGAGTTAACTCTCACCATGATTTTTACCTCATTGGGTTTTCCATGTAAAAATTTAGATGTCCTTGTGTGGTGCATGTTTTTATTTTCTACTCTTATTTTAGTTAATGTGATTTGATTTTGAAATTGCAAATGGAATTTTTTAAGTTTTAGTATATGTTAATAAACCCCACCTCTCTGGATTTTAATGTGTTCAACATTGATTTTTTTAGATATTTGTAGCTTCTTCCTTTAGATCTCATTGTTAGATCTTCATATATTACCAAGATATTATAGTTTACATATATTTTCAAGTTTTACGGATTGAATGCATGAATCAATGAATTTCCTTCAAATATTCCTTCAATCATCTCCAAATATATACCTACACATTCAAAAGGAGAGGAAGATTTATGCCATATAGGGGATTTCTTCATTCAAACCCCATGTTGATTTTTTCACCTGCATAATGGAAAAATTGATGATAAAAATATTTTATCCTTTTGAGGGATGGAGGCTAAATGATAAATGAATGATGAGTCAACAATTATGGGTATGTGTAGGATCATGGTGGGCCAAAAAGTGGCAATATGATGGGTATGTGGCTGGCGAATTTTTTTTTACCCAACATTGATGAAATGAAAAGGGTTTTTAAAGGAGATTCTCAGCTTTCGACCAATATAAAGTATGCTTTACTTTGAATTTAATAAATAATTATTATTCATTTTCTATTGAATTATGACTAAAGTCCTAATTTTTAGGCTAATTGAAAAACATCTATAGCTTTCAAACGGTGTCATATTTTTTGAATCCAAAACATGCATCACATTCTATGATTTACATACTATAAGATTAAAAAAGAAAAAATTGAATTTCATGAATTTTTGACCAAGTTAAGGTGGTCAGACATACGAGTCTTTATATTTTTGAAAAGTTATCATAAAAAAATTATAATTAATTATTTACTTGGAAAAAAATTACAAAAAAATATGCATCACATCGGGACATGAGTCTTCTACTTATATATAAAACATTATAGGAAAATATTATCATTTTAATGTGGTTAGGCTGGTCAGACAGACACCTACTTCTCATTTTTTCCCTGAAATTTAAGTACTATAGTATTGAAATTTCAAATTTTCACCAAATAGATTTTATCTTTTTGTAAATAAACCTAGTAATTTAGAAACTACATTCAATTTTCTACAAATTATATTCTTAAATATTTTTGAAATAATATAGATTACTTATTCATTTTTTTATGTTAAGTTTCCTAACTCTGATTTTTCTGAATTTTTTGCCACTTAAGGGCCTATTTTTTCCACAATGATCCTACACATACCCTTGTATGTAGCTCACTACTAATATATGATATCCTTGAAGGAATAAATTCATTCACATCGCCTCAAGGCTTGATTTGGTTTGAAGACCTACCAGTGTTAGTACTCACAAAACAAAGGATCATAAAATATAAATCAACTTAGATAAAAACATGATGAAGAACTAAAATAATGCTTAACTGAAAATCATATTTCAATAATGCTCATAAATATAATCTTGATTTCCTTTGATTAATTTTAGGATATTCAATTTTCCTCCAAATTCCTCTGCTTGCTTTTAAGGTTTTTAAATGATGATATGACTAAGTATTTATATGTAATTTCTCTAATTTCTCAAAAATTAAATCCTAATGATCGAAAATCAAAATTTGAATTTCAAATATCAAATTACTTCCACCAACACATTGAGTTTTGGGTCCACACTAAGGGGACTAGGGTGAAAGGATTCCCTAGTCTAGATCCCTTATTTATTAGGGATCTAATGTGCAAGGAGAAAAATATTAAATGCATACTTGGGTCTTGCACATTTAATTTCTTGAGAAATTTTAAAATAGAAAATGGGATGCATAATTTAAGAAAATACAAACACAATTAGGTTCATGCACATAAGAGGGAGAAAAATCTAGTGTAAAATTATCAAGAGTGATAATTAATGATACTACATTTTGGCCCCCACTTTAGTGAGAGTATGAACTTATGCCTAGACTCACACTAAAGTAGGAATATGTCAAGAGGGGTTGAATCATCCAAATGAGAGATTGGATGAAAATGAATCTAGGGAATCTCACAAGCCCTTAGGATTCAAGACCCCATGGTAAACCAACATATGAACAAAACAAATACACATGTATGAAATGTAGTATGACAAAGAAAAACACATAAAAAAAACACTTGACACAATGCACAACACAAACATAACGAAAATCAAAAAAATACTTGAAAAAATATACAAATACAAACATAAACATAAGTTAAGTACTAAAAGGATTCAAAACAGTAAGGAAAAGATACCCCAGTCTTAAATTTATCTCAAATATCAAACATCATCTATAAAATGTGTTATCTAAACAAAACTTTTCTCTCACAAGGATGTTAAATAACTCATGAGGTAGTACATAGATCTAGTGACTAGCAAGTTGCATTATGCTAGGTGTCCATATAATATGATGGGTTCCACAAGGTTAGAAAGTTGTGTTACGCTAGGTATGTCATGAAACACATGGATCCATTAGCAAGAAATTTGTGTTATGCTAGGTGTCTATGTTAAAAATGCTTTAAAATCATAGACCAACAAACTCCATCATGATAGGAATATACAAAACATGCTTAAGGGAGTGTACAAAAATACCTCAAGGGGTTCACAAAGTTTAATGTCTTAGGGGATGAACAAATACTTAACATCATAGGGGATATATTGATAACCATGCCTCATGGGGAATTATAATCAGAACCACCACCAAAGGGGTATGCAAATAATTCAAATATCACAAGACATGTATGAAATGGCTAGGGGATATGCTTGCCCCTTAAATGTGAGCATGCTTTATATGCTGGTATTTTAAGGAGGAAAATGGGTAGAAGGGATCCTTTAAGGATAATACACACTTACCAGAACTAGTTATCCTTACTCCCAAAGTGTAGAGACAAGGAAAACCATGCAAGAGACTACCGTGTTGTTTCCATTGAAAATTTGGTTGCACCTTAGATTTTACCACCATGAATGGCAATGAGAAAACACATAAAGCTACAAATGCCACATAGTGATGAGAAAAATCATATAGAATAAAGATAATTATTGTTTAGAGTGATTAGGTGCATTCAAACATGAGAGAGCACCAAAATAATTAAGTTATTTTATTTTAATACTCAAGGCCTAACATTCATTTGTAGAATGACCCTACACTCAATGATATTCACAAAATGAATTTTTGTTATCACTTATTCCTTTCATGTTTTTGGAGGAAGATTAATCAAGTGGGCTTTGAGAATCCTCAATAAAATATTCTCTTTCTCAATAGTAGAAGACATTTCTTTCTCTTGTGAAGAAAATATTGATTTCTTACCACAAGATGTTATAAATATAGTAGATGATAAGACATTTGATGAAGATGGGGATGAAGGTTGGAAATCTAGACCTTGTTTGGAAAAGTACAGTATAGACTTCACTTGATCCTTATAATTTTGTTCCATGCTTACATCATATCCATTTTTAAAAAGAATTTTGTATCCAATCCCATAACATTCTTCCAACTCAGATGAAGAAATAACATCTAAATTATCATGAGAAGAATTGGCTTTTTCTTGAGCATGCAAATCCTTTTTAAGTTTTCAAAAGTTAGGGATCCTCCACTCATGAGGGATGGAAGTCAAAGATCCCCCATTACCATCATGGGGTGATGTTTTTGGACTTGTTGATGTAGATAAATATTGAGTGAATGAAACAAAAGACTCCTTAGGAGTAGATTGTGAGATTTTGTACTCTCCCATAAAGGAGGGTGTAAAATCTAATAAAACCCAATCATCATCTAAGAGTTTTGTTATGGATGTAATACAATTAGGATTATTATTAATTATTATAGGTTCTATCTTTGAAGTTGAAATCAAAGTATTAAGAGAGTTGGAAGTGTTATGTTTCACTTTGGATTGTGCATTATAACTTTTTTAATCTACTTTAGCTTTTGAACACCCAAAATACCGAGAGAGGGGGGGTCAATCCGTATTCTTTTAAACCAATAAAAATTAAGCCATCTAATTATCAAAATAAATATAACTACAATTATGAATGAAAACATGAATACATCCACAAAATCACATGACACATGAATACCATTATTTTTACATGGAAAACCTAAAATGGGAAAAACCATGGTGAGGGTTAACTCACAATATATTATATCTAGATATAAGATATTATAGAAAGGCTGACTACTAGGTCGACTCACTATCCAAGTGAACTCATTTCCCATAGAAAGTAAGAAAGATAGAAAGGAGGGGTGGCTACATAGCCTATTTAAACTAATATAGTAGCATCTATAATATGTTGGATTAAAGTTACAATGAAGCAAGAAATAATCTTCACAAAGATCAGAAAAGATATTCTACTCTTCTCACAATTTCCTCAAAGCTGATTATATTTGCATCACACACATGTAGGTAGAATACCATATATATCATATGTCTCTCATTTCTCGCATACAATTTTCTCTCTTTATCCCTTAATCATCATTCAAATTTCACACTGTCACTTCCACACACACTTACTCACTCACTCACACTTTCACACAAAAATCTAAAGTTAATCTCATATATATCCATATCAAGTGTAACTTCAATTAGGTTGGCCTAACACACAAAATTAAACATGTCATCCTTAAAAAAATTATATCTACATCTTGTGCCATAAATCAAAATTCAATTCACCTTAAGATAGGTTGGGATGGACCTAATACACATCACACATAAGATAAAATTACTTGTTTTCATACACAAAACATCAAACATGTTAGGTCGACCCAAAACAAGGCCTAGACACAAACCCTTCATATGTACATACAATTCTCCATACATGCGAGTTCAAAAAATGATTTTCCTTTGAATTACCACTCAATCGGAAACTAATATCTTATCCTCATCATTGAAAATAAAATAATTATCCTTGAAGAAATATAGAATCTCCCACACTGATACATTGTACATGAAATGACTACAATATATAGAGTTGAACTCTATCATTCATATCTTTTAGAATAATTTACAAAATGTCACCAAATCTTGAACGTAGATGAAACTAATGATATCAAACGTATAGTAAGAATCATAGAGTTATATATCAACTTGCAGTGGAGTGTGGACCCAAAAACTAGCGCACTAAACCACAATAATATTAGGAGGAATATCTAGCCAATTATTGTATAACCATATTTTTTAGATCTACTTGATCTATCCAAATGCCTTCAATAATGCTTCTAATCCATGCTAGAATGATTATAACAATATTGACATCAATGAAAACACTAGATCATACAGTATTTGCACCTCATTCTCATGTTTCCAAACATCATCAACAATGAAAAACTTCCAATACTCTTTCACTTACTTCCAACAATCCCCCCATTTATCATTGATGAAAACATGCATATCAAAAACATATTCCAAAAGATTGTCTCCCCCCTTTCACATATCTCACCAAAAATTCTTTCTCAGCATTTCTTCAAGTATTTTTCAAGTATCTCTCCCCAACTCTCAAAATGTGTCCAAGTATCTCTCCCCTTTGACATCAATGGAAAAGGGTGTACAAATTAAATTGTATACTCCCCCTAAAATATATATGTGAGAAAAAGTAACTGGAAGAGTGTGTTGACTCCCCCTCACAAAGTTAACCAAAAACTTCTATACCTTTCGCATATATGCAAAAAGAATCTTAAAATATGAAAAATACATAAGAGTAGAAATTGTCAACCAGAAGATGTTGACCCTTAAAGCTTCTGTAGGATTACTTACTAAGTGGATCTGCCTTCTTCCCACTATTCCTTTTCTATTGAAAGTATTTTGTATTGTAACTCAAGCTTCACCAAGATCTCCTTTCCTTCTTCCAGAGTACAAAGGTTAAGATTTATCTCTGAAATCTTATCAAAAATGGAAATGGCACTTGAGATAGGTATATGCTTTATTTTCACCAAGTCCCTTAGCTTCTCAAATTGTTTGATTGTCTCTTCCTTCTGGCTTTGCAAAGTAAAGTATTCTTCATGTAGGGTCACTAGATCAGTCTAGGTCTCATCATCTCTATCTTGTACTAGGTCATAAGTGTTTGATACATAACTTATTTGTGTCTCAATTTTATTCATAACATCCTTTATGCTTTGTGTAACATCGGGCCACTTCATGCAATAAAAAAATAGGTTTCTTGCTTCCTCTTCATAGGCATGCACATCCTTCAAACTCTCTTCCACTTTTTTGTGTGTAGATGCTCACTTTTCTATGATTTCCAATAACTTATTCTCTATAATCCATGCTTCAACTTGTTCTCCTAGTTCAAAGGCGTAGTATTTGAAGTTCTCCATTATCTCTTGTTGTTTTTTAAAGCTTTACTAATCTCATTATCATGTTGAGCATTATCAACATCTTCTTTAGAGGTCATAGAGATACCAACTTCCTTTTTCCTCAGATTAATAATTTCATTCTTCATCACATATCTTTGTGCTTGTAGCATAGAAAATCATGCACTCTTAAAAAAAGAGATGATTTCACGCTTAATTTGGACCCATTTTGGCACCCTTGGATTAATTATCTTTCAAAATCATCATTTATAGGCCCCTAAGACCCATTATTTTGGAGTTTTGAGGTCCATTCCACTTAAAAATCACTTAAAATCTATCAAAATCTTGAAAGATTCAAAAAACCACCTTAAAAACGTATGGTGGGACTCATTCACCACCTTGGGAAAATGATTCCCCTTAGGTGGGACCCATTTTCCTAGTGTGGAAAATCGGTCCCTTTTGGGGCCTTTTCAATTTTGAGCAAAAAATCATCAATTTAATTCAATTTTTGGTGAATGTCGGCCTTTCAGATCTAATTAATGGTCAATTAGGTGTTGATTCCTATAAAAGAAAGCTTCTAAGTCATTTTTATCAATCTTTAAGCACTTTGGGTAAGAATTTTCAAGCATTAAGTATCAAGAGTCTTCAAGAAAGTTCTCAAAAGAGCATTCAAGTTTCAAGATCATCTAAGGTTGAAGATTTGGAGTAGCCTTAATGTTTTTTTGTAGGTCTTCAATCTCACTTTAGATCAAGATCAAGCATTGTCAAGGGTTGATCATGGATATGGTGAATCGTGATGAATTTTAGGTTGGGGAGACACAACTAGCTATCAAGCCAATCCTAAAGACTTGTTTCCTAAGTGATTCCATACTGCATTATCACTCTACATTCAGCCTAAGGAAGGTACAAACACCATTAGGGTTCTATTGATGTGTTTTTTTGTACCTTCTCAACATAGGAAATGCATAGGTGCATCACCTCTCTTGAAAGGAAATCTTCCACAATCAGGTTGTAGAACACTATCCCAAGGTCTCTCGGATGTTAGGTCATGATAGTGTTGGGAATATTTTAGTTGATTTATGATGTGATTTTGTTGGTAATTACAGGGAAGACTTACATAAACTAAGTTGGAGCAGAACTGGATCTATGAATAGAGCTCTTAGGATGGGAAATTATTGTATTCAACTACAGGTTCAAACGACAATCTTGAACTCTATTTTTTGTTTTAAGTTTTGGCTTTACAATGTACAATGAACCTTAGCATAGGTTACCTATTAAAAAAAAGAAGGAAAAAGAGCAGGGAAGAGAGCAAGCTCCTATACCTACAACTATGAATGAATAGTGATCATAGAGATTTCTATTGTGGACAGTTTCCTTAAAATAGAATTTCACTTAACCAAAAATTTCATAGTATCATGAAACCTATGCTATCTTCTAAGGACTATAGATGTTTTATCATTAATTCACCATACATATGCATGAACAAAGATAAATTTTGGAGGCAGCTTTAAAATTGAAGTCTAGACTAACTTTACAAAACCATTTACCAGTAGCAAATGACCAAAAGTATGGAAAAGAAAAGCATCTACACAACAAAAATCTTCACAATCAAGAACAACATTAATAAATCTACCAATGTTGACTGAGAGGAAACTAGAATAGTGAATTAAATCTAACTAAATATTTAACTTATGAGATAAGAATCATGAAACATGGGAAGAAATCCAGAAATGCATCAAAGTCAATGTATTTCTATTGCAATTTATGTAGAATGTCTTTACAACAATTCAACCTCTCTAAAATGAGAGGAGGCTCCCCTATTTATAGTGTTTCAAAGGTAGAACATGTGGCCAATATTGAATTACATTTGTGTGGCCACAATTCACTATAATCTAGGGTTCTACCTACCCCCCAATTTATTACAATTTAGAAAACATCATTTATCTTTATCCTTGTTTTGTCTTTTGTGGTAGTATTGTAGCATTTTGTCTTTTTGCTGATTGCTCTTTGTTGTAGCTACTCTTTTGGAAGTTCATCAATAATAGGGTTTCCCTCTCACTTCTTCATAGTTGCATACTCCATGAACCTCAGAATCACTAGTTGGATCCTATCAATTTCCATGACATCGGACTTTAGCACTTGGTAACTCCATTCCTTGGAATGGTCAATGAGCTTCCTCCAATACTCCTCATATTTGGCAACATGATTAATGAATAGATTGGACTAGGTGAAGGCCCGAGCAGAAAATCTCATGAACTCTATGGTGATTTGACATCCCCTCTTCCATCTTCTTTTGGAAATGAGGCCTTATATTTTCTGGATTGATTTGAACAACATGCGCACCAAATCCTGCCATCACTCTCAAATACCAGACGCAATCCCCTCTAGCTTCCTTGGCCCATTCGATGTCAGGATCCACCTTCTCCAATACCTGTTCCAACATCTTCCTCTGATGGTCAAGGTCTCGTCTCCAAATATTCATCAACAAATGGTCATCACCCTTGAATAAGAATTCCTTTTCCCAAATTTCTCTTGGCAACTTGAGGATAGCCTCAATTTTGAGATACGTGGCCTCATAATTTTTAGGAAACGTGATGCATATTTTCTTTGTGCCCTCAAGAGACATTTGTACTTCTAGGAATTTTTTCATTGTTCAAACAACATGATTGATACCTATATTTCCAATAGCCAAGACTTTTCGAAACCAATTTTTCATGGTCCTATCCAAGTTTTTCCTCTTCTCAAGTTTGTCAATCTATTCTTTGGAAATTAGCTGTGGCAAAGATGAGGAAGTGGATGGTGGCTCCTCTGTGGACAACCATTGATGGATATAGGCTATAAAATTAGCCACTTGTGCTTTAAGTTCCTCTTTCAAAACTTTGTCTTGCTGGATTAAGTGCACCATTGTGGCTACGGACTCCTAGAGGTGGTCAACTTTTTGTTCCCTGGTGGCCAATCCCAAGTCGATGGTGGAGATGTTGTATCTTATTCCCTATTCTCAAACCATAGGCATGGCTATCTACATTGCTTTGGATATGGAGGAATCCATCGCTACCCTTGATCTAATTCTAGGCATTTTCTCCATCTTAGCACCAATCTGAGCTCTAGCCAATATTGCCTCCAGTCTTTTTTTCAGATCCTTCAGAGTGAGAGTCTTCCTTTCCAACTACCTTTCCAACCAGTCAAGCATCGAGGAACTTTCCTTGGGGAATTCATGATAATCTTTTTTGTCCTTCTTCTCCTCATTGGAGTCCTGAATGAACACTATGCGTCTGATGAGAGATTTGGTGGGCAATCATTTATCTAAGTGGTCTTCTCTTTCAACATCCCCTTCTTCCTCATCCCGATCATGCTCATGTTCCTCGGGCCTATCTTCTTGTCTATCCTCAGGAAAGGATGTCTCTATATCATGCTTAGGGGCATGCTCATGCCCTTCCACTAGAGACTTGTCACCCTATGTCTCCAGAGCAACAACTCTTTCTTTGGTCGTAAGTTGTCCTGTAACCTCTTTGTCTTTAATCACCTTGAGTTGTTTGGTTGATTCGGCATCAAGCTCCAAGTCTGCTATTTATTGAATCACTTTTGTGCCTTGATCCTCAATGTCATCACTGGAAGACTCATAGGTGACCTCGTCGATTACCTGATGCTTATACATAGGATATTGATGATAATCATCTACCTCCTCTTCGAGCCTCTTAGCAATTGGCCCAAAAATCCTTGATGTGGTGGAGGTGGGTGTATTCCTATCCAATTTCCTTCCTGATGTGGTCGTATAAGTCCATCCGCAACCTAGCTGTATGTGGCTTGAAGTGGTACTTGGCCAGCTCCTTCTCTGAATTACCTACACATTGGGAAGTATTAACTTCATACATCCCCTAGCCAAGTGTGAGGGGATAAGGGATCCCAGTGATATGCTTACCACTTAAGATTTCGTGTACATGTCGTAATTGCTAAGATAGCTCCAATAGGATGATTTGGTCATTAGGGTACTGGGGCAACTTATTTGGCCTTTCTAAGAATCCTGTAGCATGAATGTATGTGAACTTTGGATACTGGATGAACAAGAAAGTGTAATGTTTAAGGAGGCTCCTAGCACTATGAGAGACTCTTCTCTCAAAATCACCTCCAAGAAGTCTGATGATGTATGCGATAAACACATCATTCACTCTGCAGTAATCCCTCTTGAAATTTTTGTACTGCAGATGAGGGTACTTATCATACGATTTAAGCTCTCTACCAGACATCTCATTGGCCAATATGGACAATCCATTGTAAAGCCACTAATCATCGAATGAATACACCAAGTAAGATGTCATGTAGAATTTGGAGGTTTTCTTTACATTAATGAATTTCTCATGGAAGCAATCACTGATTATCTCTCCCCAATAAACGTGGTGCCCTTCCCATGAAGAATCTATTCAACATAATACACCATCCACTCCTAGAAGAATGCCGCAGTAGGAAGGCCCATTACTCTACTCAGCAAGGTTATCAGATCCTGCTAGTCCTCGAAGAAGTCATTGCAGTAGAGCTCCAGAGGAACCTTGGTAGCACTGCCTCACCTCTCCTTCAACCAATATTGGTTGATCAGATTCTTGAATCTCAAAGGATCCTCGTCCCACAGCTCCTTGCATTCCTGAATAGTTGGGGTCTCCATGCTTCCAAAGATGGGAATGTGGAAGGTTTTTGTTATCCCCAAAGGGGACATATCAGGCAAGATGTTGTCATCTTTGTCCACAATTGTCCTTGCTTCAAGTTGGTATGCCTCCCTACAAGCCATTACTAGCTCAGAGGGAAACTAGTAGCCTTAGCTAATCCACTACTTCTGATCAGTTTGGCGCTTTCAATCTTTGGATCTACCCTGACCCTTAATGTGAAGTCATCAATATTGACATGCCCAATATTGGTATTTGAGATATCTATCCATTTAGTTGTAACCTTGGAGTGCAATGGTCCTCCCTAGAATTGGTACTTCATTTGGTCCTTGTCCTCCCTGTCTCAAGGAGCTTTGGTAGTTATTTTCTTTTTGTCCTAAATTGCCCCTGAAAATTTTGCACTAGATTCCATATATCCTACACAAAGAGACAGGAGTTAATAAAGAAAATTAAATATGGGGGAATGCAGCCTTGAGCAAATCCTTGCAAATCAAGGTTAGATTAAACAATTTGGTCAAAGTAAAATTGGAGGGAAAACGGATGATCCACGCACCAAGGGTCATACTTCCCCTACCATAATGTTGTTTTAGAAGGGCGAATAGGGTAGGGAGTCCTGGATGATCTTTTTTTGGTCTTGGATTTGGATGACAAAGGGTCCATGTGGAAGAAGGTCAAAATTAAGCACATGGGTTGAAGTCCATTTCTAAATTGGAGTTCATTTGAGTTATCATTGATGCTTTCGGGCTCAAACTGAAGATAAGTTGTCAAATGTTTGTTGTTTGAAACAACCCTGGGCAAATGACACTTCGGAGGCGGTGTTCTAAGGTTCAGAACCCAAAGGATGGAAGGGCAGACCGGTTTAGCTATTTAGGATGGCAAGGGCAGGATGAAATTCTAGGGACAGAGGTCCGAATGAGGTGAGGACTCCACATTTGATTGTCAAAACCCTGAGTAGCAAGGAAATGATCAGGGCCTAGAGGCTGGAAAGACACTAGGAGACAGGCGTGTATAATGGTAGAACAACGATGATGGTCTAAGGATGGAAGTCCATAGGCTGGGATCCAAAGGTAACTTGGAGTTTCCTTTCATTTGGCATCCAAATCCGATTTGAAGACCAGAGCCCGATGATTGAATTGACAAAGTGAGGATTCCATTTTTGAGAAACGATGAATCAAAAGGCGAGTCCTAGAGTTTGGAATCTGGGGGAAGGTTCATTGTCAAGGAAATTTTGATAAAGTTAATGTTGTGGCTAGAGAGAGTCTGAGGCTTCAAGAGCATGGTCTCCTGCCCCAGAGAACAGTGATGGGATGACAGGGTTCTGATTTCAAATCTAGGTTTTCCAAGGGACGCTTTTGAAAATTCGGACAGGTGGGTTTTTAAGGTGGGATGTTTTCCTTTCGGGTTACTCAACCCTTTCTCCCTTATCATTTAATTTTTCAATTCTAAAGATTAGAAAAGGGAAGGACTATCAGTACAATGGTCATACCTTGGGGGCCCAGAGAAGAGAGATGCCAAATCCTCGAGGAACGATGAAGCTGAAACTTGAGCGTGGAGGCAGAAAAGGCTGGGGTCACACTGTGTTTATTCGTTGTTCCTAACATGTGAAAATGACATGTTGAAACTTGCTTAAATAGCCCCTTAATGCATTTAATACCCCCCTAATGAATTCTAGTATGGCTTCCAACAAGGTAGGTGAGTTTGAATTTCAGGATGACAGCAGGAGAACCAGAGCTTGGAGGGTTAGAAAGACATCAAAGAACGATCGCACAGGATAGAAAAAGCATGAAGGAAACCCAAATGAGGGAGCCCAAAGGGCAAAGCCTGAAAAGTAGAAAGTGGGGAGAGGGAAGGTGAAGGGTGAAGCCCAAAAGGTGGAAAGAAGAAAGTGGGAAGCCCAAAGGGCAAAGCTCGAAAAATGGAAAGAACAAAGCGGGAAGCTTGAAGGGAGAAAAGGTGAAAGTGGGAAGAAGAAAGCATAAATTCCAAAGGGTGAAAGCGAGAAGTTCGAAGGGCAAAGCCTGAAGGGAGAAAGGTGAAAGCGGGAAGAAGAAAGCATAAATCCTAAAGGGAAAAAGGTGAAAGCAGGAAGTCCAAAGGGCGAAGCCAAAAAAATGGAAAGAAGAAAGTGGGAAGGCCAAAGGGTGAAAGGCAAAAGCAAGAAGCCTGAAAAGTTGAAAGAAGAAAGCGGGAAGCCCAAAGGGTGAAGCCCGAAAAATGAAAAACATCAATTTTTACTTTAGGGGACAAAATATGGTCCACCAAAAATGAGACTTTGAAGAGTGCATTGACCAACTAGGACACCAAAACAAGGGGAACACAAAATGAGACAACAACAAAATGACCCAGCAAGGCAGAAGCAAGAGAGGGTCCCCATTATGAACAAGGCATGTTTTCTAGAGGCACAATAGGTTCATTTGGGATGACTAGAGATCATCACAAGTGAATCATTCATCTCCTCAATTGTATTCTTGTGTTTGATTCTCTCATGTTAAAATAGGATTGCATCATGTTCATATTTCCTAGTCTTGGACACACTTAAGGCTAGGGTTTCCATGCATATTTCATTATCTTTTTCAAGGTTTAATTACCAAACTAGGGTTTTGACCAAGGCAAACCCCCATTGCCAAATCAAGCTAAATTTTGTTTGCAGGTGATTTTTACAGGTTTGGATCTAAAACTCAAGCTGGAAGGGAGGAGTAGGTGCTAATGAATAGATCAAAGTTTTGAATTCATAAAAAATGCTAAACTGGACTAATTTTCCAAGTGTGGTGAATGAGTCCCAATGTTGTTGTTTAATAGATCAAGTTGTGGATTTTAATACCCTTTTTCCCAAAACAAGCTCTTGCATAGAAATTCGGATCTGGGGCTTATTCACCCAGGTCAGTGAATGAGTCCCAAGTGGTCAAAAAGTCAACATTTCTAGAATTTTAGAGTTGTTTCTACTCCTTTATATGTTTCTAGGTGCACATTTCTAGTTAAACTATCTCCTATTGTTGTTTGTTTGCATTTCTAGGTCATTCATTAAAGTATTGCATCAAACTAGGGTTTTTCATTTCATCATTCATTACATTGTCTTTCCAAGTCTAAAATTGGTGGTGAACCCCTCATTTACATCATTCAATCCCCTAGAACACATCCTTTTTCAGATTCCAATCTCCCTTGCATTGGAATCTCAAGGGTTGTTCTTGAGCGAAAGGTGGAAAATAGCCTCTCTCCTTTTAGGTCCAAAACCCTAAAAGTGAAAAGAGACCCCCCCTATTTAATTCATTTCATTTTGGTGAACCTGAATTTAGCGCATCATAATTCTTATTTGGAGTGCATTTACATCCTAGATTTATCTTGCATTAGGTTTTTTATTGGTTAATTTGCATTCTAAGGTTTTGATCTTTGCATTAGTGAAAAGCTCAATTAGCTTACATTATTGCACTTAGTTTCATTCAAAATCTATAAAATTATACATTTGCATCCTAGATCTAGATCATACAACATTGAAAATACAAAAATCAACCAAAAAAATCCCAAAATTTTGAAAAAAAATCCCTTATTGGGACTCATTCACCACCTTGGGCGAATCAGTCCCAGTACAAATTTTTAGCTACTATTTATAGTATTAAATTTACATTTTTTAGGCTTTCATTTGGTTTTTTTACTTTCTATTACATTGAAATCATTATAATTTGCATCATTTACATTCATGGCAATTATGGATAGTATTATATTTTTGAAAATTTCATTTTCAACATTAGTTCCTATTTTCTTTAGATCAGATTCATTGGAAAATGAAAACCAAAAATTGAAAACATCAAAAAACCCAATCAAATAAATTCTTAAATTGGGAAAAATCATATCATCCAATCCCTTTAGTAGTGATGACCTAGACATGTTAGATGAATCCCTTGCAAGCTTCCTCTCACTAGGACCATCCGCTAAGGCTTTTCATGAAAAGCACAAACCAAAAAAAGTTAACTTAACCCTCAAGCCTTTTAGTACCAATGAATTTGATATGTTAGATGAAACCCTTGAGGATTTCATCTCTCAAAGTCCATCCACTAAGGCTTGTCATGAGAAACCAAAAAAAATAGAAGTTAACATAATCCAACCTCAACTTATCCTTTACCCACCTTCGCATAAATCACAACCTGAATTTACCCTTTATCCTCCTCTGAATAATGTATTGCAGCAATCAATTCATAATATTTTTTCCTATACATATAATAATAGAAACAACCCACAACCATACCAACCAAACCCAACACCCTCACCTTTACCCAATCACACCTTACCTAGTGCTCCTCGTTTAACTTCACATAGTGGGAAGGAGTATAATATCATTGACCAACTTAAGAATACTTCTGCAAAGATATCCCTATGGTATTTAATTCTAAATTCCCCAAACTATCATAGTATGCTTCAAATAGCTTTACAAGTAGTGTTTCTTCTTGGTACAAATGCAAATGATTTGGTATCTCTTATACAAGGAATGAATATAGTAAATTTTTGACATAGAATTTTATCAACATGAGCTGCCCCCTTTGCAATTGAGGTAGAAAAAAAAGGACTTTATGATCATTGCTCAATTTAACCAAATAGGAATAAAAATACCATAGTTGATAATGGTTCCACCCTTAATGTGTGTAGTGTGAAACTCTTAGATAAGTTACAGGTAGATAAATCAGCAATGCAACCCAACTCCTTATCCATTCGAGGATTTGACAATGTAGGAAGGAAACTTCTCGATGTAATTACTTTACCTATAACAATCAGAAAGGTTACCTTACAAAATCCTATTCATGTTATGCCTCATGAAATTTTATACAATCTTCTTTTGGGAAGACCATGGATTCATGAGATGCATGTGTTACCTTTTACTAATCATCGTATTATGAAGTATGTCCATGAAAATAAGGTATACGAAGTTTAAATGGACCCCGAGCCTAAAATTTTCCTACAAGTGGAGAAAGGCACTACAAGTCCTCTCAACACATTAATTCCCACATTCAATATAGCACCTTTAATAGAAGATAAGCAGGAAAAGGAAATAAGTGTCAAAGTTATTGGATGATGATTGGGGTTCCTTGGATTTCACACCCTCATTTATGGGAGAATACATAATCACAAGAAAAGAAGATGACAAGAAAAAGAAAATGACAATAATGTCAACTTAGAACTTGGAAGAACAATCACAAACATCTAACTTGACCACTCTTGAAGAAGATACAAGTTATATGGAAAAAATTGATGAGATAGACTACCAACAACCACCAAACCCGAAAGAAATGGAACAAATTAATGGGAGAGGTTATGAACTTGTGAAGCAATTGGGTTATAATGGTAAAGGGTGTGGATGGAAATAACAAGGCATTTGAGTCCCTATAGAACCTAACATACAAGAGACAAAGATTGGTCTGGGATATTCTCCTTCTAAAATTACGTAAGCAACAAAGCGATCATCATTAAACATCAATACTATCATGTGCAAGCCAAAAGTCAACCTTACAATGAAACATCTTGAATTGCTTCACATGGAGTCACCCCCATCATGGGAGTAATTTGAAGATGAGGAAGATTTGAAATGTATGTTAGGAGTTTATGATACACCATCTTCTCATCCAAAGGAAAACGTTACATGTGCTATGATCAGTAGCAAGCCAAGAGATGTCGAAGGTGAAAGTCATGAAAATTAAACAAATGTAGAACAATATAATATTAATGCACTCCCTTTATGGGAAAAAATTGACATCCCAATGGATATGACAGATAATGAGAAAGTAATTAAAATTAAAAAATGCCTCGATGATGAAGAACAAGAGGATACTAGAACTTTGCTTCATCACTTTCTCGAACTCTTTACTTGGAAGTATTTAGATTTTCCTAGCATAGATCCAAAGATAGTGACACACAATATTGTCCTTTTTGAGAATGCCAAGGCTGTTCGACAAAAGGTACACAAGATGCATCCTAAAATAGCTTTACTTGTTAAAGCTAAACTTGAAAAGCTCCTTGATGCAAGATTCATAAAACCTATAGATTATTCTCCATGGATCTCAAATATTTTTGTAGTCACAAAATCTGACAATCATATTAGGATGTGTATGGATTTTTGGGACTTGAATAAAGCATCTTTAAAACATGACTTTCCCCTTCCTAATATTGAAATGATAGTAGACTCGACTATAGGACATGCTTTTTTGTCATATATGGATGTATTTTCCTGATATAATCAAATATTTATCAACCCTCAAGATTAATACAAAAAACATTTACAACTGTTGGGGGACATTTTTTGGGGTTATGATACCTTTTGGATTGAAGAATGTGGACATAACATATCAATGAGCTATGACACTAATATTTCATGATTACATACATAAAATCTTGGAGGATTATGTCGATACATTTTTAGTCAAATCAATAACACGAAAAGACAATGTGAATGCCCTTTGGAAAATATTTGAGCGAATGCGAATATACAACATGAGGTTAAATCCAAAAAAATGTTCTTTTGGTGTTGATAGTGGGAAATTTTTAGGGTTTATCATGTCTCATAGAGGCATAAAGGTGGATACAAAGAAGATTGATTTCATTGTCAATATGCCACCCCCTAAAAACATTTCTCAGTTACACATCTTACAAGGAAGAATCCAAGCTATCCATCATTTTCTCGCATCTTTAGCTAATCGCACATTACCATTCACACATCTTCTCAAAAAGGATGTGTACTTTAACTAGAATGACGATTGTAAATAGGATTTTGAGAGTTTAAAATAATATCTCGCAACTCCACCTATTTTACAATCCGCTATTCCAAACAAACCATTTATAATTTATATCGATGCCTCAGCCCATGCTTTAGGAGCATTGTTGGCTTAGCTAGATGATAATAGTAGAGAGAATCCAATCTATTACATTAGTTGAAAATTTATTGATTATAAGAAATGATACATAATGACTAAAAAATAATGTTTGACCCTTGTATTTTTTTATTTTTATTTTATTAGATTGTAGGAATCGGGTAGCACGACCCCCTATAAACTACAGTGCGCCTGGTAAAACTTTTAACATGACGGTGGCACTAACGTGACATGCCATCTAGCACCATGGGGGTGTGGGAGACTAGACCTTGTGACCAACCTCTTGCAATAGGAAAGATTTAGCCAACCGAGCTAGGGCCCCAACCCCGTTTGACCCTTGTATTCGCTACAAGTAAATTGTAACATTATTTACTGAATGCGGAAATACAAGTAATGAAAAAATTTGATCCTCTCAAACATATTTTTAATAAAAAAAAATTATCTAGACATCTAGCTAAATAGGTGATGTTGTTGAATGAGTTTTACTTGATGTTTCTTTCATAGGAAGAAATTAAGGGTCAATCCTTGACCGAACAGTTAGTTGATGCTTCATCCTCTTTGGAATTACCTAGTAACAACTCTTTCCTTGATGAAAATGTGTTGGCACAAAATTGCTACATGGGAATTATACTTTGATGGGTCTAAGTGTAGAACATGCATTGGTGTTGGGGTCAAGTTAATCTCACCTATAGGAAAGCCTATTCCCTTGACTTATTGGTTAAGTTTCCTATGTACAAATAACACTACTAGATGAAGTGTTTCTTGTAGGATTGTTTTCTACCTTAATCTTGGGTGAAAAAAACATTTGGATCTTTGGTGATTCACAATTAGTCATCAAACAAATAAATGGGCCATATCAAGTAAACCATGATAAATATCCAAATATAAGGATCTCACAATGAACTTATTAGAGAAGTTTCAATCATTCACCATTGAAAACATCCCATGAAAAGAAAATCGGCATGAGGATGCAATGGTGAGTGCGGCCTCTCTTATATCACCTCAAGATCCTTCAAAATATGTCACATTTATTGCTCACTCAATCATGAAACTATCCATTGAAGGTAAACTTAAAGAAGTGTTAGCAACAACCAAGCAAGACTCAAGTGAATGGTATGATACAATATTCAACTATTTGAAAGATAATACTTTTCTCAAGCCCACAACAATGAATACCCAACACCATTTGAAAAAACTAGCAGCCAAATATGTTATTTTAGCTGAAATATTATATAGAAGATCCTTCAATGGAATTTTTCGTAGATGACTTAACAAATCTAAAATCCCCATAGCACTTGAAGAGGTGCATGCGGGTTCCTGTGGAGGTCATTTTGGAGGTAGATCTTTAGTGCAAAAACTCATTTGAATGGGATATTACTAGAGACATATGGAAACTGATTTCTTTGTGTATGTTAAGAAATGTCATAAATGTTAGGAACATAGAAATTTGGTTCATCCTCCATGTGCAAATTCCTATTTGGTCAATCTTGTATACACCTAAAATTGGTTTGGATAATCTGATTAATTAAATATGACTTATTTGATTAATTATCCTAAATTCTTCTACATTGAATAACTATAAATATTTATTTATATAGTTCATCATTAAATTCACATTTAAATTCTTCTAATTCTACTATTATCTCATCTTAATTAAATAAACAAAAATAAATAATTTGTTTGGCTTAATTATCAATTTTCCTCTACTTTATTCTATCACATTTATTTAAATTAATTAAATAAAGATCAAACACTTTATTGACTAATTACCATATTCTTCTATTTTAATTCAATAAAAAAATTCTATAGTTTGTTCTATTAAATTATTTATCCCTCTTTTGCTAATTTAAATAAATTAAAAATATTTAAATTAAAGCATAAAGAATATTCCTCTATATTTCCTCAAAACCAAATTAGATATCCTATGTCTAATTTATGTCAAAACCATGTCTAAATTAATTGATTCAATCTTCATGGGAAGATTTGGAGACAAATTGGAGACAAATTGGAAATTCATCTCTCAATCCTCTTCCATCAATCCTTCCTATTCTCTTGCCTCATGTTTTCATGGGTAGAGACCATTCCCAAAATCTTCTCAATCTCCTCCATCACTCACCATTCAATCCTCCAGATTGAATCCAAGCCTCTACTTTGCTACCCCTGTGCAAAGCTGCTGCCGGGAAATCTATAAATATAGCTTCATTCAACAAAGAAAGGATCCCATATTATCAAGTTTATGCAATCTTACTATGGAGGAAATCATCAAGCATCAATCATCAAGCATCAAGAAATTCAAGCAATTCAAGCAATTCAAGCATCCAACATTTTAGATTTCATATCATGGCTACATCCTATAGCTTCATCCATCAATTTTCATGTCAATTCATGTTACAATAGTTATTTTATCATTTAGAATTATCATATATCTTCACATTGTTGCACTCAACGTCAATCCACTCTTTAGATTGCCATTTTAATAGTCGTAGTGTTTCATTTAAATCTGAGAGCACTGTAGCTTAATAAATCTTTAAAGATAGGACACAATGAGATGCTTTCAGTAGATTTTTTTCTTTAGATTGGTTTATTTTCTTAATATTTGATACAATGTTTAATTAAGAAGTGTTTTTACTTTATTTACTTATTCACACTTACAATTTCGCACCAACATCGTCTATAAACATTGGCACTGAAGAAAGAGCAAAGATTTTACATCTAGTAGAATCTATGACAAAACAAGAGAGACCGGAATTTATCAAATTATTTAAGGAAAGAAGCATTAAATTTGCTTGGTCATATTCCGATATGCCATGTTTCAACCTAAATCTTCTAATGCATCATTTATCTTTGCCTACAAGAATCAAGTCTATAAAACAAAAATTGAGAAAAATGCATCCCCATATCGCATTAATGGTAAAGGCTAAACTAAAGAAATTATTAGATGTTGATTTCATTAGGTCTATTGATTATGCTGAATGGATATCAAATATTGTACCTATCTCAAAGTCAGACAATAGTATCATAATATGTATAGATTTCAAGGACTTGAATAAGGCATGCCCCAAGGATGATTTCCCATTGCCTAATATAGACATCATTGTAGACTTAATGGAAGGGCATGCCATGTTGTCAATAATAGACGGTTTCTCTGGATACAACCAAATTAAGATAGCTCTAGAAGATCAAGAGAAAATTGTATTTATATGTCCATGGGGAACCTTTTGCTAGAATGTCATGTTGTTTAGTTTGAAAAATGCAGGGGCAACCTATCAAAGAGCAATGACCACAATCTTTCATGATATGATGCACACCTTTATGGAGGATTAAGTGGATGATATTTTGGATAAATATTGTTCTAGGGAAGGTACATATCTTGAGAAAAATCTTCACAAGGCTAGAAAAATTCAATGTCAGGCTAAACCCTAAAAAATGTGTCTTTGGGGTTACATCAACAAAACTCTTGGCATACATAGTCTCGAAAAAGGGCATTGAAGTAGATCCAACGAAAGTTAGGGAAATAATGGAAATGCCACCACCCAAAAACATCAGTCAACTTAGGTCACTGCAGGGAAGGCTCCAATCAATCAGGAGATTTATCTCCCAATTGGTAGACAAAAGTCATCCATTCAATCATCTATTACATAAGAATATTGTATTCAAATGAGATAATGGGTGTGAAATAATGTTCAACCAATAAAGAAATATTTGATTTCACCACCTATTTTCATGCCGCCTACAGAAGTAAGACCTCTAATACTGTACATTGCAACAACATATATCTCTTTAGGAGCATTATTGGCACAAGACGATTATGAAGGAAGGGAACACACCATCTAATACATTAGCAAAAATTTAAATGGCTATGAAATAAACTACACTTTCATTGATAAATATTGCTTGGCGGTGGTATTTTCTACTCAGAAGTTGTGGCATTATATGTTGACTCACACAATCAGGCTCATAGCGAAACTCGACCCCTTAAAATATCTACTCAGTAAGGTTGCCTTAATAGGTAGACTGGCCAAATGGGTCATGCTTTTAAGTGAGTTTGATATTCAATATATGGAAAGAATATCCATCAAGGGTCAAGAAATCTCCGAACAATTGGTTGAGGCTCCTTTACTAGATGCAGAAATTCTGGCAGTGATGCCACAACAATGGATACTATATTTTGATGGATCACATGCATAGCGAGGATTTGGAGCAGGGATTTTATTCATCACTCCCAAGGAAAAACCATCCCTAAATCTTATAAACTAATGTTTCAATGTACCAATAAAGTTGTGGAATATGAGGCATTAATCATTGGGGTTAAAGTAGCAATTGAATGGAAGATCGCAAAATTACAGGTATATGGGGATTCTCAACTAATCATTTATCAAGTAAATGACAAATATTAGATGAAAGATGAAAATTTGATGCCCTATAAGTAGCAAATAGATGATCTAAAAAATTATTAGTCAATATAAAATTTTATCAAATTCCAAGGGCAGAGAACAAAGCGACAGATGTTATGGCAATAATTTCTTCACTCTTAGAATTGCTAGAAAAATGTGGTGATTATGAGTTTATGGTAGAACAAGAATCATGTCCTTCTTACAATAGTTTGGAATACAATACCATATGCCATTTAGATACCATTGAATCCTCCGTCTATGAGGAAAGCTATGCTTACCTAAAGGATAACATCCTCCCTCTCGATCTTTCCAAGAAACAGAAATGCATCTTCATCCACCAATCCACCTGACATATTTTAATTGTCAACATCCTTTATCGTTGAGGTCTAGATGGTACCTTACTCTGATGTTTAGAACATGATGAATCTAAGATGGCCTTACATGAGGTTCATGAGGGTATTTGTGGCACTCATTTGAGTGGTATAACTCTAGAAAAGAAACTCCTTCATTTTGGATATTATTGGCCATGTATGGAGAAAGAGTCTTATCAGTTTGTAAAGAAATGCCAAAAGTGTCAGATTCATAGTAATTTGATCCATGCACCAGCTCAAGAATTGCATCCTTTCACATCAACATGGCCCTCTTTTCAATGGGGACTATATTTTGTAGGAAAGATAAATTCATCTTCATCCAATTGACACAAGTTCATAATAACAACAACATAATACTCTACAAAATGGATAGAAGCAGTTCCTCTTACAACTATCACTGGAAAATAGATCTTGTCATTCATATTGAATTACATAATTTGTTGGTATGGCATACCTCAATCTATTATCACTTATAATGGATAGCCATTCAAAAACCAAGATGTCCAAGAATTATGTGAGAAGTTTCATATCCAACATTTTTTCTCATAACCGTACTATCCTTAGGGAAATGGCCAAGCAGAGGGCTCTAACAAAACAATTCTGAAAATACTCAAGAAAATGGTTAATTATCTTGGACATGATTGGCATGTTCAGCTTAATCTTGCACTATGGGCCTACATAACCAGCATCAGAACATTGACAGGAGCTACACCATATACCTTGGTATATGGATAAGAGGCCATACTACCCATTGAAGTAGAGATTCCATCACTCTATGTATCACTAAGAGGAATAATTTCAAATGAGGACTATAGAGTATCTAGGCTTCAAGAACTGGAACTATTGGATGAGCACTATCAACAAGTTATCAATAATCTCATGGCTTATCAACAACGGATATTAAGGAGCTACAATCATAGGGTAAAACCAAGAGTCTTTTAGGTTGGCGATTTGGTCCTAAATGAGAACCCTAGAAATCAGTAGGATAGGGAAAATAAAGGGAAGTTTGAACCTAACTGGCTAGGTCCCTTTGTCATCATATTAGTGTATGGATCAGGAGCCTATCAACTATCAACATCAGAGGGGGATTTTTTTGATGAACCTATTAACAATATCCATCTTAGAAAGTTTTATACCTGAATTACCTAGTGCATGGGTCAAACTACTGGAAAATGGTTTCCTTGATGAAAACATAGCAAATAGGCATCTTGGTAATAGAAAATACAAAAAAATATAGAAAATACAAAAAGAAAAATGAGAAAAAGGAAAATACAAAAAAAAAAAGTGTAATCAAAACATATAGTGAAAACCTAGAAACTAGCATCGTATATGATTCGAAACCAACTTTACCATATATTTTGACACATATCAGGATCATTAGTCTTGCCATCATTGCATTCATTATCAAATCATTTCGCATGGTCATGTCTCACTCTAGCTTAGGGGCAACATTTGGATCTCACTAAGGAAACAAAACACTAGCTTCACTAAATGGGGAAACAATGGTATGATAAGTACAATGAAAAAAATGATCAAAGTGCAACATTAATCACCATTGGAAATGCATCAAACATCTGTATCCTATCAGAAAAATCCAAAAACATGTCAAAAAGTCAGTCTAGAAAAGCAAAACCAAAAAAGTGAGTTTGTGTCAGTCGAACTATGTGGTCTCTGCATGTGTAACGTAGGCACGGATAATCTTTGATCAGCCCCTGAGGCCCATGGGATAGGTCTTTAGGTTAGTTTTAAATTCCAAAATCTTAGAAAATCACAAAAACATCACAAAATTGGGATGGATGATCTAATATGAATAATTATTAAAACACTCTAAGTAAAAGGTGGATAAATTATATTTTTGATTAATTATTATCATTTCTTTGGAGTAACTCAATGTTGTAATAAACTAGAGAAACAAGGAAGAAGAATGGTATTTTTATTGTCTGTTGGTTGTACGTTAATCATATAAATGTGTGAATTATCAGGGGATGTGCTATACAAATGTATCAACAATGACATTCAGAATTCACACACTCAAATGATTAATCTCTGCCTATTTATGCAAGAAATTCTTTAGTTGTCTTGGTTCAATTATACCTAGATGCTTATGTTCTCTTGCAATATCAAAAATCATGAAAGTAGTACTCAAGTCATCATTGGTCTAACATATACCATTAATGCTTGTACTTACTTTCAACATCCTAAAATCTCTATGATGATACCAAGCACAAAAGTACTGTTAAAATAACAATGGTTTGCATATAGTTGCATGATAAAATTAGACTACATTCATAATAAATTCTACATCTGTAGAGTGTTTTTTACATAAAGGATTCAAATTAATGATTATCTTTTCTACAAATATGATTGAGTATACTTGACATAAACCGAAAATCATCAAAAACACATAGGTGCATCATCTCATCATTGCAAAGAATTTATCATCTCATCATTCATTCATTTAACATCAAATAGCTGTGCATTTATTGTACCATATTTTTCCACATCATATCATAAATAAATATATCATGTTCATTACTCCATATCATTAATTACATTATTACTCAAAATCATCATTTTTTTTATGAATACATCATTATACATTGTCATCCATATATGATCCATAACAAAATCATCATTTTCATTATTATCATATGCATTTGATCAATTTCAACCCATACATCATTCTCATCCATATATTAATCATACATCCATACATCACATATTCATACAATAAGCATTTAAATTAGAATCATCATATTAAAATAAATGCATTAACCATACATCCATACATTTCATAAACAAAAAATAAAGGTATTTCATCATAGAATCATCACATGATATATAGAACATTAATATAAATGCATCCACAATAGACCAGCATAGATCAATACAAATCAACTACATATCATATAAATCATGTATATCATCAAGTGTCAAGTATACAATGAAGTATGAAATAGAAGAGATACATCATCAAAACTGGTTGACTTGATCAAGTGTACATCATGTCTCAAAATCATATAGTGATAGCTAGGATCTGCTACTACCAGAAGGTGTAGGCATCACAGGACCAGTACCACCGTCACCACCATATGGACCAAGATCTCTAGGATCTCTCTGAGGAGGCTACATCACACCATCACTAACTATATGGGTATGTGTCCTATTGGATCTAGAAGGGGCATAACTCACTTTGTGCTCAGTAGGAAATGCATCATGGTACCGACCCCTATAGAACTCCGCCTCTTGGCCAACTTGCAAAACCTCCCTTATATAATGGGAAATGGAGGTACCATCAACTACCCTCTATAAAGTCTCTACAGTCTCCTGTGCTCTCTCTACAATCTTTCTGGCACTATCCCTCTCAGCTGTCAGAGTACCAACCCGTGTTTGAACATCTGCCAACTATTCCTGAACTTGTGCCAATGCCTGTTCCTAGGTCTGCAATTGTGTCTGAGTCTGCACAAGTAAACCCCATGCCTGCACTAATTGACCATGCAAAGTCTGTACCTACACTTGTAGGCTCACAATCTATCTCTGCTGATCTACATAAGGCATCTCCATTGCTCAACTCTTGCGAGGCCTACTTGAAGATGGACCTACACTGCCTAGCCCAATGCCTCTGCCACCTCCACCACAACCATCCCCATCATCACAGCTGCTCGACTTAGTGTCAGATCCACTATCCTCCTCACCCTCAATGGCTATGGCAGGATCCTCAGCAACATCCTCCTCTACAGGTAATGGTGTTGGCTCATATGGAATAGTGATCCAAGGACATGGATGCAGCCAAAAAAGGGGCATACTCCTTTGTCATAGGTGCCTCTACAATATCCCAAGCTAATGGCTAGAGAGCTCGGTATCCCTCCACTAATGTGTCATAGGACAAGCATGGCCCCCAATCTACTATATCACTCCACTATTAGGCATAATGAGAAACCCCCTGAGGCATGTACTGCACAATATCGTACTACTTGTAGACTCGCCGTAATAAAAATATCTCAAGGACAAAAGGGGTCCTACCGATCAAATACATGGAATCACACAAAAACCCAAGCACTACATCATCCTCCTCCCACTGCTTGCAATCTAGGTAAGGCCGCCATATGACACTCTTTAAGTCATCCAAAACATGTCTCCAATGCTCTAACTTACCCATCTAAGATTGGGTAAGTCGACCTCTATAACGAAAAGCATATGGTCTGCCTATAGGTCTATCACGTATTGGAAATGTTCGAGCAACGGAAAAATGCTCCCACGCCCAAACCTATAGTAAATTTACTCATGTTGATAAGTTGCATCCTCCCAAATATACCACTGAGTGTAAATCATGATAAAGGTGTGCTAGCATACACATCCCCCACGTATATCTGGTCCCGTGCATGACCATGCTCTCAAGAATATAGCCCCAACCCACAAAGAATCCCTTTGACCTACGATCAGGACAAAGGAATCCTCCAATGAATCTAGCTAGAACTGTTGGTAGGGTAGTGTAGGCATCAGCCATCATCCACCATCAAACACTCAATCCTGCAATATGATTATCCTAAAATACTCTACAAAGTGCATCTCTCCCACCAGTATCATGTGAATCGTAAACTACAATCTCTCTCATGAAAGGTATCTGTAATATCCGCCACACATCCTCTAGTGTGACTATCATCTCGCCGATGGGTAGATGGAAGGTGTTATGATTGTTGTGCCACTGCTCAGCTAAGGCAGTAAGGAGACCTCGATTAATCCTAATTTGGGGCATATCGAGGAGAGTAGACAAACCACGTCGAGAGATGATTTGAATCTCATCAAGATTCAAATGTGGGATCAAATCAGGAGTCCATGGAAAATTCTCTCACATTTGGAGGTTACCAAGAGGATCCTATTATCAAACGGGTTGACAAATCAGTGCACCATGTCAAAATTCACAAGTCAATCTACTATCAGATCCAATCAAAATTTGGTATGAATTTTTGATCAAAATTCATAAATGAACATCAACTAACCTCACCTATCATGAGGTTCATCATAACCATCATCTAACCTCTTGATCAAAATTCATAAATGAACATCAACTAACCTCACCTATCATGAGGTTCATCATAACCATCATCTAACCTCACCTATCATGAGGTTTACCGGATATGAAATCATTCCTCACCTATCATGAGGATCATCACAAATGAGATTATTTCTCACCTATCATGAGAGTAAGTCTTGTTTATCATTAGGGAATTTATATTATCAAATCATACCAAACCGAATAATCAAAATGATCGAATTGGATAAAATTAAGGATAAAAAGTGTCAAATCTGCAAGTCTGACATGGATGCGCTAAAACAGGCATCCAAAGCGCTAAAAAATCAAAAGCACTATTTCATCATTCGAATGCACTAAAATAGGCACCCTAAGCGCTTAAAACCAGAAGTGCTATTTGAGCAATTCGATGCGCTATAATAGGTAATAGAAGTGCTAAATTTCTAGAAGTGCTATTTCATCACACTGATGCGCTTTAATAGTCTATCAAAGTGCTACTTTACTCAAAGTGCTATAAAAGTCTATCAAAGCGCAATGTTATTAAATCAATGTCCTGGAACTTTCTAGGTGCTAAAATCGGGCATCAAAGCGCTAAATAAATCAATCTAAGTGCTGATTCTTCAAAGCGCTAAATTATCCTATGAAAGCACTAATTTCTCAAACTGCTAAAACATATCCTAGAAGCACTACACCGGAGTGCAAAGTGCTAAAGCGCAAAATTGATGTGCTAAAACTATGAAAAAACGTAAATGCATAAAAATTGCATGAAAATCAAGAATGCACAAATTACGAGGTGGATTACAGGTGCATACCGAAGGTCCATAGGCAGTTGGCCGCTAGTGATGTTGCACATGCTTGAAATAGTGGGTGTGGTAGGGGATCAACATCTTGCTCCAAGTGGCTCAAATGTCTCTCTCACTAGGTTTTGAAAAGTCAAAAAGTACAAATGAATGTGAAAAGAGCATTTTTGACCTTATATAAGTTTTATTTTTGATTTTTGAGGGAATTTTCTTATATTTTAATTAATTTTATTTATGAAATTAATTGAAATTTATCCACGGGCTAAATTTTTTTCATCAATGTTAGGAGATAAATTATTTCTTCATCAAATCCTCATCAAATCATCATCAAATCATCATGAAAATTCTTTTTTTTGAAAAATACAAAAAAATGATAAAATCATTAATTTATCTCCCAAGGGGACATACTATCATTAATCATATGAAAATCAATATCTGGGGCATGTCTGGGGCATACTGAATTTTTTTCATCGATACCATTAGTAGCACAAAACTTTCTTTGAAGCAATGCGTAAACACATCACTTCAAAGAGGGGCAAAATGTATACACCTAAAATTGGTCTGGAGAATCCAATTAATTAAATATGAATTATTTGATTAATTATCCTAAATTCCTCTACTATTGAATAAATAGAAATATTTATTTATATAGTTCATCATTAAATTCACATTTAAATTCTTCTAATTCTACTATTATCTCATCTTAATTAAATAAACAAAAATAAATACTTTGTTTGATTTAATTATCAATTTTCCTCTACTTTATTCTATCACATCTATTTAAATATATTAAATAAAGATCAAACACTTTATTGATTAATTACCATATTCTTCTATTTTAATTTAATAAACAAATTCTATAGTTTGTTCTATTAAATTATTTATCCCTCTTTTGCTAATTTAAATAAATCAAAAATATTTAAATTAAAGCATAAAGAATATTCCTCTATATTTCCTCAAAACCAAATTAGATATCCTATGTCTAATTTATGTCAAAAATATGTTTAAATTAATTGATTCAATCTTCACGGGAAGACTTGGAGACAAATTGGAGACAAATTGGAAATCCATCTCTCAATCCTCTTCCATCAATACTTCCTATTCTCTTGCCTGGTGTTTTCATGGTTAGATTCAATTCCCAAAATCTTCTCAATCTCCTCCAGATTGAATCCAAGCCTCTACTTTGCTGCCCCTGGGTAAAGTTGCTGCCCAGAAATCTATAAATACAGCTTCATTCAATAAAGAAAGGATCCTAGATTATCAAGTTTATGTAATATTACTCTACAGGAAATCATCAAGCATCAAGCATCAATCATCAAGCATCAAGCAATTCAAACATCCAACATTTTAGATTTCATATCATGGTTGCATCCTGTAGCTTCATCCATCAATTTTCATGTCAATTCATGCTACAATAGTTCTTTTATCATTTATCATTATCATATGGCTTCACATCATTGCATTCAACGTCACTCCATTCTTTAGATTGTCATTTTAACAGTCGTAGTATTTCATTTAAATCTGAGAGCATTGTAGCTTAATAAATCTTTAAAGATAAGAGACAATGAGACACTTTCAGTAGATTTCTTGCTCTAGATTAGTTTATTTTCTTAATTTTTGATACAATGTTTCATTAAGAAGTGATTTTACTTTGTTTACTTATTTACACTTACAATTTTCAATATGGGGATTGGATCTGATTGGGAAAATTTCACCACCTTCATCTGCTCGTCATACGTCTATCATCACATCCACAAACTATTTCACATAATGGGTAGAAGATATTCCTCTTTGATCCACAACTGTTGATGTAATATGTTATTTCATATTGGAACAAATTATTGCTCGCTTTGGACTTCCTTTTGCATTAGTTTCAGATAATGGAACGCCATTCAAGAATAATGATGTGAAGAAATTCCTTGAAACATTTAATATTCAACATCGCTTTTCTACACCTTACTACCCACAATCTAATGGTCAAGCTGAAGCAACTAATAAAACTATCAAGCAAATTTTAAGAAAAATAGTTAAGGCTAAATGCACAAATTTGGGTCCACGAAACATGGAAGTTTTTTCCTTAGACAAAAAAATGAAATCAGCTAAGAAAAAATGGGATCTCGATTTTTAACAATGGGATCCCGATTTTTTTAAATCAGGATCCTATTTCGGTTTAGGATCCTAAGCCTAAATCACAAAAGGGATCCTGCTTTTTAAAAAATGGGATCCCATTTGTTAGAGGGTCCCAAACCGACAAGGAGGGAACAAGATCCTGATTTGTAAAAATTGGGATCTCATTTTTTACAAATCAGGATCCCATTTCATAAGAGTATTTTTTTTTTTTAAATGAAGAAATCTTCATTTTTACTAGCATGCATGGGATCCCAATTTCAAAGCGACAGGGACCCCAAAAGATCTCCCAGGTACCGTACTCTCCCCCATTTTTGGCATTTTTTCATTCCAAATTGAAATTGTTAATAAATTAATTGTTTTTAGCATGTTTATTTCAAAAAAAATTTACATTTTAAGAATTTTATATCCTGTTATTGAAGAAATGAGAAATTGTACAAATAGATTAAAAAATACATCAAATTGTGAAGATTTCAAATAGAAACAAAAAAATAAACCTTGAATTGTATTTTAGAATCAAAATTTAACTTTTGAAACCTGAATTGTTTGATGAAACAAAAAAAAATTGTATTTGAAAACCCTAATTGAAATGAAACAAAAGAAATTGCATTTCAAAACCCTAGAAATTGAAATGAATTAAAATTTGTACTTAGAAACCCTAATCAAGCTTTTTGAAATTTTGAATTTAGATCAAATAAAAATAATAATTTCAAAACTCTAGGTTGAAATGAAACTAAAAAATTGTAATAAAAATCCTAATTGCTTAGAAATTGGAACCTTGAATTGAATTGAAACAATTTTTTTTTCTAAAACCCTCAATTGAAATCGAACAAATCATTTTGATTTTGAAAACCCTAATATTCGAACTCAAGAAAATTCATTTGCATTGTATGGAGAAAAATTGATATGTTAAACTTTAGTTTCAATGTTAAATTATAATTAGATTAGAAAAAAATTCATTTTTTTGTGAAATGAGTAGAGTATTGCTATATGAATTTTCATTTAGAACTATCTTTTATATGAATTTTGATAATTAATTATAGGTCAAATAATCAGTCCTATTAAAAAGATGAAATAAAAATAAAAGCACAATCTAAATTCAAAATCTAGCTTCATCTAAGGTCTATGAAACCTTAAGTGAGGATTAAATTCAAAATCTAGCTTCATCTAGCTTCATATAGGGTTCTTGAATTGAAGTTGAACTACTTAAGAAGAAATAGGGTATTTTGATGAAATGTAAATTATTAGGGATGGTAAATAAGTCAACTCTCTTTAAAAAATATAGATGCCTATTCTATTACAGAAAAAATGAGGATTTTGAACAATTAACTATTATAAATTAAGATATAAGTTATTGTCTATTTTGAAGTAAAATATAGTTTTTAAATACATTTTTTAGAAAAATAATGGTAAGAAATATATAAATTAATTTAAAGAATAGAGTTTAGGGCATATGCATAATATTGATTTATTGTGAAATTAAATGAGAGGGTTACTTGACACATATAAATTAACTATTGGAAATTAAAATTTAAGTTATTAAGTAGTGGCATTTAAAAACACCTAGGGGTGAGTGTTGGATCTGAATTGTCATGTTCTCATAGGTTAGCCATCATGATAAGATCAAGTTCATGATTATTGGAATGATTGAGTACAATAGTATTCAAACTTAGAAATGGTGATGCATAATTAGATTAAATTTAGGTCCTCCTATTGAAGTGTTCCTAGCATAGTACTTTCAAAAATTTAAATGATTTGTGAATAATGATCAAGTGTAATTAAATGATAAAATAAAGACAATTGAATTCCTTTGAATACTAAGAAAGTTTAGTTGGCTCATAATGTATTATTAAATGAGTAGGGGATGCAAAATTTTGAATTTAAATATTAAAATTTTAATGATTAAATCTATGGTTTAGGATTTACCATAGTTTAGAGGATTGGTCTACGATTTAAAGTTTCTGCACTAGTTACCTAGACACTAAATAATCTAAATATTTTTCTTTTCTATGTTCTTTTAGGTTATTTGAATTACAAACAATCTAAAATAAAATACTTGATTCAACATTAACTAATTTTATATTATACATTTTATATCATAAAATTCAGTTAAGTGAGTTTAATATTAATGAAAAAAATGTTAAATAAAATAATATTATATTCAATTAAAAACATCTAGTTAAATAATACATCAAACTCAATCTTAATCATACATAATTATGTGTTTCTATATAATCAATCTATTCATAAAATAAAAAATATTCATAAACTAGGCACTAACTTGGAAGTCCATTATTCCAAGGGCCACCTAAAATTCACCCTAAGTTTGCTAAACCCTAAGCCCTGAACTCTAAAATCTAAACCCTAAATACTAAAGCATTCATTTTATATTAGGACCTTAAAATTGAATTTGTTTTCCTTAGGCAACTCCACCAAATTGTATTCCCTTAAGCCATGTCATTTTGTCATAAAACCTTACTAAAAAGATCCCCTTAAGTGAAATTTGATTCCCTTAAGCCATGTCATTTTGTCCTAGGACCTCACTAGACATAGATCCCCTTAAGCCATCCTATCACCCTAAATCGTAAATTTATGTCTTAAGGGGTCCTAATACGACATTTCTTAATGGGATCAAAGAAGTTCTTAAAATTTGGTGAAGTTTCCCAAGACAACCAAATTTAACAATAATAAGATTGTGCAAGATTATAATATGAATGATATTTCATGATCTAGTTTGGTCAGTTGAAACAAGACCTATCTCAATCAACTATTCCACAAGAAAATTTTCTTCACTAAAGAATTCATTTTGTCTTAGGACCTTAAAATCAAATTTGGTGTCTTAAGCAACTCCACCAAATTTGATTCCCTTAATGATAGGGTTGGGGTTGGATGGAACACTCACTATTCCATGCTCTGGATCATTGTTCTCAAGATATCCTAGGTGACTCTCCCACCTTAACCTTTAGGTCCTATCTCAGGTATAGGTACCCCTGGTTCTACTGGCCAACCCCACTATCATCCTAATTCACAACTACCAAGCCAATCTTGGTGCCTCACCACTATCTCACCCTTGACCCTTAATCTTCCCTAAAGGTTAGACACTCTCAACACTCATTTAGGTTCTTGCAGGGGTGTAGAGATGTAAAATAAAGCTTCATAGCATCCTATTATGGCTATTGTACAATCACTAGGCTCAAATTCTCCATCGCTTCCACCAAACCCTCTCCTAGGGTTAGAAAAGGGCTACAAGCCTAGAGCCCCAATTAGGCCTCCTAACCCGAGAAAAGTGGAAAGTTTTCCCAAAATTCTCCAAATGAACCCAATTCTTTTCTTGAGATTTTTGGTACCCTTTCCCATGCTTTGAAGATTCTTGGGGTTTGGAGCCCCCACTGGCTGTACACTGTTCCAACCCTTAACTTAGCAAATTTAGGCTTGTTTAAGCCAATTTTTGACCTCCTTGAGGACAGTCAGTTTGTCTGCCACTTCTCAGTCTGTGTTAAACCTCCTTCTTTTTTCCAAGCCTCTACAATGCAATCCACATTCTCTCCACACCATTGTTCACCAGGAGATTGGCACCCCTGCAACCCCAGTGCTCTACACTCTTTGACTGTCCTAGCCGGGCACTGCCAAACTTGCCTAGGAACAATCTTTGTCCATGGTTTACTTAACCCTAAGGACTCCTAGCTCTACCTTATGTACAAGCATGGAGTCTAACCTCTACTTCCAAGAACCCATACACCAGGTACAGGGGAAGCACAATCTAGAGCTCCATCTCTGCCAGTCTACCAGTCAGGACAAAATTTCAAAGAAAATAAAACAACTACAATACCACACCTGCAAATTGAACACATGACTAATTACTACCACACAAGCTTAGAGAAAAATCCACACCATAATCTAGAACATGCTACAGAGCCATGCTCGCTTCTAATCACCCAAACACAAAGCAAAATAGAAAGTATTAGATACTCTACTCACTGTCCACCATTAACATTCATGAACTTTCCAATTACAAACATTCTAACCTTTCACACAAGTCAAGGCATCCTATTCAAAGGCAATGGAGGTAGTTATTCCTTCCCTTGGTCGGACATTCCCATTATCCAATGGCGAAAGGTACAAAATGTCCCATTTTTCCACCTTTGCCAATTATTACTAATCCTAGACAACTAACACACATGAGTTACCAACTCCCCTCCTGATCATTCCTTGATAAAAACATACTAAAACCTTCTAGTTCTCCCTCCATGATCAACATAAACTTATACAAATTCATAAAACAAAAACATGGATCCTAGACTTTCTATTGTGTAATATTTGCCTAGGTGTTGTTGCACCATTCTCCCCCTCTCTACCCAAACACTAAGGAATGGAATGAGAGATCAATGACATGTCAATCCCAAGATTCTTGAACTGATCTTCATGTACCCATGTCACTTCTGATTCATGCATGTTCTTCCACTTGATAAGGTTCTCCATGTACACCTTATGCATTGTAGATTTTTGCACTCTTGACTCCAAAATCTTCTCTACCTAAAGCTTGTCTTGGTTAGGTAAGGATACACTACTGATGTCCTTGAAGATCTCCTTACTGTTCTGATCCACATCATTGACTAATCATTTGTACTTGATCAAGTTAGCTATATTAAAGACTGGTGAGATTCCTAAGTCGGTAGGTAGCTCAACCTTGTATGCATTTTTCCCATACTTGGCTAACATCTTGTATGGTCCTACCCTTTTCATCTGTAGCTTGGTTGGCACTCCCTTGTGCAACCTTGATTTATTAAGGTGAACCATGACATAATCTCCCACTGCAAAGTGCACATCCTTCCTTATCAAATCTACCTTCTCTTTCAACTTTTGTGTAGCTTCGGTGACTATCTTCTTCACCTACTTCTGAATCTCTTTCATGGTTTGACTGAAGTCCTTTGCATGTCCACTTCTATGTTCCATGGCTCCAAGATCTTTGAGCTCACATATGCCTCATGGGTGCATCCCATGCACAACCTCAAAAGGACTCTTCCTTGTGGTCCGGTTGAAACTATCATTATAGGCATACTCAGCTTGTGAGATGACCATATCCCATGTCTATCCATATTATTTGGTTAGGCACCTAAGAAGATTACCCAACACCCTATTAACCACCTTTGTTTGACGATCAGTCTGAGGATGGTAAGCTTATCCAAATGGTAGGTTGGTACCCAATATACTCCATAGTCTTCCAAAAATGACTCATGAACTTCACATCCCTGTCGGAAACAATGCTCAAAGGCAATCCATGGATCCTTACAATCTCCTTGAAGAAAAGGTGGGCTATGTAACTAGCATCATGAGTAGTTTTCCAAGGGATAAAATGACTCATTTTACTAAATCTGTCCACTACTACATACACACTATCAAAACTAGTCTTGGTCTTAGGGAGTCCTACCACAAAATCCATGCTCACACACTCCCATGGTCTGTTAGGAATGGGTAGGGGTTGATATAGACCAGCATTACTAGCTCCTCCCTTTGCTTTCATACACACAACACATTGTTCCACATACTTTCTAACATCTTTTGACAACTTAGGCCAATAGTAGAGCCTTTGCACTAGTTCTAAAGTCTTGTTGATGCCAAAATGTCCACTAAGACTACCATTATGCTTTTCCTAAATGAGGTTTTCCCTCATTGACCCTCTTGGAACACATAACTGATTCCCTTTAAACAATAGTCCACTTTGAAATGTATACTCAACATACTGACTATGAAAATGATTCTCAAAGTCAGAACATACCTTATAGGCCTTTGAGAAATTTTCATCCTCTCCATAGAGATCTTTAAAGCTTTCAATCCCTATGCTCTTCACTTGTATCTCTTGCACTGTCAACAACCTCCTACTCAATGCATTTTCTACCTTATTCATCTCTCCCTTCTTGTGCTTGATGGTGAAGGTGAAAGCTTGGATGTATTCCATCCACTTCAAGTGTCTATTGCTCAACTTCTCTTGAGTGTTCATATAACTAAGTGCTTGATTGTCAGTAAAGACTACAAATTCCTTGGGTAGAAGGTAATGCCTCCACTTCCTAAGTGACTGAACCAAAGCATAAAGTTCTAAGTCATAGGTTGAATATTTCTTCTTTGCTTCATTGAGCTTTTCACAAAAGAAGGCTATAGGCCTGCCCTCTTGACTTAGCACTCCTCCTACTGCAACTCCACTTGCATCACACTCAAAAGTGAACAATTTGTCAAAACTAGGTAATGAGAGAATAGGTTGAGTTGCCACTTCTTGTTTTAGTTTCTCAAACACTTTCTCAGCTGCTTGAGTCCACACAAACTTGGTTTTCAAACCACCCTTAATTGTCTCTAGAACTGGTGCACATATACCACTAAAGTTCCTTATGAATTTTCTATAGAATTGAGCCAATCCATGGAAACTTCTTACCTCAGTCCCTATGGTTGGTGTAGGCCAGTTTAGGATGGCTTCCACCTTGCTTGGATCCATATTCAATGATCCTTGAGACACTACAAATCCCAAATAGACAAGCTCTTGTTTAAAGAACTCACACTTCTCTAGGTTAATAGCCAACTTTTCCTCTTGCAATCTTCTAAGTACCAACTCCACATGTTTGAGATGATCCTCTACTGTCTTGCTAAAGATGAGGATTTTATCAAGGTATACAAGCACAAATATCACTCTGAAGTCTTTGAGCACTTCATTCATGAGTCTCATGAATGTGCTAGGGGCATTAGAGAGGCCAAATGGCATAACTCTCCACTCATACAACCCATCTGTTGTCTTGAATGCTATTTTCCACTCATCTCCATCCTTGATTCTGATATGATGGTATCCACTCTTGAGATCCAATTTGGTATAATACTAAGCTCCTCCAAGACAATCCATCAAGTCTTCAATTCTAGGAATGGGGCACCTACTCCACATGTTTGAGATGCTCCTCTGTTGTCTTGCTAAAGATGAGGATGTCATCAAGGTATACAAACATAAATATCCCTGTGAAGTCTTTGAGCACTTCATTCACGAGTCTCATGAATGTGCTAGGGGCATTAGAGAGGCCAAATGGCATAACTCTCCACTAATACAACCCATCTATTGTCTTGAATGTTGTTTTCCACTCATCTCCATCCTTGATTCTAATCTGATGGTATCCACTCTTGAGATCCAATTTGGTATAATACTGAGCTCCTCCAAGACAATCCATCAAGTCTTCAATTCTAGGAATGGGGAACCTATACCTGATTGTGATCCTATTTATTGCTCTAGATTCAGTGCATAATCTCCACTTGCCTCCTTTCTTAGTTGCTAAGACTACTGGTACTGCACATGGGCTGATGCTCTTTCTAATCAAGCCTTGATCCAACAATTCTTGCACTTGTCTAGCTACCTCTAGATTCTGATATGGTGTAAGCTTATATGCTAATTTGTTAGGAAATGATGCTCTAGGTATGAAGTCAATTTGATGAATAATAGCTCTTTTAGGGGGTAAAGTTGCAGGTGTACCATCACTTACTATATCCTTATACTTCTCAAGCAAATTCTAGACTGCTCCGGGTATGACTGGTTTTTCAGCCTTATCTTCTTCTTTGGACTATAACATAATCACATATCCTTCACCCCCTTGATGTAGGTTGTTAAGGAACTCTTTACCACTACTCAACAAGACACTTGGTGTCTTTGACTGTCCTTCTTCTTCTTCTGATAGTGACTGCAACTTGAAAGTCTTCCCATCTTTCTTGAAGGAAATGCTATTCTCTTTCCCATCATACATGGCATTTCTGTCATACTGCCATGGTCTTCCCAATAGTAGATGGCCAGCATCCATGGGTAAAACATCACAAACTAACTTATCCTTATACCCTCCAATGGAAAACTCCACTGTTACTTGATCATTTACTAGAACACTCTACCCTTTGTTGAGCCATGTAACCTTGTAGGGTTTAGTGTTGGGTACCTTCTTCAATTTCAGTTTCATTACTGACTCTTCTGAGATGATATTTTTTATTGAACCTAAATCTACAATGACCTTGCATACTTTACCAAGTATCTTGCACTTTACTCTAAATAGAGCTCTTCTTTGTTTTGGTTCCTCCTTGATTGGTTGTCTAATCAACACTCTCCTAAACATTAGATTCTCTCCCATTTTAGATTTAATATGACTAATCTCAAGTGATTTGATGCTCATGGTCTCCTCTTGTGCATATGCCACCCTCTTCTTAGCATTTGAAGATGACACTTTCTCCGGGCACCTATAAGCTAGATGGCCTACTTGACCACAATGGTAACATTTCATGGTAGCAAAGTATGAATTTCTCATGCCTGCTTCTCTTCCTCTATTGGATCCTCCTTGAGAATCTCTACCTCTTCCATAACCTCCTCTAGAAGATGTTTCACCTCCATGCTCTGTGAGTTTAGCCTTTCCTTGGTTTCTTTGGTCATTGCCTCTACCTTGGTAGCCACCTCTATGTCCTCTTTGATCTCTTTGATCTCTACCTTTGCCTTTACTCTTAGAAGCCTGATCATGTTTCCTCTTGCTTCTTTCCTCAATCTTGATAGCTAACTGATAGCATTGATGCATTGTCTTAGGACTTAGAAGAGTCATCTCTTCTTGGATGTTCCACTTCAAACCGTTCAGGTACCTAGCTACCTTGAGACTTTCATCTTCTGAGACATTGGACCTCATACAAATTTTTTGAAACTCCTCCATGTAGGTGTTCACATCTTGGTCTCTTTGCCTCAAGCTTTTCTTGTTCTTGTGTAACTGAATCTCATAGTCATCTAGTATGTAAGCTTCTCTCACTTTGGCCACCATACCTTTCCAAGTTGAAATAGGCCTTTCGCCTTCCTTTTCCCTCTTTGTCTGAATGAATTTCCACCATCTCAAGGCAGATCCTCTCAATCTAGACTTGTCCACCTTCACCCTCTGTGCGTCAGTGACTCCATCACATTCATAATGTTTCTACATGCCTTCTATCCAGTCTATGACCAAATCAGCCTCTAGTTTTCCACTAAATAGTGGTATACCTTCAAGTGCCTTCCCACTCAAAGATTTCAATGCCTTTAAGAAAGGCTCCTCTTGCAGAATAGGGTCAGGTTCAGGGGTCTTGTCTTCCTTTGCAACCTCTTCACTCTTTGGTTCCTTTCCCTCCAATCTATCACTGACCTCATCAACCTTAATTTGCACATTGTTCAATGCTTCCTCAAGTTGAGCTAGTCTTTCTCTCAACCTCCTATTATCTTCCTCCTAATCTTCAACCTTCTTTGCCAATTCAATGCTGGTCACCATAGTTGTGGAACCACTGGATTCAAAGTCTGACATACAAAATGCACTCCCAAATCTTTAACTTTCTCTAATACCAATCTGATAGGGTTGGGGTTGGATGGAACACTCACTATTCCATGCTTTGGATCCTTGTTCTCAAGATATCCTAGTTGAATCTCCCACCTTAAGCTTTAGGTCCTATCTCAGGTATAGGTACCCCTATTTCTACTGGCCAACCTCACTATCATCCCAATTCAAAACTACCAATCCAATCTTGGTACCTTGCCACTATCTCACCCTTGACCCTTAATCTTCCCTAAAGGTCAAACACTCTCAACACTCAGTTAGGTTCTTGTAGGGGTGTAGAGATGTAAAATCAAGCTTCATAGCAACCTATTAGGGTTATTGGAAAATCACTAGGCTCCAATTCTCCATGTCTTCCACCAAACCCTCTCCTAGGGTTAGAAAAGGGCTACAAGCCTAGAGCCCCAATTAGGCCTCCTAACCCGAGAAAAGTGGAAATTTTTCCCAAATTCTCCAAATGAACCCAATTCTTTTCTTTGGATTCATGGTACCCTTGCCCACACCTTGAATATTCTTGGGGTTTCGAGCCCCCACTGGTCGTACATTGTTCCAACCCTTAACTTAGCAAATTTAGGCTCGTTTAAGCCAATTTTTGACCTCCTTGAGGATAGTCAATTTGTCTGCCACTTCTCGGTCTATGTTAAACCTCCTTCTTGTTGCTAAGCCTCTACAATGCAATACACATTCTCTCCACACCATGGTTCACCAGGAGATTGGCACCCCTGCAACCCCAGTGCTCTACACTCTTTGGCTATCCTAGTCGGGGACTGCCAAACTCGCCTAGGAACAGTCTTTGTCCATGGTTTCCTTACCCCTAAGGAATCCTAGCTCTACCTTATGTAAAAGCATGGAGTCTAACCTTTGCTTCCAAGAACCCATACACCAAGTATAGGGGAAACATAGTCTAGAGCTCCATCTCTGCCAGTCTGCCAATTAGGACATAATTTCAAAGAAAATAAAACAACTACAATACCACACCTGCAAATTGAACACATGACTAATTACTACCACACAAGCTTAGAGAACAATCCAAACCACAATCTATAACATGCTACAAAGCCATGCTCACTTCTGATCACCCAAACACAAAGCAAAACAAAAATTATTAGTTACTCTACTCACTATCCTCCATTAACATTCATGAACTTTCCAATTACAAACCTTCCAACCTTTCACACAGGTCAAGGCATCCTATTTAAAGGCAATGGAGATAGTTATACCTTCCCTTGGTCAGAAATTCCCATTATCCAATGGCAAAAGGTGCAAAATGTCCCATTTTGCCACCTTTGCCAATTATTACTAATCCTAGACAACTAACACACATGAGTTGTCAACTCCCCTCTTGATCATTCCTTGATCAAAACATACTAAAACCTTCTAGTTCTCCCTCCATGATCAACATGACCTTATACAAATGCATAAAACAAAAACATGGATCCTAGACTTCCTATTGCCTAATATTTGGCTAGGTGCTCCTGCACCACTTAAGCAATTTCATTTTGTCCTAGAACCCTACTACGAAGACCCCCTTAAGCCATCCTATTACCATAAACCCTAAACTCAAAACTTTAAACCCTAAATAGGTTAAAGGCATCATTTTTTCCTAGCCCCTTAATGAAATTTGGTTTCCTTGGGAAACATCACCAAATTTTATTCACTTGAGCCATGCCATTTTTTCCTAGGACCTCACTAGACATAGATCCCCTTAAGCCATCCTATCACCCTAAATCGTAAATCAATGTCTTAAGGGGTCCTAATATGACATTTCTTAATGGGATCAAAGAAGTTCTTAAAATTTGGTGAAGTTTCCCAAGGCAACCAAATTTAACAATAATAAGATTGTGGAATATTATAATATGAATGATATTTCATGATCTAGGTTGGTCAATTGAAACAAGACCTATCTCAATCAACTGTTCCACAAGAAAATGTTCTTCACTGACTTGCAAGTTCATTATATTCCAAGGGACACCAAAATTTCACCCTAAGTTCCGTAAACCAAATTTAACAATAATAAGATCATGCAAGATTATAATATGAATGAGATAAATCATGATCTAGGTTGATTGATTTACAATTTAGGTTGATAGGATGACTTAAGGGGATCTAGATGTCTAGTAAGTTCCTAGGACAAAATGACATGGCTTAAGTGAATAAAATTTGGTGAAGTTGCCTCAGACCTTAATGAAATTTGGTTGCCTTGGGCATCTTCACCAAATTTTATTCATTTAAAATCCATGTCATTTTGTACTAGGACCTTACTACATAGATCCCCTTAAGGCATCCTATCACCCTAAAACCTAAATCTTAAACTCTAAACCGCAAACCCAATAACATTCATAAATTGTCCTATATTAATAGTTAATTGTATTTTCATTCAAGTAACATGCGTGAGACATAAATGAGGCTTACTGATTTTATCATATGTATTCAATTAGGCCATTTATATTGAATGGTTTAAGGGTATCTTCTAAACATGTATCTTACATTTTGAAATTACAAATATAATGTAGTTTCACTAATATATTAGAAATCACATGGATCGACTCAATAATATTCGTAATCCACCTCCACGCCATCCATCTCCCCCACCTTCACCTCCACCTCATAACCCCCCACCCCCACCACTTGAAATCGATGGTGCTCATTTGCAAGCATGAATCACTTTCAATGTTAGAACCATCCAAGATCAAATCAACATTATTCAAAATAAAGAATTTATCACACCACCTATGAGGATGATTGCATCTAGGATGCAAACCATTGTTGATGATGTCAAGGCTATGGATGGGATCTTAGATGAGTATCAACAATGGCTAGAGGAGAGGAGAACTTCTGATTTTGAAAAGGAAAACACAAATAAATGAAGAGATGTAGTAGAGAGCCACAATAGTTTTTAAATTAGGACAATGATCTTAAATAGTTATGAATTTATGAATTTGGTGAATGATGGATATTTTGTGTGATGAATTTATAAATTTGGTTGGATGGATATTTTTAGTGACATGAATTTATGATTTTTGTTCTAGATGGATATTTTTAGTGACTTAAATTTATGATTTTGGTTCTAGATGGATATTTTTAGTGACATGAATTTATGAATTTGGTGGAATTTATGAAATTATAATGATGAATTTATAATAGTATACATTTTATGACTATTTAGTTTGATCATGATAGAAAATTGTAATATATATATGCGTTAGACATAAACTGATATTTTTGTGATTGTTTCAAGTTTATTGTTTACTATGTACACATGTATTAAAATTGCATATAGTTGTTAAATTTTGAAATTTGTATGTATGTACATAGTTTAATTTAATGATGTATGCATGCAAATAATGCATGGTATTTTTATTTTAAATGTATGTACATGTTAAATTTTGAATTTTGTATGCATATGCTCAAGTTCAATCAATGTATATGTGTGTTTCAATTTTATATGATCTTAATATACGTATGCACATCCTATTTAAACAAATTTGCATGTGCATTTAAAATTTAACTATTCCTTGTAATTTTTTAAGTTTTTATGTTAATTTAGTATAATTTAATGCATGTGCACACTTATATCTCATATCATGGATAATTTTAACATTGATGATATCATCAATCCACCACCTCAACCACCTCCACCTCCCCTCCACCTCCCCCTCCACCTAATATGCCACCTCCACAACCTGTTGCATTTGATGAGGCTCACTTGTGAGCACACATAAATGATCAAGTTGCATCCATACAAAATAAAAACAATTCTATGCAGAGTCAAGCATTGATTCCACCGCATGTTAGACATTTTTCATCTACAATATAAAATTTTGTGGATGCCATCAAGACCATTGATTCTAATCTAGATAGACATAGACGAGATAAAGAACAGATGAGACAATTTTATGTTGATGGTCTCTCTCATAAACAAATATTAGACCTTAAAATATTGAAAGCCCACCTAGCCCCCTACTTTCTCAACCCCGTTACTCGACAACTCATTCATATGAAAAAATCTAGAATATCCATGAGGTGGTGCATACATCCATAGATGAGTGCACATTTTTGGGATCGATGGTATATGGTTTTTGATAGTCCCCCACACGCTAATTGGGAGTGCCCGTTGTATTTTTTGAGGAAATTGTATGTAGAGTTTGTTATGGGGAAAAAGCCCAATTATTTTCATTTTAAATCATTT
>CM021103.1:128565760-128885760 GCA_007115665.2 Sequoiadendron giganteum | reverse complement strand
TGCCAAATCCTCCTCGAGTGCTCTACGTGTAGCCTCAATCCCTGGTGGATCATGCTGACGATCACTGACCCTTGGTGCATTCTAAGATGCCTGATGTTCTTCCTAGTTTGGAATAAGAGGAACAAGAGGAGGAGAGTCATTCTAACTCCCATCACGATCGCCTACATGGCCATGTCCATGCCCTCTACCTCTTCTGCATCTAGGAGGCATAATCCTACACAGAAACATCAAGGTATTAGGAAAAGTACACAACTTAAAAGCCTAAACAACTAAAAGCTTAATGGGTCCATCATAATCCCAGAGTACCCAGTGTTTAAACGTAGGCTCTAATACCATGTGGAATGCCCCACCAGGCAACCCTAGAGGAAGTTGCAATTAACTACTTAAACAGACTAATTTGTTTTTGTTTAAGTACAATTAACATGCAAGTGCACTACCAATTGCAAACAACCCCTAAGGTCAAGACTAAGTTTACTTTAAGACCCAAACAAAAAACATGAATGGAAACCATTACATTCATTTACATAATAAATTAGAACACATACATTCTATATGAGGTAAATTACATCAAGAATAAGAGATACCATGTGATTCCATCTAACAATAATTAAACAATAAGATTACATCTCTCATTCTCTGAATGAGGTAAATCCAATAAGAATGATTACAAATTACAACTTTCCACCTTGATAATAAATGAGGGGTAATAAATTACAAGATACAACTAAAATAAATAAGCAACATGGAAAGAAACTGGATCCCACAAGCTCTCCAACTAGAAATCTCATCCGCATGAACAAGAAAGCCCAACGGAGTAAGGTACATGTTCCACCCAACCAAGTGGTACCCGAAGGCCCACCCGCCATGCTAGGAGATAGTAACGAAGATTCCTAAATAATACCATCACCTCTAAACATAGGCTAAATCATATCTAAACCAAATTGACACAACCAATCACATGTACAACACAAGTACAACTCTAACATGGTCATGTTGCTTCCAAATATAACACAGGTCAGGTATGTTAAGAAAACCATACACATAGAATCAAATACCAAATATTGTCCTAGATAGAGTGTCATCACACAACTCATCATGAGCTACCCACTACAGATATTCATAGGCTCCAAGCCCTAGTACGGGTTATCCTTATGGCCTCAACTAATCCCAGGCCCTCATACTTACTAATGTGGAATCAAATACTTGTCTTAAAAACCAAATATATGACCTTGCCATTCCAAGCCCTCCCACTCACCCCAAGCTTAAACAAGCACTTGTGAATATGAGTGAGACTAGAACTTATCTTGATTAGTGTGTAATACTACCTAATCTTCTAAATACATTGCTTTATTTTTCACTTGATTAAACTACCTCTGAAGGTTACCCAGTCTTACCTCTTACGGGTTCTGGTCCCTAACAGAAGCCACTCTTCTACTTGACAACACACATACCATCCAATCACCAAGAGTACCAAAGTGCAAACGACCAAGATAACACGACCACCCCTTTCTCAGGAGGCGACATTAATCAACAACCTCTCCAAACACTGGAGGTAACAAAAATAACAAAGCCACTACTTACAAGGAGACACAAATCACATAATCTGCAACTAATCCAAGGAGGCACAAAACATCCCCGTTCATGGAAATTGGGTAATTACATGATAACGTAACATGCACTACCCAAGGGATTCAAAACAGGTTGACAACATGACATGACAACCCACATATTTATAATGCCATCTGGAAGACTTATTAATCTCTATAACACAACTTCCCCCGAGGCGATAATAGGAGAAATTACATTTAAACAAGCAATTTAACAAGAATTAAATCTGCTTCGGATTTCCTAAATCCACTTCTTTTATTAACATTCAATACTTTATTGCTTTAATAAAACTGAATTGAAAAACATCTCTTTTAGACAAAGATGAAATTTAAATCAAATATCACATTTTCTAATTGTTTTTAATAATTACAAAATAAAAATTTATTTCAACCATTTAGAAAATAACAATTTAGAATAAATAATTGTTTCCTCTTTTCAACATAATCATTTCAAAATAAATTAACTTATCTTAATAATCATATTATTTAAAATCAAATATATTGTTCCATCAAAATATATTATTTTAAAAATAAAGTCCATAATTTGACTAAGAACACAACATTTAAATTTCCTCAATTATATTTAAATCAAACCATCACTTAAGTCAATCATTTTAATATATATATTTCAACTATATATATACATGTCCATGAATATATATTATATATATAATTAATTATTTAATATTAATATATATCAATATCTAATTATTATATAAATATAATTATAACATTAATATATATTTTATTATTTTATATATATTAATATTTAAATATTATAAAAATATAACAATAAATATTAAAATATATTATAATTTTTATTTTATTTTTTTTAAAAAGCGAATTAAACAACATAGGCCACATTTCTTTTGTTTAGGGCCACGTGCATAGGTTAGGTTTGGGGGCGACGGTTTCCCCAGCCGACCCCAAGTGGGGTGGCAACTTACCCAACCGACCCCCTATGGCAGCGATTGTTCTATGCACAACTGACCATCATTGTTGGTGGTGCGACTGTGCTTAGCACAACTGACCACCCAATAGTAGCGACGACTGGTTAGTAGTAGCCATGAGGTGTGGGGTGTGTGTTGGGTGCGACTCCCCCCACACGCCTCCCATGGGGGGCGCAGTGGGGGTGAGCCCCCAACAACCCCCAAAAAATTGGGTTTTAATTTTTTTAAAAAAAACTTTGATATGCAACAACTTGCGGATTTTACAAAAATCCGATTTTTTTTAATTTTAAAAACAACAGTGTTTTAATTCCCCAAAACAAAATCATAGATGCATAATACATATGTATATATATATATATATATATATATATATATATATATATATATATATGTATGTATGTATTTTCTCAAATATACATATATATATATATATATATATATATATATATATATATATTTCATATCCAAATTAATAGAATGACAGTTTAGTTGAGGAAACTAAAATTTAAATTGGTCATTTACAACCAGGAACACTATTAATTTTCTTGAGAAAACTCAAATAGAACAGAGGTTTAAGATTTGATAAAAAAATAAACATGAAGTTTTCATCATAGATCAGATTTTGAGTTTTCCAAATATGATTTTAAAGAACAAAACAAATATAAATATAATTTTAAAACAACTAAATTTAAAAGCATGAACCTATTATTCTAGAGCTTGAACAGATCCAGATGGTGCATAGGTTCTTGCTTGATTCCAACTTCACCTCAACAATTTCTACATATTCAATCAAAAATCCACAAACAACAAAAATTCCTTTCTCTCCTCTATTTTCAATCTCTCAAACTTGTTGAAAAAAAAATCATTCTAAAAACCAAATAATAAACAAAATTATCAAAAATATCCATACAACCATCCTCATAAATTTTCAAAAACATAATAGAAAAATATCTTTATTTTCAATTTTTGAATTCAAAATTTTCGAAAAATGAAATTTAAATTATTTTTCTTTAATTTTCAATTTCAAATAATAAAATCCATAAATTTCAAAATGAATAACTTATCTAATTTCAACCCAATCAATTTAATTAATTAGTAAAATAGATCTAATCTACGATTAAATTATTTATTAATTAGTAAATTGAATCATATTTCTAACATAAAACCTGATAAAGTAATCAACAACTTAAATGCATAAAGCCATTTAATTACCCTTTTCAACTTGCAATTAAATAATCAAAGAGAGTGAACAATATTAAAGCAACATAACCCAATGACACACTATGACTAGGGTGATGACTTGGCATGGAAAACCTATCTACTATCTCCCAATCAAATGTCATTGGGCAATGGACACACTCAAATGTGTGACACCAGGTGGAGTCGATGTCCTGTACATGTCAACCTACAAACAAAAAGTATATCCACATGCATATAGATGTCATAATTAAAACACACCATGAAAAGGAAATCACGAAATCGCAAGGAGCTCGCAAACGAGTGATGTGATACCGTCCCCTTCACCAATACAGTATTACTAACTGACGTATCTAACATATTACTTTAATCAAAAGCATAAGACATTAATAATTTGAATATTCACTAAGCCAATCCAAAACATGCCATCATAATACGTCTAAATACAGTATCATCACATCAAGATACATCATCACACCATGATAAAATAGTGATCAAACAATAATCGAATACCATAGTCAAAGTACTAACAGAAACACAACATAAAAGGGAAAAACACTGTTTGCACAACAGAACAAAATGAAGGGGTATTACACAAGGGTTGATCCCCAATGCCCTGAGCATGCACAACCCCTTGTTGTAATACCCCTCCATTTTGATTTTTGTTCAAGTTGCTTTATGCTATGTTGGGTTGCAATTACTTTGATACTGGATGCATTTTGTTATAATGTTTTGATTGCTACTATTGAGCGACAACATTATTGTGGGATGTAGTTATCTGATTATTGTTTCACATGTATTATGGATTGATGATGTTGTAGAGTTAACATGAGATTTTATTATGAGATTATTGGAATTATGATGGAAGTGTCAGTTTCGATGAGTGTATTGGTGAAGAGGACGGTTTCGCATCACTCGCTTACGAGCACCCTACGAATCCGTAATTTCTTCTTCACGGTGTGTATTATATGCTGGATATATTGTATGATGTTGTTTACTTGGTTGCAGGATTGCAGGTACATGACATCGACTCCACCTAGTTTCATAGGTTTGAGCATGTCGATCCAACGGTTAAGTTCAACGGGAGATAGTAGCTAGGTAACATGTGTCAAGTTTACACCCTAGCCTTAGTGTGTCATCAGTTGTGTGTATCGAGTCATTGTTTGTCTTGCTTTGATGTTATTTAATTATGAAGAATTCTTGATTTGAAAATAGATATTTAGAATAATTGCATTTAAATCATGTTGATGGTTATTTAATTTAAATAAGGCAATGTGGATGAAAGTTTATATTTAAATTAATTAATTATATTTAAATTATTTAATTAATTAAAATTTAATCCAAGGGGGTTGAATTTAGTTATTAAATAATTAAATTAATTAATTAAACGTGATCCAAGAGAATAAAAGGAAATAAAAGAATTATAATTAATTTTGGAATTTAATTCCAATGTGTGGGAATTAAATTAGAAATTGTAATTAAATGTTATTTGAGAAATTGGTTGCAACTTTGGAAATTAATTTATTATTTGAAATTGAAAGTGAAATTGAAATTTGAAATTGAAAGTGAAATTGAAATTGAAATTGAAAATTGAAATTGAAATTGAAATATCTAATTTGCATGTAATGTGAATTAGGGTTGTATTAGGTATTTTTGATTTATAAAGAATACATGTTTTAATTTTAGGGCAGAAAAATCTTTTAGAAGGAAAAAAATACATTTTTACAGCAGGGAAGAAATTTTGAAAAATTTGCACAAGGGTTTGAAGAAAGTTTGATTGTAGAATTGATTGAAGGAAAGGTTGTTTGCATTTGTTTGGTTTTGGATTGGATTCATTGGAACATTGAAGAAAATTCAGGAAATCTTTGGAGGAGGCTTGCATCAGAAATTCATCTCTTCTTGTAGCTTCTTGTACCAGGTTTTCCTCTTTGTATTTTATTGTTCTTGATTGTTTTTTTTAAATAGTAGTGATTAAAGATTTATTTGTTAAATCTATTTTAGAAAATAAATTTGATATTAAAAAAAAAGAATTAAACAAATTTAGCGCCTTTGCTTGTAAAAATTCTTGAATGAAAATTGTGAAAACCTTAGTTGAATTTAAATTATTTGGGGAAATCGATTTTGTTGTTATTGAAATCAAACATAGAGATTGAACAATGCATTTAGAATGTTTTTAGAAAATGAAACCCTCTGTTTATTATTAAAAAACGGATTTTAAAGTCTGCAGTATAGTTATGTTTTCATGGTAAAATGGTCTGGTTGCGTCACTTATAACTTCATTTTAACAAACTGGGCTTTGAAGAAATTTAAAGAGTTTTTGAATTTTGAAATTTTATTATCCCCGTCCAAAAATCGTAAATACCCAGATCATAGAATTTGAGTTATGTTTAAAAGATGAGACTGTTGTTAAGTTATTTTTCCCATGGCTGTTCTGAAAATAAAATAATAATAAATTGATATTTATAAATATTAATATTTTATGTATTGTTATTATAATATTAAAATATTATTTAATAGTATTTTAAATTATAATTTATAATACTAAAGTATTATATTTATTTATATTATTTTAAATAAAATTTGTATATTAGATTAGTAGAATTAAAATTATAAATATATGAAAAATTATTGTTATTTTAAAATGGCTTGTTAAAGTTTAATTGAAAGAGTTAAATATTTGATTTAAAGAATGCAATATATTATTGAATAGAGATTTAAAATTGGATTGATTAGTGTATATGGAAAATGGATAGAGAAACAATATGTTATTATATTAAAGTAATTGAATGTGTTAAATAGAAAATTGAATGAGATGTAAAATTTGGTTAGGAAATGAAAAGAGTTTACTTGCATGAATTTGTGTCGATTTAAAAGTAAATTAAGAAGTTGTTTTTATTGATGAGACAATCAATTATGTTATTTATTAATTTTTATTTCGATTAATTGAATCTTTGTGATTGGATTATGAAAGAGATATGGATTTAGTATATCCAAATGTAGAATCTTCTTCATACTTATCTTAAAGGATTTAATTCTTTGTATTTAGTAAAGGGAAGTAAGTTTAATTGTTTTAGATTTCCAATAATCAAAAGGGAAATAGGGGTTATGATTATTTTAGATGATCTACTTATCATGTCTTTGACTTTGTCAACACTACCTATTGAATGAGTATGGATTTAGGAAATCCAAATTATTAGATTTGATTAATAACTTGAATGTTTTTGTTGCCATGTCATCAAGTTACATTGTGGGTTTTGGGATTTAGTGTTAGTCCTAAATTATAAGTCTTCCAGAAGAACTTAGAGGATAAGGGTTGTTGAATCTTTATGTCATCCAGTTGTTTTCCCTTGTGTAGTGCATGACGTCTTTTCAGTTTTACCCAGTCTTCATGAATGGGGATGTTTGCACCTCCTTGATTTAGGAGCAGATTATGGGATCCATGTCTTCTTGAAAGGAGTGGACTAGGTGATTGTTGCCTCCAAGATGTTTGGAGTGAGTTTCTATTATTTGTATCCTCCTTGTGTTGGAGTGGATTATGATGCCTAGTTGGTATACACTTGTGGTTCCCTTGGTGGATTGTTTGGATGTGTGTTGTCGAATAGAAGAGTGGCTTCTATTAGGCATCAGAGCCCAAAGAAGTAAACTGGATAACCTTCAGGAGTGATTTAAACAAGTGATAATTAAAATAATGTACTTATAAGATTAGGACTAACTTCTAACTAATCAAGATAATTTTTGTAATGCCCCGCTAAGTAACCTTAAAGGAAGTTGCAATTAACATCATAAGCGAACCAATTTTTTTTTTTTTTTATAAAGTGCATTTAACATACACATTCACTTACTAGTTAACAACAACCTCTAAGGCTACAAGGTTAGGATTACTTAAACCCACACATACATATTACATATAACCATAGCCTTATGAACTTTATGAAATCACCATCATACATCATAAGAATATCACATAACATAATAAGATAATCAACCAAGATACAATCTCATAAACATTATCTTCAAACCAATAGTTACATCACTCATTCCCAGAATGAGGCAATAGTACAAATGTATTACAATTACAAAATTTCACCTCATAAACATAAGAGGGATAAAATAACTTATACAAAATGAAGTATTACAATGCAAGAAATTACAACAAGAACCGTGAGCTGTCCATCTGGATGTCTCGCCACCAAGTACTGAAGATCGATGGTGACCCAACGGTTTTGGTGTATGTTCCACCCAACCAATGTGGTACCCGAAGACCCACCCCCCATGCTAGGAGATAGTAACAAAGTAACATGGACAAAGATTCTACTACCTCTAACCAAAGGCAGACTCAAACTGACTCATACTGTTATAACCAACCAAATAAATTAACAAGTACAACTCATTCACCATACAAATACGGATCAAGTACAACTCATTCAACATACAAGTACGAATCAAATACAATGCATGTACAAATCTAGTACAATACAAGTACAAATCAAATACAATACATGTACAAATCAAGTACAATACAAGTACAACTCCAACATCACTGGCATAGGTCACATTGCTTCCAAACATAATAATAATCAAGTATGTTCACAGAACCATACACATAAAACAATTAACAACAGTTGTCCTAGATAGAGTGTCATCGCAAGGTTTGTCATGAGATCTTCTCTGGGCATTCTTCATAGGCTCTGGCACAAGTAATCTTGGTGGCTTCAACCGAATCCCGACACTCATACTCACTCATGCAAAATCAACTACCTCTCGCAAAAACTAGATAGTTGATCTTGCCATTCCAGACTTTCTCACTCATCCCAAGTCTAAACAAGCCCTTGTGTCTATGAGTGATGATTAAATTATCTTGATTAATGTGAGAAGTTAGTCATAATCTTCTAAGTACATTATTTAAATTATCACATGATTAAATCACTCCTGAAGGTTATCTAGTTTACCTCTTTGGGCTCTGGCGCCTAACAAAAGCCACTCTTCTATTCGACAACAAACACTCAAACAATCCACTAAGGGAACCATAAGTGCATACCAACTAGGCATCATAATCCACTCCAACACAAGGAGGATACAAATAAAAGAAATTCACTCCAAATATCTTGGAGGGAACAATCACATAGTCCACTCTTTTCATAGGAGGTACAAAAGATCTCACTCTAAACATCTTGGAGGCAACAACACATAGTCCACTCCTTTCACAGGAGGCAACAAAATGAAACCACATAACAAGGTCACTCCATACAAGGAGACACAGATCCCATAATCCGCTCCTAACCAAGGAGGTGCAAACATCCCCATTCGTGAAAACCGAGTAAAACTGAATATGCACTACCCAAGGGAAAACAACTGGATGGCATAAAGATTCAACAACCCTTATCTTCTAAGTTCTTCTGGAAGAGTTATAATTTAGGACTAACACTAAATCCCAAAACCAACAATGCAAGTTGACAACATAGCAACAAAAACATTCAAGTCATCAATTAAATCTAATATTTGGATTTCCTAAATCCATACGCATTCAATAGGTAGTGTTGACAAAGTCAAAGACATGATAACTAGATCATCTAAAATAATCATAACCCCTATTTCCCTTTTCATTATTGAAAATCTAAAACATTTAAACTTACTTCCCTTTACTGAATATAGAGAATTAAATCCTTTAAGATAATCATGAGGAAGATACTACTTTTGGATATACTAAATCCATATCTCTTTCATAATCCGATCACAATGATTCAATTAATCTAAATAGAAATTAATAAATACCATAATTGATTGCCTCATCAATAAAACAACTTCTTAATTTACTTTTAAATCGACACAAATCCATGCAAGTAAACTATTTCCATTTCCTAACCAACTCTTACTTCTCATTCAATTTTCTATTTAAAACATTCAATCACTTTAATATAATAGCATATTGTTTCTCTATCCAATTTCCATATATACTAATCAATCCATTTTTAAATCTCTATTCAATAATATATTGCATACATCTTATAAAAACGAAATACGATAATGAATTTACCCTTAACATATTTTACATGCTCCATATTATATATACACCAAACATATATATTAATAAACTCAATTATATAGATTTTTTAATATTCCAATCACAACAATTAATTTGTTTTATGGATATAAAACTTAATAACTATTTGCCTTTTTCAATAGAGATAGTTCCTAAATTTACTTCTAATGCAAACTAATACTATTGCAAACAATCTTTTCAATTTTCTATCCGGAATTTATGTCTCTTCAACTATCTATTTAAAACATGCAATTTCATCAATGTACAAAAATATCTTTTGGCTTATCTCTTTGACTACGCATTCAAAACTTATCTTTTAAATTCTTCATGCAAAACTAAATCACACGCACTTAAATAAAAAAAAGGTAAATACTGATTGAAAATACTCATGGATATATATATATACATCTCAATATATTTTCTTCAATCATATTAACAAAATAACTATTTCCTTTTTAAATCAAGTAATTATTTCTATTAAAAAAATATCTTTCTCTATACATTTTCTACATATACTAATTATCTCTTTTAAAACACTAATAATACCCAATTTGCAAACAATAGAATAAAATAAGATAAAATATTATTTATTCTCTCAAATGGATATATACTTTCACTATATATATACTAAATATAAATTAATATATTTAAATATATTTAATCATTAACATATCTTCTATCCTTTGCAAAATATCAAATTGATTAATTCAAAATAAAATATCCTTTATCATCAATATTTCAAAATATAAATATATTTTTCCAATTAAATCAAATTAATAATTGGACGTTTTACATATGGATTTAAATTCCACAATTCAATTTTAAATTATGCATTCTTTAAATCAAATATTTAACTCCTTCACTTAAACTTTAAATAAACAATAATTTCCCCAAATGTTTATAATTTTAATTCCACTAATTTAATATACAAATTTTATTTAAAATAATATAAATAAATATAATACTTTAGTATTATAAATTATAATATAAAATATTATTAAATAATATTTTAATATTATAATAACAATACATAAAATATTAATATTTATAAATATCAATTTATTATTATTTTATTTTTAGAACAACCATGGGAAAATAATTTAATAGCAGTCTCATGTTTCAAGCATAACTCAAAAACTACGATCCGGGTATTTGAGATTTTTGGAGAGCTGTTAGAAAATTGTAAACTTCAAAAACCCTTTAAATTTCTTGAAAACCCAGTTTGTGAAAGTGAAGTTATAGGTGACGCAATCAGACCATTTTACCATGAAAATATAACTATACCGTAGATTTTAAAATCCGTTTTTGATAATAAACAGAAAGTTTCATTTTCTGAAAACATTCCAAATGTATTGTTCAATCTCTATGTTTGATTTCAATAACAATAAAATCAATTTCTCCAAATAATTTAAATTCAAATAAAGTTTTCATAATTTTCACTCAAGAATTTTCACAAGCAAAGGCTGTAAATTTATTTAATTATTTTCTTATAATATGAAGTTTGTTTTCTAAAACAGATTTAACAAATAAATCTTTAATCACTACTATTTAAATAAAAAAAACAATCAAGAACAATAAAATACAAAGAGGAAAACCTGGTACAAGAAGCTACAGGAAGAGATGAATTTTTGATGCAAGCCTCCTCCAAAGATTTCCTGAATTTTCTTCAATCCTCCAATGAATCCAATCTAAAATCCAACAAATGCAAACAATCTTTCCTTCAATCAATTCTACAATCAAACTTTTTTCAAACCCTTGTGCAAATTTTCCAAAATTTCTTCCCTGCCATAAAAATATATTTTTCTAAAAACTTTCTTGCCCTAAAATTAAAACATGTATTCTTTATAAATCAAAAATACCTAATACAACCCTAATTCATATTACATGCAAATTAGATATTTCAATTTCAATTTCAATTTCAATATTTACAACCCTAATTCACATTATATGCAAATTAGATATTTCAATTTCAATTTCAATTTCCATTTCAAATTTCAATTTCAAATTCAATTTCACTTTTGGAAAACCCACTTTCAATTTAAAATGTAATTTCAAATAATAAATTAATTTCCAAAGTTGCAACCCATTTCTCAAATAAACATTTAATTACAATTTCTAATTTAATTCTCACACGTTGAGATTAAATTCAAAAATTAATTTTAATTCTTTTATTTCCTTTCATTCTCTTGCATCACGTTTAATTAATTAATTTAATTATTTAATAACTAAACTCAACCCCCTTGGATTAAATTTAATTAATTAAATAATTTAAATATAATTGATTAATTTAAATATAAACTTTTATCCACATTGCATTATTTAAATTAAATAACCATCAACATGATTTAAATGCAATTATTCTAAATATCTATTTTCAAAACAAGAATTCTTCATAATTAAATAACATCAAAGCAAGACAGACAATGACTCGACACACACAACTGATGACACACTAAGGCTAGGGTATAGACTTGACACATGTTACCTAGCTACTATCTCCCGTTGAACTTAACCGTTGGATCGACATGCTCAAACCTGTGAAACCAGGTGGAGTCGATGTCATGTACCTGCAATCCTGCAACAAAGTAAACAACATCATACGATATATCCAGCATATAATACACACCGTGAAGAAGAAATTACGGATTCGTAGGGCGCTCGCAAGTGAGTGATGCGAACTCATCCTCTTCACCAATACACTCATCGAAACTGACACTTCCATCATAATTCCAATAATCTCATGATAACATCTCATGTTAACTCTACAATATCATTAATCCATAATGCAAGTGAAACAATAATCAGATAACTACATCCCACAATAATAGTTGTCGCTCAATAGTAGCAATCAAAATATTATAACAAAATGTATCTAGTATCAAAGTAATTGCAACCAAACATAGCATAAAGCAACTTGAATAAGAAGCAAAATGGAGGGGTATTACAATTTTACCTCACTCATAGACACAAGGGCTTGTTTAGACTTGAGATGAGTGGGAAGGCTTGGAATGACAAGATTAACTATCTAGTTCTTGCGAGAGGTAGTTGATTCCGCATGAGTGAGTATGAGTGTCGGAATTTGGTTGAAGCCACAAGGATTACTTGTGCCAGAGCCTATGAAGAATGCCCAGAGAAGATCTCATGACAAACCTTGCGATGACACTCTATCTACGACAACTGTTGTTAATTATTTTATATGTATGGTTATTTGAACATACTTGATCTACTTTATGTCTGGAAGCAATGTGACCTATGTCAGTGATGTTGGAGTTGTACTTGTATTGTATTTGATTTGTACTTGTATTGTTCTTGAGTTGTACTTGATTCATACTTATATGGTGAATGAGTTGTGCTTGTTAATTCATTTGGTTGGTTATAACAGTATGAGTCAGTTTGAGTCTGTCTTTGGTTAGAGGTAGTAGAATATTTATCCATGTTACTTTGTTACTATCTCCTAGCATGGGGGTGGGCCTTTGGGTACCACATTGGTTGGGTGGAACATGCACCAAAACTGTTGGGTCCCCATCGATCTTCAGTACTTGGTGGCGAGACATCCAGATGGATAGCTCGCGGTTCTTGTTGAATTATCTTGCATTGTAATATTTTAACTTGTATAAGTTATTTTATCCCTCTTATGTTTATGATGTGGAATTTTGTAATTATAATCTTATGTACTATTGCCTCATTCTGGGAATGAGTGATGTAACTATTGGTATAAGATAATGTTTATGAGATTGTATCTTGGTTGATTATCTTATTATATTATGTGGTATTCTTATGATGTATGATGTTTATTTGATAAAGTTTATAATGCTACGGTTATATGTTATATGTATATGTGGGTTTAAGTAATCCTAACCTTGTAGCCTTAGAGGTTGTTGTTAATTAGTAAGTGAATGTGTATGTTAAATGCACTTTATAAAAAAAAATTGGTTCGCTTATGATGTTAATTGCAACTTCCTTTAAGGTTATTTGGCAGGGCATTACACTTGTTGTTTCTCCTGGTCCTCCCATTCTTGCACCTATGCATCATCGAGCTATGGTCTTGAAATTAGGTTCCCTCAGTACACTAGCAGGAGACCTTGAGAAATATGCTTTTGTGATAGCGAGTGGGGAGCATAGAGACGATGATGATGGATGAGTGTTTTATGGAGCTGGTCTGAGTACCACTCCAGGAGTGTCGAGGCCCGTCCCACATGTATGTACTAGCTTTCATCAAGTATGCTATGGACCTGATCAAGCCACACCTAGTTCAAGTGGAAATGGAGATTTTGGTGGTTCATTTGGTCACATCAATTCATTTGTAGAGTTTCTTATAACAGGCCAACATCTTGAGGACACTGCTACATAGGTATAAATATGCATCTACACGTTCATTCTATAAGAATTTGGATGAATGTATATATCAAAGTAAAGTTTGCAATACATTTTAACAATCAAACTGTTTGGCATGCATACAATAATAACAATGGGGCAATCATCTATTCCACTAGTAGATACATCGAAACCAGTCCTAATCAGCAACCCTTATGGGGTATTTTGATTTCAATTTTGTAAATTATAAATGAAATGATTTTTAACTTGATTTTTAAATTTATAATTGAATAACATATATGTTTGAAGTATTTATGTTGGTTTAGGTGAGTCAATCAGCTTCCACATCGATTCCACCTAAGGGGTGTAGACATGGAAAATGTACAATTCGATTCGACACACTTGATCCTGACTACTAACGACATTTCTTCTTGAATCACACTCTTAGATTATCATCACCTTTTGTATCTTAATTAAATAAATCATTAGTTATTTGATTAAGTCTTTCTCCTCTGTTGATTAAATTAATCAATTAAATTTTATTAACCTTATATCTCAGTTTAATTAAATAAATCATTTTGTTTGATTAAAGTCCCTAAAGTGTTCTTATTAAATTAAATAAATTAAACCTTATTTAATTTAAGCTAACATTTCCCCTTTTAGTTAAATAAATCAAAAACATTTATTTAATTAATCTTTCCTCTCATTTTTTATTTAAATCAATCCTAAACTCTAAGTCAAAATGGTCAAATAACCTAACCTCTCATTAAATTAATCAAATCTTGATTAAGTTAATTCCTATCACTAAAATCTTCTAGAGAATGCAACTTGCACATGAAAATAGATTTAATTCATATATTAAATCTTTATTTTCCCTTGCATGGCATAAAAAAGGAATATTCCCTTAATTTGAATTCAAAAAGTCCAAGTGGATGGGTACTTCAAACAAAGCATTCACTCCTCTTACATGTCCTTGTGCATTGAGCCAGGTGGCATTTATTTCATTCATTTTTCCCTCATATGTCATTTCTTCAATTTCAAATTCCACCTAATTGCATTTATTGTCACTTCAGCCAAAATGTGCACAACCATCAACCATTCACATCTTGACAAGTTGCACTTGGCCATTGGATGTTGAATAATCCCACATTCATCCAAATCTCTCATTCCTCCAATTTGGAAATCTATAAATGAAAGGTTATTTCTCTCATTCAACATCTACAATCTCATACAAAGTTACTCTCTTAACATTGAGAGTCAATTTTGTGCATTTCATTCCATATGTTCATCATTTTCACAATTTCATAGCTAGGTTATGCCAAAATCTCATTAAGGAGATTTTATCAATCCACACATCATCAACATTTTCAACATAAGAGTTGGGAAAGGACCAATTTTGACACATCAATTGGCACCAATTCCCCCATGGGATCAAGAGTTTGCTTAGTTTAGATAGATTTCATTTGGTTATTGCACTTGTTCTTCATTTCTTTTCTATCTAAGTTTAGTAAAAGGATTTCATGGGGAATCATTTTTTCACCTTGCATATGATCTAATATTGTGTTTGTTTGTTGCATTTGTGCAGGTTTGAAACCAGGGTTCACAAGGGGTTGTCGAGCACTCCACTATCGGTCATCATAGACCAGGGGCAAGTACATTTATATTGTAAATTGTTTAACTTACATTAGTATAGTTAAAATTATGAATTTTTAATTCACTATATATGAAATGTGCATGTACACTTGTAAATATTATAAGATTGCATTACATGTCTGCATGTATGTCTAAGTTGATACCACAATGAGAATGGGCATCGGGCAAACATTAGATGTTGCGGCTACTCGTGAGGCCTCTGATTTCTAGGTTGTTTAAAACAAATTCTACACAAAATATGCAAACTTGAATATATATATATATGTGTATATATATATACATATACATATACATATACATATATGTATATATATACATATATATACATATACATATATGTACATATACATATATATATATATATCTAATTCATGTATGTACATAATTTTTATCTTGTAGGAATTTGTTGGTGTGACTTTCAGCCCTAATCCAGACATAGTTACACCTTCAGAAGGGTATGCGGAGCAGGCTCCAGATCAAATGGTAATTTAAATTTTTTATTATATTTAAATTCAATTATAAATTATATATTGTGAATATAACTTTAAATTTAAATTTCAAATTAAATATATATAATTTGAGTTAATACACGTTTTAAATTCTTTTTTATTTTAAAGCATGAGACACATCTAGTAGTTGAGAATGTACAAAAATGTCCTATAGAAGAGGGTGCACAACCTATGGATATGGTACAATTAAACTATGATAAATTATAAATTAATTTCAATTAAATCATTTTTAATTGTAGACTTGTGCATCTAATTTCAACTTTGTTTGTCTTGTTTATGTAGATTGATTCAGAGAATGTAGAGGTTGCTTTAGGTGCAGTAGAGTATCCAAACCCAGATATGATGGTAATTTAATTTTATGATAAATTATAAATTAAATTTTCATTAAATAATTTTTCATTGTCTTACATATGATTTCATCTTTCTCTTGTATAGAGTGTTTCAGGTCATTTGCATAGTCCACATGGTGTGAAAAGGTCTCTTGATTATAGAGACAATACATGACCTAGAAACTTGATTTTGTGGGTTATATTTGTTTATTTTGTGGATTGTATTTCTGGTTTGTCATGTACTCGATTGGACTTTATATTTCATGGTTATTGAGTACTTAGTTGGACTTTAGTTCATGGGTTGTACTTTGATGGAATTTTTTTCATGTGCTTGATATATTGGTTTCATGCACTTAATATATTTACATAAATTATGGACTTTATTGTTGTTTGAAATTTTAATTTACACATATACATTTATGCATTTTATGTTCATAGTCAAGATATTAATATAGGACATTAATGTCAAATTAAATATAAATATGAAATTAAAGTTGAAATTAATAGGACATTTTAATATTTATAGTTTACAAATTTAGTGATCTCATACATGATATACATGATATGTAAATTCAATAATTAGCAATAATTAGTCAATAAATCATAATTTACAAACAAAAGAAATTTGTTTATATACCAGAAAGGATAAAATTTTAAGAAATAAACAAAACCATACGAGATTAGAGAATAAAATAATTAATAAATTCTATAAATAATATCTAACACTAATTTATAAGTTGTCAAAACAAATAATGGCATCCAATACTATTTTATAAGTTGTCAACACAAATAATGGAATCCAATACTAATTTATAAGTTGTCAGAACAAATAATGACATCCAATACTAATTTATAAGCTATCAAAATAAATAATGACATCCAATACTAATTTATAACTTGTCAAAAAAAATAGGTACATTGAAAATAAATAAGGGGACATCTTAAGGGGTCACAAGACGATGTCTTAAGGGGACATATTAAGGGGTCATAATCCGACGTCTTAAGGAGATATCTTAAGGGGTCATAATACAATGTCTTAAGGGGTCATATTAAATATTAAGGGGATGTCTTAAGGGGTCAAAATACAATGTCTTAAGGGGATGTCTTAAGGGGTCATATTATGTCTTAAGGGTTCATAATACAATGTCTCAAGGAGATGCCTTAAGGGGTCATAATACAATTTCTTAAGGGGATGTCTTAAGGGGTCATAATACAATGTCTTAAGAGAATGTCTTAAGGGGTCATAATACAACATATTAAAGATATAATTGATTTAACAATAATGTATTCATGATATTTAGTGATTTGAAGACATAGCAGGACATATATGTACATATATGTCATCTCAAAACAATGTTTACAAAAATTTTATATGCCATCTCAATAAAATCTCAATCTCATGCCTAGAATGTACTAGGTCTTCACACTACCTAATATCAAAAAGGTACAAGAAATATCAATGAAATCATCAAAACATACATATTTTAATTTATATAAAACTATCTATATGTACACAACTCAAGTACATGCATTTAAAAGTATTCCACATGTGTGTAGGTTGAATCCAAGCATCCTCTCCTTTTTTTTTCAAAGTATGAGATCAATGAAATGATGGCTTAAGCATACAAAAAAGAATAATAAATCAATTTTAACTATTAATGTACAAGAAATATCAATATGTAATCAAAACATGTATTTAAATATATTTTAACTAATAATTACCTCTATTTAAAAGGAAAATATAAAACTTAAACTATATTTATGTGTATTTACTTATTCCATTGCACCATCTGCATCCTCTCTTTTTTGTAATGCATCTATAATTGTCTCATGATCTTCCATAGAAATTTTTCATAGCACATTATTTGCAAGTCATCCATAATGCCGATCTAGTTTTATATTTTTTTCCACCACCAAATGTGAATAATGTATAATTTTTTTATGCAGTTCATAATCTTCGAATGCAGGTAGAACATTCTTCCTTGCCATGTATTTCCATAGCCAAGTTCCAACAACCACAACTGATCCTATTGGAGAACATGAAAAAAATCATCATATAAGTTCTCAAAATTTTCTTAATGGGATCAAAGACTTGTTCTAAAAATTTTCATAAGGGGATCAACAAACTTGTTATCAAAATTTGCTTAAGGGGATCACAGTACCTATTGGATAATGATAGCCATCATCATCTTCTCAAGGTGATATTAACTAATGTTTAATCTCCACACAATGAGCCATCCAATATTTTGTTTGCTCTTCATTCCTCTCAGGTGCAACAACAACATACACATGTCCTGCAAACAAAAATTGATTTAATAACTTGCGCATATCAATATAAATAATTTAGTATTAAAAAATAACTTAATAAAGTGAAATAAAATGAAATAAATTGAATTAAGTTACCTTCTTGTATAAGGTATGAAACATAGTCATGGTATTCAGATACAAACACTTGATGATTTTCTTCAAGAGTTTTTTCATATTGATCATGTGCTTGTGCAAGTGTCAATGATCTTTTCTCCCACTGTTCAACCCATTCTATATTTTCACATGCTTCCCAATCTCTTGAGATAAAAAAATGGAAAAAAATGCAAGATCCCTTATCCAGATAGTCCATGTGCTTGCTATCGAACTCCTAAATAAATGCCATTTAGTAGATCCACTGATTGTCTCATAGTCAATTCTAGGTACAATGTTATCTTCTTCAACCAACCAAAAGAATTGATGAACTCTAGAGTACTCACTTAAACTAGGTGTAGATAATATTGTATTACACCAATCCACAATCCCACGTGCATCTTTAAATTAACTGCATATTTGAATTTTAATTGTTCTCTAGCAAGAATTATTTTGACACATGCACCAGCTCCATCATGTTCTCCTTTACCATGCCCAACTTCAAAAAAATTCCATATATGTTGGACATTAAGTTCTTTGTGAATCCTACTTAACCAATAGAACATTCGAGAATTCTTGAACTGCCCCGTACAATTATCTGACCATATGAGGTGTTCTTTCATATGGATTCCTCTTTCTCTTACATTTATGTAAAATATATTGAAACAGTATTAAAAAAACTCTAACGAGTGTAATCGGTTGTTACTCAAATAAAAATGATACTTCCTCAGAAATTTTATATCATCCTCAATGCTATCATTTGCATGTCTATAAACAATATGGACAAACATAGCTACTTGCACTGAATTATAATATCGTGATTGAATTTCCTCTTATGGAGCTACAGTATAATTTTCCGCAAAATCAACCACTGAAAGTATAGTACCAATTGGAAATATGTTTCTACATGTGTTAAATTTTCCACCAATCCATTGAGCATGTTGAGAGTGCATGATATATTTTGGTACTATCTTATTCTTAAATTCACTCATGAATGCATGCACACTAACTTTATTTGTGACTAGAATCACAACGCTTTCCTATTTTTCCATATTTTAAAGAATAGTGAACATTCTTAAATCTTTTAACTTCTACTAATTGTTGTCCAAAACCATTATCAACAATTTCATGCATACAAATTCCTAAGAATGAATGATTTCCATAGTCAATGCATTGTCTAGAAATACAAGAACTTAAATAAAAACAATTTACCACTAGATCTTTCAGAAAAAAAAATTGAAATAAACTCCCTTATTGCTTCAGGTGGCATATTAATACCAAATTCATGTATAATCATGTTAGTATGCAAGGTACAATGTATATATCGAAAAACATCATAAAAATAATGAAATTGAACATGCATTTTACAACAACAAGATATTCGTTGCTTATTATTTTTTACATACCACGGTTTACATTTTTAAAAAGACCTTTGACTTATTTTAATATTATCGGGTAACACTAAATCACCACGAAATTTTCTACAAAATTAATTTTTTGTTGTATCTAATAGGTTTTTTGGGTGAGGATCGCGAACTTTGGACCCCACCCTTAATTTTAAAACATCTCTAGCATTAAATGAAACCCTAGTATTATCATGCCAATATTTTTCAATCAAAGATTTAATTTCAACATTCAATTTCATATCAGACCTTGGGAGTTGACCACTGAAATTCCAACATCGATTGATAGGATCATTTTCTATACTTTCTCTTCTTTTTGCTGCTCTTAGCAATGTTTTAGAATGTATTTTTAAAAATTCACTAATAATTCTTACCATTATTTTATTCAAAGTTTCTTTATTAACTATAGTAGTTGTTAAGCTCTTCTTGCTGAATTTTTATCTTTAGATCGACCATTTTTCCCAATAGATTGAATGGTACTAGCAATAGTACACATAGCATGTTTTAATGATTGATCTTTTCTTCTTTTTTAAACAAAAAAGCCTAACCTTTTCATTATTTTCCTCACTTTTTACATTCTCTTCAATAACATAATTAGTTGACATTGAATTGTATTTTTTTTATGATAAAATAATTCAATGTATATTTTATTCGCATATGTTCTTATTTGCCTCCAAGAAATTTGACCAAGAAGATTTATCGAAAACACCACTTTCAATTTTTTTTAAAACCTATTTTCATTAAATTCAACATCAAATTCTATATTTTCATCTTCATCTTCATCTTCATCTTCATTTTCATTTTCATTTTCAACTTCAAACGATTTACATTTTCATCTTCATTTTCATCAACAAAACGGTTTTCATTTTTGTTTACACCAACAAAACGAGTTTTGTTTTCATTTTCGACAAAAGGATCATTCTCATTTTCATTTTTAACAAATTCTATAAAATTTTCATCTCTCTGAATATTATCAATGTCAACATAATTAAGTCCAGCATCTTGTAAAACTTCTACATACAAATTTACCATTTCACTAACATGTGGATTTGAAGACGTACCTAGATTTGTGCATATTGAAATATTCTCCATAGCATTGAAAGAGGGATTTGAAGACATAGTAGGACTTGCTTGTATAATCAAATTCTTCTCCAAATTGACTTCTTGCAAATTAGCTTCATCTACAACCATGGTCTCCTCTATGTTTTCATCTTCAATAGTTGTGGAGTTGGATGCTCCCCCATCATTCATTGATTTAATTCTCATTCTTCTTTCTCTTTCTCTCTGTCTTTTTCTCTCCTTCTCTTTGTTTACTTCAATTTCTTCAAGAGTCAATGTCTTCCTCCTCTTATTATGAGTTTTATCTCCCATGATTATAAAATTCTCAAGGACAAATGAATGTCAATAGTGAAATTCTTCAAAAAATTCAATCCACATTGGAAGTTCAAGACCTATAAGGACTAAATTCTTCCTCTTGTGTTCCTCAAAACAAGTAGAAAACTAGCACAATTCCATTTTAAAACTAATTTCTTCATGCCTCCTTTGAAAAATCAGTTCATATTGCAAGTTGAAGACCTTTTGTTCCTCCTTTGAAAACATTAATAAAAAATGCAAGTCACCATCTGTAAAAACAATGCTTGATGAAAAATAGTCCAATTTTATTGCTCTTGGCCGTACATGTGAAGTTGCAGACTTCATAGTAAAATTTGATAGTATATTAAATTTAAATAACATGGTTAAAAAGAAATGGGATCATGTTCCCAATATTTATTGTGGGGACCATTATCAAAGGAACAGGATCCCATTTCATAAATGTAATCTCGTTTCCCTGCTAATGGTCACCATATTAAATATTAAGAATGGGATCTCAATTATAGAACGAGATCTCTTTTTTCTTATTTAAACGGGATCCCGTTCTATAATCGGGATTCCATTTTTTAAAATTTGAAATTAGTTTTACTTTGTGGTTGGGTTTTTGCCTAGTCTTTTGGTTCGGGAAAAGCATTGGGAATCCAAACCTAGGCCTTCAACCTAGTTTGACCTACAAGTTGAAGATTCTAACAATGTTAGAGAAAAATATCGAGTATGGACATATGGCTGACGACTTTTTTTGCAGAATTTTTTGACGAAATTAAAACCCATTTTAGATGAGACAATGCAGATTCCAAATATGTAATTTTTTTACAATTGGATTATTTTTTCTATTTTTCAATTAATTTCTGATGAAACTAGTCCATAAACTTTAAATATTAGGGTTTTTTACTATTTTAATAACTTTTGATCAACATAAAATTTTGATGAACGGATTGCAAGAGAGAAAACTTCAGACAATTCTTTTCAATTTAATTTTTTTTGCAAAAAATGATAACTTTAGGTCATCTTATGTGTTTCATACACGACTAATTTTCAAAATGACAAATATACCTGATAAAAAATTAACAAAAACAATATATTCAATAAAAAATTATAAAAAGATATATAAAACAAGCTTCAGTGAGTCACAAGTATTTTCCCAAAAGGATTTAGAAAAATATGATAGTTTAGGTCAAAATATGGATGTCGTACACATGCATGGTATGATAAAAAAAATGACTTTTAAATAGTGGTTTTTACAAATGCCTATTGAAACTCAATTTGTTCAATCTAGGTATTGAAATAAATTACATATTTGGAAACTAGACTCTAAGTACTACATTTTATGATCAGTGACTTTTTTGAAGATTCCATCTCTAATTGTTTCAAATTTTAAGGTCAAATGTGTCAAACTCTTAAAATTAGGGAAAACACTTCCAACTTCTTGCCAGCACCCTTAATAACCATATTAAGGATTGACATACACAATTGGCATATGCATTATGGGCTTACTATACTAGTGTTAGGTCATCAATATGAACAACCCCTTATAACCTTGTCTATGGTACGGAGGTAGTGATGCCCTTGAATTTAGAAATCCATACATTAAGGATTGTTCAGCAAGAGGTCATCGACAATGAAACATACAAACAACAAAGATTGCATTAGCTTGAGATGATTCATGAACATTTATTTAATGCTCTCAAGCATGTCCAAGCTTATGCTAAACAATTACAATGCAAGCACAGTAATCATGTCATCCCTTGTGTATTTAGTAAAGGTGATTTGGTCTTGTATGAAAACCAGTGAAACATTACTTCCGACTTGACTAAAAAAGGAAAATTCAGTCCTAATTGGTTGGGATCTTATATAATTAATGAAATTTATGAGTCCAATGCATATACGTTAACAAACATGGATGGTACACCCCTCAAAGATCCTATCAATACTGTGCATCTACGCTGATATTACATCTAAATCCCCTTGAATAGTATGGATGGTAAGCAGTATTGTTAGAGCTAATGGATTATATTCCATGCGCTTTCACATTGCTTCATTCTTGACAAGTAACTCTTTGTGTGTCTTGAACTCTAAAGTGATTATTTAATTTATTATTATTTAATTACTTTAGGTCGCATGCTATTCCAATTTATTCTATGTGTTATGTTAGATTAGATCCTTATAAGAATTTAATTTTCTCCAATTAAATTATAACTACATTTAATTTAGCATAGCATGCCTCATTAAAATGTTGCATCTAAGAGAAACTATAATAAGTTTTGATTAGATCACATAAAGAGTGTTAAATCATGGAAGCATTCATTAAATAATCTTACAAAGGTTATTTAATTAATCGCATTGACATTTAACATTCTAGCACATATAATAATAAAACATCAGATTCTCATATATGTATATAAAATTTTTGTGTACATATCATCAAATATACAATACTATTGAGGCCTATAGCTACTAGATCCTTCAGAACCTAGTGGTCACATCTGTCTAGTAGCAATCTGTCAGGAGACAATGGTGTGTCATCATGATTGTGATCCCCTAAGTGTACCAAGAGAAAAATCTAAACCTTGTATCTATCCAAGGGCCTCCCAATGTCCCTCTAGTCCCTCAAAGTCTGCAGGGGTCTAGGATGATTGTGCCTCATGTGCAGCATGAGCTCGGTGGATGTGTCTCCTCAAACTATCATACTATAATGACCTAGAATTAATATGGAGAAATATGCACTAGATAGATGATGTTAAATCTAATCTAACAAATATTAATCTAAAATCAAAAAACTAAGAATGAGTAAAAATGAACAAACAATTAAAACTATAACTAGAATAGTCTCAACCAATATGCGTCCACTCCTTCGAATTATCTTGATTGTCCTTCTCCATTTTGTTGTCTCAGTATTCTTGCGCTCAAATTTTTAGTATTAATGCAAGCATAACCTGGATGTATTGTCTCAGCAAAATATCGAAGATAATATGTTCTTCTCAAAAATATTGATTTTGGTAGGAGGAATAATGATAATGACAGGTCAGTTTATAGATTTTGGGTTTTCGAACGATCGGCTCAGATTTGAAAGAGAGATAGATGGATGAGATTGATGAATGCCATGTGATGTGAGTTTTGTGTCAGTTAGATTATGAGTTAGGAGATTCTCCAGGATAAAGATTAAATTATAACAATAACTTAATCTTGTGTCAAGACTATTTGAAAATAGAAAGAACATGAGTTCAAGATTAAATAAACAATTTAATCTTCAGTTGAGAGTCTTTGAAAATAGAAGAAATAGACTTTCAATGAAAAAGACAAAGTTAGAACTCAAAGAATAATTTGTTCAAATGCATACATGAATTAATTAATTAAATAAATATATTTAATTAATAAACACATTCATGCATATGAGTTAGAACTAGTTAACTGACTGATTGTGATAGAGAGTCTCCTCACATAGATGATCAGATATCGAATCTAGAGATAACTAACGGATTTAAATAGATCTTGAGTCAGAAAGTGAGTGAATGATTAGATAACTGGATGACAAAAGAATGTGACAGAAACACTTAAATATGAATTAAATGTTGATTTAATGCAACATTCAAAAATTGAAATGGATTGATTAAATAAATAATGTAATATATTTAATTGACTGTTGAAAAGAATTAATTGAATAATTAAATAATAAATATTTAATTATAGTTGAAATATGAAAAAGGGGTAATTAAATAATAAATTATTTAATTAAGAAGGCGAATTAATTAGTTAGCGACATAATTAAATAAATACGATTTATTTAATTAATCAAGTTGAATAAAGGTCATTATGAATTAATTAAACAATTAAAAAGGTTATTTAATTAATAGAGGAAATATGTGTTTAGAAAGGTAATTAAATAATAAACATTATTTAATCATGACCATGGACATTAGAAAATTATGTTGAAAGTGGTGCTCGCAGGCCTAGACCAATTTTCGGTGTCTATAGTTTGCCCCTCTTTGATACAATGTTGTTTCAGTGTTGTGTCAAAGAAATTGAAAAAAAGATATGCCCCAATGAAAGGGAGAATGACGAGAAGGTAGTGGTATGCCCCCTCGATAGGATAGGTGGGTTTCAAGAACATGAGTGTTCTCTTGAAATGGATAGACAATGGTGTTGAAGATGGAGAAAAGAAGAAATTTTAGTATGGATAATTCAAAATGTTAGTATGAAACAACAAAGGTTGATTGAAAGGACATAGGATCTTCAATATTTTTCCAGATATGCTAAGCTTTGCATTTTATCATCATTGGGTGGGAATTCCATAAATGGATGGAACACACCATGATATGAGATAGACCATAGTGTACAAAGTCATCCACTTGCAAAAAACAGATAGTCGTAGACAAGGAGTGTCTGAACTCATACTAAGGGCATTGCTCCTCTAAATCCTTGATAGGACATCCTGGAGGAAACTACTAACATGACTCTAAATCCAAAGTTAAAAAGATAGTTGACAGACAACAACCAAAGAAAAAGAGTTTAGAGACATCCTTGCTTCTCTAAATCCTTCAAGGGACATCCTTGAGAATGCTAGTAACTAGACTTATTCATAAATCGATAAAAAGATAAGACAAAATAATATATAAATTCATAAAGCCAAATAAAATTATTCTCCAAAACTTGATCTTGTGGGATTGGTTGATTTTTTGATGTTTGACATAGTGTAATGTGAAGGATGACACATACTGCATAAGATGTTGAGTCTGATTTTAACTTGGTGACTATCTATGTAAGGCATGACAAAGCCTGGTTTCAGAAAGACACGTGTTGTATAAGACATTGGAGCCTGATGACATTGATGTGACAAGCTATATGAGGCTATGAGAATTTGATGATGTTCGTTGACAAAAAAGACATATCTTTCTTAAGACATAAGTTGATCACTCTGACAATGTGTTTGATATTGACTTGATGACTTTGAGATATTTTCCTTGTTGATGCATGACTTTTTTTGATTCCTTGACTGATTAAAAGTGTGTGTGTGTGTTGATAGTGTATGACTTGAGATGATACACCCTAAAGGACTGACCTAATGCAGCCTCGGAGGCTCATTGATTGATTAGCCTCACATACATGGTACACATAGAGACCTCGTAGTTCGACACAACTTTAACTGACATAACTGACTGAAGATATGCATTTAAGCTGATGATATGCAATGTGTGTGATAGTGAATGTGATAAACCCTATTGGACTGACCTAGTGTGGTCTCGGGGGCTCATCGATCGATTAGCCTTGCCTATGTTGTACACACAGAGACCTCATAGTTTGACACGACCAATGACTTTGAATGTACAAAGAGTCATGATTTTAAAGTGGGTGAAACGTGAGACACCTAGATAGACAGACCTACTACCTCAGGGGCACATCAATTGATGGCCTTGCCTACGTCCAGTTGTAGAGGCAACGTAGTTTGACTATGTCTATGACTGACTTAACATAACTAATTTAAATTTTTTTTTGGGATTTTCTAACATGTTTTGATTTTTTTGCATTTTTGAAGTTTTTCTACTATTTTTGAATTTTTTCATGACATTTATGATGTTTTCGGATTTTTTCAGGACATTTTTCGATTATGTAATGCTATGTACAAGGTCCTCATGGAACATAACAAGGATTTTCCCCCAATTGAGAATAAGACATGCAAGATGGAGTGGGGAATGTGACATAATGGACTTTGATATCAATCGTTCCAAGCAATGGATAAGACAACCATTTATTATGAGGGATGGTGAAAAAGTTTGATTGGAGTGATGGTAGACGAAAGAGTGAGTTTGACTACACATGGTGCTTGTTTTCCCATTTTTCACCATGGTACTTATCCATAGTGCCACCGAAGTGGTTTTCACTATTGGATGAATTATTTCTCTTTACTATTTAATTGATTTTCCAAAAAAAAATTGGTGTTACAAAGACGCCTGTTTGCCAATTTTTCATCAAGGTAACCATTTTTTTGTATTTTTCTGATTAAGACCAAGACTCTCACAAGCTACGCATAGAACTTCTTCAAATGAAGTCTATTGATTGGTGACAAAAGTGGCTCTCTTTCAGGGGTAGACAGTTGGTACACTCTTGATCCAAAAGCTTTTGTGACAATATAGGGCCCTAACCACTAGGCTCAAACTTACCTCGCTTTTCTCATTCAGCTTGATTCTTGGGATTCTCCATTAAAACTAGGTCACCAATATCAAAGTGTCTATTTAGACCTTTCCTATTATATCTACGACGAAGACGATTTTGATATGCTTGCAAATGGTCTAGTGCTTTCTATCTTCGTTCATCCAGTAATTCTAACTCTTGTAATCTAGATACACGGTATTCTTCATCGTCAATGTGACCTTTCAAGGATACCCTCAGGGAAGGAATTTCAACCTCAATAGGTAAGATAGCTTCAGATCCGAATACTAGGGAGTATGGAGTGGCACCAATGGGAGTATGAATGCTTGTGCGATAAGCCCATAAGGAAAGATTAAGATGTAGGTGCCAGTCACGACCAACATCATTGATAGTACTTTTTAGGATTTTGACAATAGTTTTATTAGATGCCTCAGCTTGGTCATTACCTTGTGGGTAATATGGGGTGGAAAAATGATGTTTGATATGGAACTCTTCACATAGATGGTGTACTTCTTAGTTTTTAATGGACGACCATTATCTATGATAATGGATTGGGGTACACCATACCAACAAATAATATAGTTTATGATAAACTTGGATATTTGCATGCTGGTGATGCAGGTCATGGGAATAGCTTCAATCCATTTGGTGAAGTATTCAGTGGCGGTTATGATGAATTTATGGCCATTGGATGATGGAGGGTGTATCTTACCTATGAGGTCAAGTCCCCATTGGGAAAAGGTCCATGGTGATGTAATCAAACGAAGATCCTATGTTGGTGCTCTTATCAAATCTCTGTGTATCTGACACTGTCTACATTTCATTACAAAGATATATGAGTCTTTTTCCATTGTAGGCCAATAATAACCTAATCTCATAATCTTATGGGCTAAAGTAGGACCACTCAAATGGGATCCACATATAACCTCATGCATCGGTCACAAGGTTGTTTTTTCTTCTTCAGCATCGAGACATATCATTAGGGCGCTATCTAAGGTATTTCTATATAGTGTATCTTCAATGATGGTGTATTTAGCTGACTTATGAATATAGGTTTTGGTTGGTTGTTTGATAGGTATAATGGTAAGATTTGGTCATTTAGATAGTCAAATACGTCTTTGTACCAAGGGGAAGTAGGACCAACAATCGTACACACCATCACATAATTAGGGACATCATAGGCAGGGACCAACAACTATTCAACCAAAAAACTCAAACTTAGGCACTTTGCTCGGAATATCCAATAATGAACCCATGATTGCCATAACATCTACAGCCCTATTCTGAATATGTGGTATTTTTTGAAAGGTAATTTCATCAAAGTATTGCTTGAAACTATCAGCCATGTGATTGTAGGGGAAAGTTTCTCATCCTTAGTCTCATAATCATCATTTACTTGCCGGACTACTAGCTGAGAATCCCCAAAAACATGTAGACTCTTAATCTTCCACTGGGCTGCCATTCTTAGTCATGTCACTAAGGCTTCATACTCTGCTATGTTGTTGGTGCAAGGGTAAGCAATCCTGAATGATTTAGGAATAGTATCATCCCGAGTTGTAAAAAACAGGATACCTGCTCCTGAACCACGATTTGTATGTGACCCATCAAAGTATAATTTCCATTCGGTTCTAGTGTTAATGTTGAAGAGAAATTCATCAGGAAAATCTGCCACTAAATGATGTTTTGCCTTTATGGGTGCATCCACTAACTAATCTACAATCACCTTTCCTTTTATAGCTTTCCTCTCCACATATTAGATGTCATATTCACTAAGTATCATAACCCATTTAGCCAATCATCATGTTGATGATGCTTTACTTAGGAGATATTTGAGGCAATCAATCTCTACGACCAACATTGTTTGGCGATTTAGCATATAGTGCCGAAGTTTTTGAGTAGCAAAGACTACCACAAGATAGGCACATTTTATGTTACTATAATTTAATTCATATCCCACCAAGGTACGACTGATGTAGTAGACTACTCTTTCATGACCTTGATCATCGTTTTGTGCGAGAAGAGCTCCTAGTGCTGACTAAGTTGCCAAAATCTATAGTGTCAATGGTTTTCCATCTCTAGGTGGCATTAAGACAAGTGGAGTGAGCAAGTAATACTTGATTTGTTGGAAAGCTTCCTAACATTTAGGTGTCCACACAAATGGTACTCCTTTCTTGAGTAAATGTTGAAATGGGTGTATTTTGTCTACTAGTTGTACAATGAAATGCCTGATAGACTGTAATCTTCCCTATAGTGTTCTTAGTTGACCAATGTTGACTGGAGGAGGCGTTTCTACAACAACTTTTACCTTCTCTAGATCTACTTCAATTCCTCTTCTGGAAATGATATACCCTATAATTTTCCTTGATTTCACTCCAAAGACACATTTCTTTGGATTTAGTCTGACATTGTAATTCTCTAGCCTCTGGAATATCTTGTCTAGAACGTTCCAATGATCTGTCCTTGTTTCTGATTTAGCTATAATTTCATCGACATAATCTTCCATGAGAGTATGTACAAAGTCATGGAAAATAGTAGTCATTTCTTGTTGATAGGTAGCTCCTGCATTCTTAAGCCCAAATGGCATAACATTCCAACAGTATGTGCCCCATGGACACGTGAAAGATGTCTTGTGTTAGTCTTTAGCTGTGATTTTGATTTGGTTACATCCAGAGAAACCATCCTTAGGACATGTCTTGTTGATGTCTCTAAATTCTGTGCAAATGTAGATACCCCTAGTTGGTTTAGTCACCAGTACAAGATTTGAAATCCAGTCTGCATAGTCTATGGTTCTTATGAATCCGACATCCAAGATTTTCTTAAGTTCTACTTTGACAAGTAGAGCAATTTGTGGATGCATTTTCCTTAACTTTTTTTTCACTAGATTAATACCTAGTTGTAATGATAGATTGTGCAATATTAGATCTGGATCCAGCCCAAGCATGTCTGCATATGACCATGCAAATTTTATCTATCTCTTTATGAAGAAGTCCTAAAACTCTTATTTTTCTGTCTCTATCAATGATGCCACAAAATATACTATCTGAGGGTTTTCTTTTGTATTTATGTTGACTTCAACAGACTCTTCTACTAGCATTGGTGACTTTTCCTATTAAACAGGGAGAATATTTAAACCTCTATCCTTGGGTGCCTCAGATACATCTTTTATTTTTACTCTTTCTTCGTCCCAAGGCACCTTTCGGTTTTCACCTAGGGACTTGTCATTTTTATCATTTTTATCTTTTATGTTTTTATTTTCATTTTTGCGACTAGAGGTGTAAATAGACTCCCCAAAATATGCTTTTTCATCCAAGTCTATGGTAGAACCAGCTTTATGATCCCCTCTTGGTATGTCTTGTAACACCCCTCTGTTTTTCTTTATGGACTGGACAGTGTGTACTTGTTTTGCACTGATTTATACTTCTGGATATTCATATACTTTATCCTATGTATGTATTTGATCGCTATTTATAGAGCGATAGACTATTTTTATGTGATGTGATTTGAGTTATTTGATGATTTGTTTTACATGCTTTTAATGGTGTAATGATGTTAGTGATATAACATGTTAGTGCTTATGAGAATATTTGATGAATTGTGGAAGTGTCAGTTTTGTTGAGTGTATTGGTGAAGGGGACGGATTCACATCACTCGCTTGCGAGCGCCCTACGAATCTATGATTTCTTCTTCACGATGTGTATTATATGCTGTTATATTTTATGATGTTGGTTATTATGTTTCAGGATTGCAGGTACATGACACCGACTCCACCTGGTTTCATAGGTTTGAGCGTGTCGATCCAATGGTTAAGTTGAAGGGAGATAGTAGCTAGGTAACATGTGTAAAGTCTACACCCTAGCCTTAGTGTGGTGTTAGTCATCTATGTCGAGTCATTGTTTGCCTTACTTTAATGTTATTTAATTCTGAAATATTCTTGTTTTAGAAATAAATGTTTAGAATAATTGCATTAAATGATGTTGATGGTTATTTAATTTAATTTATGCAATGTGGATAAAAGTTTATATTTGATTAATTAATTATATTTAATTTATTTAATTGATTAAATTTAATTTATTTAATTGATTAAATTTAATCCAAGGGGTTGAATCTAATTATTAAATAATTAAATTAATTAATTAACTATGATGCAAGAAAATTAAAAGAAATGAAAGAATTAAAATTAATTTGGAATTTAATTTCAAATTGTGGAAATTTAATTATTTTGGAATTTAATTTCAATTAAGTTGAAATTAATTTAGAAATTGAAATTGGTTTTGAAAAGCAAAGTTAGTTTTCAATTTTTGGAGATAATTGATATTTAGATATTTTAAGTTTCAGTTTTGCATGCAAAATCAGATTTGGTTGTGCAAGATATTTTTCAATTAGGCATGCATTTGTGAGTGGAAATTAAAAAAGAAAGTTTGGTTGCAAAAAATGATGCTTGGAGAGAATTTTAAAAGAGGAAAAAACTTCTTCTGGTATGAGAGGATAATTTTGGGAAAATTGCACAGAGCAAGGGTTGAAGCAACTTTTGGTTTTGGTTTGTGATTGGATCTGTTGCACATTTAAGAAAAATACACGGAATCCTTGGAGAAGGCTTGCATCAAAAATTTATTCTCTTCCTGTAGCTTCGAATTCCAGGTTTTTTTCTTGTTGATCAATTTAATTTAATTATCCATGAATCTGTAGTTGAATTAATTGTGAATTTCAAATTGTTAAATGAGTCTAGGTGTAGATTAATCCAAATTGGGGAAAAATTGTTAAATCCACTACAAGGTTTCAAACAATAAATGGGAAATGTTGATTCATTATTTAAATTAAACCAAAATGTGGAGAAAATTGTATAAGGTTACTGTAGGATTTAATTTAGTAAATGGAGAAATTGTGGTATCATTGTTTAAATTAAATTTTAGATCTTGCATCAAACATTTTGATTGTTGAAAATTCCTAACTCTTGTGGAAAACAATAGATCAAGTTTTCAAAACAAACCCTTTGTTAAAAAGTTGTAATGGAGTAATTTGATCCCCATTAGTATATTTATTTTAAAGAATGTTTTTAGAAAAATAAGTCTTTAAACATCTCTGTAATTTAGAAATTATTCTGGAAAATTTTTATTAATTTTCTTTGTCTGGATATTTTTTTAGTTTTCTCAATTTCTCGAGTAAAATTATTTTGTGTAAATATATATATTCATATATTATATGTATTAGATTATGATATACACATAATATATGAATATACATATTTATTTTATTAATTTTAAGATTTATGACAATGATATTAATTAATTTGACGTATGCGAACTTCGTTTTCTGTGCGTGTTTCATAGAATTCTTATTTTTTTTATTAATTTTAATAAAGGTGATTTTATTGAATTGGTGGGGGGGCGGATTTATCCCCCACCGTCCTCTTGTTGGGTGTGGGGTTCTGCACTGCCTATGAGGTAGTGTGCCCACCCTATTGGGGGACACGTTGCCCCATAGGGAGTGCGGCCTCCCCTTTACTTATGGCGGCTGACTGTACCATAGGTACAGTCTGGCGCACCCTTTATTACTGTCCTCCTTGTTTTATGGGATCCAGATTTCGTAATTTTATTTTATTTTGTTATTGTTATTAAATTTTTTATAATTTGTATACATTTATATATTGTCTAATAAAAATATCGATTAATATATATTTATTAATTTTGATGTATCTAGATGCTTGTGAGATATTTAATATGATTTTATTTGAGTTATTTTATTTATTTATTTAAAAAAAAAAATCAAAACAGTTTGATTTTATTTTTTATAATGATGAGAAGGTATGTTAATGTTTAATTATAGTTAAATATATTAATGTATATTTAATATATATTTATATATAGAAGTATATATATACTTTTGAGAGAATAAATAATATTTTATCTTATTATATTTTGTTGTTGCAAAATAGGTATTATATGTATGTTAAAAGAAATGAATAGTATGTGTGGGAAAAGTATAGAGAAAGATATTTAATTAAATGGAAGTAATTACTTGTTTTAAAGGAAATATGTATTTTGTTAATATGATTGAAGAAAATATTGAGTTATATATATTGCATGAGTAATATGAGTAGGTATATTTAAATAGATACATAGTTTAATATTTTTTCTTTTATTAGATAGATGCATGTAATTTAGTATTGCATGGAGATCTGAAAAGATAAGTGATGAATGCATGAACTAACAGATATAGAAAAAAGATAGTTTACAAATTGAATATATTCATGTTTTAATAGAGAATTGAAAAGATTAAAGTTTTGGATATAAACATAGAAAGGTTAGTGTCAATAATTTTATGTGGTATTAAGAGATAATTAAGGAGTGTTTGCAATGAAAAGTCAATTAATTACCTTAAGTTATATATTTCTATTTGAGCAATTTAATTATTGTGAATGAAATTATGAATGAGATATGGATTTAGAATATCCAAACATTGCAATATCTTCGTGATTGTCTTTTATAATTATTTTCCTCGTATGTTGCAAAAGGGGTTGTGAGTTTAAATTGTTTAAGATTCCCTATTATGAAAATGGAAGATGGGTATATGGTTATTTGAGTAAACCTTGTTATTGTGCCTTTGCTTGTGTAAGAGTTAGTTGTTGCTTGAGTATGGATTTAGGAAATCCAAATGTTAGATTTCATTAATGACTTGATTGCTTTTGTAACTATGTCGTGATGTGGTATATTGGAATATGTGATTATGAGTTAGTCCAATCTTGTAAGTCTTCCAGAGAATCTTAGAGGATCTCAGAGGGTTGTCGATTCATGATGTCAACCAGTGTTGTCCCTTGGGTAGTGCATGGTGTCTTTTCAGTAGTTACCCGGTTTCCTCGAACGAGGTTATTTTTATACCTCCTGTGAAAGGAGTGGACTTTGTGTTCATTGCCTCCAAGTTGTGGGAGTGTGTTCTATTATTTGTTTCCTCCTTGTGATGGAGTGATTGTGATACCTAGATTGTATGCACTTGTGAGTCCCTTGGTGAATAGTTTGTTTGTGTATTGTCGAATAGAAGAGTGGCTTCCATTAGAGGCTAGAGCCCAGAAGAGGTAGGATTTGGGTAACCTGTGGAAGTGATTTTAATCAAGTGATAACTAAAATTGAAATGAATATTGGGGAGTACTACACACTAAAAAGATAAGTTCTAGCTTCACTCATAGTCAAGTGCTAGTTAAGGCTTGGAATGAGTGGAAAGGCCTGGAATGGTGTAGTCATTTATCTCATATGTATGAGAGGAATTTGATTCCACACTAGTAAGTATGAGGATCGAGGGTCGTTAGAGGCCACCAGGATTACCGGAGCCTATGAAGATCCGCTAAGGGTAACTTATTATGAGCTGTGCGATGACACTCTATCTAGGACAACTATTTGTTTGTTGGTATTTTATGTTATGTGTATGGTTCTCTCAACATACTTGATCTATTTTATGTCTGGAAGTAATGTGACCTATGTCAGTGATGTGAGAGTTGTTCTTGTGTTTTACTTATGTTGTACTTTTTTTTGGTTGAGTTAGTATGAGTCTGCCTTTGGTTAGAGGTTGTAGATATTTGTCTATGTTTCGTTGTTACTATCTCCTAGCGTGGGGGGTGGTCTTTTTGGTACCACTTGGTTGGGTGCAACATGCACCAAAACCATGGGGTCCCCATTCTTCTTCAATACTTGGTGGTGAGACTTCTTGATGGACAGCTCGCGGTTCTTGAGTTATGCTTGCATTGTAATATTTCAGATTATATATGATATTTATCCCTCTTATGTTTATAAGGTGAGATTATGTAATTGCAATACTTTGTTCTATTGTCTCATTCTAGGAATGAGTGATGTAACTATTAGATTATGTATGAATATGAAATTGTATCTTGGATGTATATATTTATTATGCTATGTTGTATAATGCTTATTTCTTAAAGTATTAATGCTATGGTTATATGTAAGATGTTTGTGTGGGTTAAGTGATCGCAACTTTGTAGCCTTAAAGGTTGTTGTTAATTAGTAAGTGAATGTGTATGTTAATTGCACTTTAAAAAAAAAAATTGGTTCACTTTAATCATTAATTGCAACTTCCTTTAGGGTTACTTAGTGGGGCATTACACATGGTATCAGAGCCTAGGTTTAAACACTGGGTGCTCTGGGATTATGATGTACCCATTAAGCTTAGTTGTGTAGGTTTCCAAGTGTAGTTTTTCTTCTACCATTTTGTGTCTATGTAGGAGTATGCCTCTTAAACACAGACGAGGAAGAGGACGCAGATGTGGCCGGGTAGGAGGTCTAGAGGAGAGTCGGCATGACTCGACACCTCATATTCCACTTATACGTAAGTAGGAGGAACATTAGGCTTCACTGAATGTCCAAGGGGACGATTGTAGATAGTTAGATCCTCCAAGGGTCTAAGCTACACGTAGGAATCTTGAGGAGGCTTTGGTATTCTTAGGTCCGAGACAAGCAGTACCTGAGGTTAATCCTATTGTTAGGATAGTTACGGCTTAGTCGAATATGTAAGCAGTGTCCTATATGAGAGATTTGATTCGATCACAACCACCTCGGTTTGATAGAATTGGTACCAGTTTAGAGGCTGAGACTTGGTTGATAGGTCTTGATCGATGTTTTTCTATGCATCCATTTGATAGTAATACTAAAGCATGGTGCACTGTTATGCATCTGCAGGGATTTGCGGCTACTTGGTGGAGAATTGAGTAGAAAAAGCTTCACATTGACATCAGTTTTGTGACTTGGGAGATATTCCTTGAGTGGTTTACAGCCTATTTTCTTTCTGACCTTTGGCATCAACACAAGGGTGATGAGTTCCACGCCCTATGACAGTTATCCATGACCGTAGATGAGTATGAGAGGCGTTTCTATGAACTTAAACAGTTCACAGGAATAGGAGATGATGAAGGGATGCTTGTGCAACATTTCATCAGAGGTTTGGATGTCCGTATTAGTGGTGGTGTGCGGGTCTTTGAACCCAAATCTATGGAGACAACTATGGAGAAGGCACAACTTGTTGAGGAGAACTTGACTATGGCACTAGGAGGTCATTCAGGTGTGCAGATTGGTAGTGATTCTGTAGTTGGGTCTAGTGCATGACGGGGTCAGACTCAGGGTGTTGGATGACCGATGACTCAACAGGAGCCTATTCAGAGTGAGCAATAGGAGAGTAGGCTTGGAAAGTGTAAGGACTCTCAGGATGATGGTGGTTCTTCACCTAGAAGGAATCAAAATTGGTGGCGCAATAAGCATAATCGACAAGTACAACCATCCCAGAGTTCACAGTCTATGGCTGATTGGGTTAGTATGGAGCAATCTACTACACCCATAGGAGGAATTGAGTTTGGTCATAACATTAGATGTTACTCTTGTGGTCAGCAGGGCCATATTGCTAGGAATTGTCCACATTAGAGTACTTCTGGATTTGGATAGGGACCAACAGTTTTTGAGCCGACAGTAGGTGTGCAAGCAGGTTTCATCCTACATATGTTATGGTTGATAACCATTAGTTTGGTTATTGGGGTGTTGTAGTTGAGACTTTGGGTGTTGTTAGTGCAGTGTTGGATACTCATCCTCTGGGGTCAAGGTTTTTTTTTGTTATGTTTTGATTTTTATGCAATTTGTTTGAGGGAGTTTTATCCCTACTTGTGTGTAGGCTTCCAGGAGTAAGCCTAACCCTTGGCAGGGAGAATGTAACACCCCCCTATTTTTCTTTATGGACTGGATAGTGTGTCCTTGTTTTGAGTTGATTTATACTTCTGGATATTCATATACTTTATCCTGTGTGTGTATTTGATCACTATTTATAGAGTGATAGACTATTTTTATGTGATGTGATTTGAGTTATTTGATGATTTGTTTTACATGCTTTTAATGGTGTAATTATGTTAGTGATATAACATGTTAGTGCTTATGAGAATATTTGATGAATTGTGGAAGTGTCAGTTTTGCTGAGTGTATCGGTGAAGGGGACAGATTCACATCACTCGCTTGTGAGTGCCCTACGAATCTGTGATTTCTTCTTCACGGTGTGTATTATATGTTGTTATATTTTATGATGTTGGTTATTATGTTTTAGGATTGCAGGTACATGACACTGACTCCACCTGGTTTCACAGGTCTAAGCGTGTGAATCCAATGGTTAAGTTGAAGGGAGATAGTAGCTAGGTAACATGTGTCAAGTCTGCACCCTAGCCTTAGTGTGTCGTCAGCCATCTGTGTCAAGTCATTGTTTTCCTTACTTTTATGTTATTTAATTATGAAATATTCTTGTTATAGAAATAAATGTTTAGAATAATTGCATTAAATGATGTTGATGGTTATTTAATTTAATTTACGCAATGTCGATAAAAGTTTATATTTGATTAATTAATTATATTTAATTTATTTAATTGATTAAATTTAATCCAAGGGGTTGAATCTAATTATTAAATAATTAAATTAATTAATTAACTGTGATGCAAGAAAATTAAAAGAAATGAAGGAATTAAAATTAATTTGGAATTTAATTTCAAATTGTGGAAATTTAATTATTTTGGAATTTAATTTCAATTAAGTTGAAATTAATTTAGAAATTGAAATTGGTTTTGAAAAGCAAAGTTAGTTTTCAATTTTTGGAGATAATTGATATTTAGATATTTTAAGTTTCAGTTTTGCATGCAAACTCAGATTTGGTTGTGCAAGATATTTTTCAATTAGGCATGCATGTGTGAGTGGAAATTAAAAAAGGAAGTTTGGTTGCAAAAAATGATGCTTGGAGAGAATTTTAAAAGAGGAAAAAACTTCTTCTGGTATGAGAGGATAATTTTGGAAAAATTGCACAGAGGAAGGGTTGAAGCAACTTTTGGTTTTGGTTTGTGATTGGATCTGTTGCACGTTTAAGAAAAATATAGGGAATCCTTGGAGAAGGCTTGCATCAGAAATTTATTCTCTTCCTTTACCTTCAAATTCTAGGTTTTGTTCTTATTGATCAATTTAATTTAATTATCCATGAATCTGTAGTTGAATTAATTGTGAATTTGAAATTGTTAAACAAGTCTAGGTGTAGATTAATCCAAATTGGAGAAAAAAATTTAAATCCACTATAAGGTTTCAAACAATAAACGGGAAATGTTGATTCATTGTTTAAATTAAACCAAAATGTGGAGAAAATTGTAAAAGGTTACTGTAGGATTTAATTTAGTAAATGGGGAAATTGTGGTATCATTGTTTAAATTAAATTTTAGATCTTGCATCAAACATTTTGATTGTTGAAAAATTCTAACTCTTGTAGAAAAAAATAGATCAGGTTTTCAAAACAAACCCTTTGTTAAAAAATTGTAATGGAGTAATTTGATCCCCATTACTATATTTATTTTAAAGAATGTTGTTAGAGAAAGAAGTCTTTAAACATCTCTGTAATTTATAAATTATTTTGGAATTTTTTTATTAATTTTCTATGTCTGGATATTTTTTCAGTTTTCTCAATTTCTCGAGTAAAATTATTTTGTGTAAATATATATATTCATATATTATATGTATTAGATTATGATATACATATAATATATGAATATACATATTTATTTTAATAATTTTAAGATTTATGACAATGATATTAATTAATTCGCCGTACGTGAACTTCATTTTCTGTGCGTGTTTCACAAGATTCTTATTTTTTTTAATTAATTTTAATAAAGGTGATTTTATTGAATTGGTGGGGGGGTTGATTTATCCCCCACCATCCTCTTGCTGGGTGTGGGGTTTTGTGCTGCCCATGAGAGAGTGCACCCACCCTATTGGGGGACGCACTACCCCATAGGGAGCGTGGCCTCCCCTTTAAATATGGCAGCCGATTGTACTCTCGGTATAGTCTGGCACACCCTTTATTACTGTCCTCCTTGTTTTATGGGATTCGGATTTCGTAATTTTATTTTATTTTGTTATTGTTATTAAAATTTTTATAATTTGTATAAATTTATATATTGTCTAATAAAAATATAGATTAATATATATTTATTAGATTTTCATGTATTTAGATGCTTGTGAGATATTTAATATGCTTTTATTTGAGTTATTTTATTTATTTATTTTTAAAATAAAATCAAAACAATTTGATTTTATTTTGTATAATGATGAGAAGGTATGTTAATGTTTAATTATACTTAAATATATTAATGTATATTTAATATATATTTATATATAGAAAGTATATATACTGTAATACCCCTCCGTTTTGCTTCTTGTTCAAGTTGCTTTATGCTATGTTTGGTTGCAATTACTTTGATACTGGATACATTTTGTTATAATGTTTTGATTGCTACTATTGAGCAACAACATTTTAATGGGATGTAGTTATTTGATTATTGTTTCACATGTATTAGGGATTAATGATGTTGTATTGTTAACATGAGATGTTATTATGAGATTATTGGAATTATGATGGAAGTGTCAGTTTCGATGAGTGTATTGGTGAAGAGGACGGTTTCGCATCACTCACTTGTGAGCGCCCTGCGAATCCGTAATTTCTTCTTCACGGTATGTATTATAAGCTGGATATATTGTATGATGTTGTTTACTTGGTTGCAGGATTGCGGGTACATGACATCGACTCCACCTGGTTTCACAGGTTTGAGCGTGTCGATCCAACGGTTAAGTTGAATGGGAGATAGTAGCTAGGTAACATGTGTCAAGTTTACACCCTAGCCTTAATGTGTTGTCAGTTGTGTGTGTCAAGTCATTGTTTGGTCTTGCTTTGATGTTATTTAATTCTGAAGAATTCTTGATTTGGAAATAGATATTTAGAATAATTGCATTTAAATCATGTTGATGGTTACTTAATTTAAATAATGCAATGTGGATGAAAGTTTATATTTAAATTAATTAATTATATTTAAATTATTTAATTAATTAAATTTAATCCAAGGGGGTTGAGTTTAGTTATTAAATAATTAAATTAATTAATTAAACGTGATGCAAGAGAATAAAAAGAAATAAAAGAATTAGAATTAATTTTGGAATTTAATTCCAACATGTGAGAATTAAATTAGAAATTGTAATTAAATGTTTATTTAAGAAATTGGTTGCAACTTTGAAAATTAATTTATTATTTGAAATTGAAAGTGAAATTGAAATATGAAATTGAAAGTGAAATTGAAATTGAAATTGAAATATTTAATTTGCATGTAATGTGAATTAGGGTTGTAAATATTGAAATTGAAATTGAAATTGAAATATCTGATTTGCATGTAATGTGAATTAGGGTTGTATTAGGTATTTTTGATTTATAAAGAATACATGTTTTAATTTTAGGGCAGAAAAATCTTTTAGAAGGAAAAAAATACATTTTTACAGCAGGGAAAAAATTTTGGAAAATTGGCAGAAGGGTTTGAACAAAGTTTGATTGTAGAATTGATTGAAGGAAAGATTGTTTGCATTTGTTGGATTTTGGATTGGATTCATTGGGGGATTGAAGAAAATTCAGGAAATCTTTGGAGGAGGCTTGCATCAAAAATTCATCTCTTCCTGTAGCTTCTTATACCAGGTTTTCCTCTTTGTGTTTTATTGTTCTTGATTGTTTTATTTAAAATAGTAATGATTAAATATTTGTTTGTTAAATCTGTTTTAGAAAACAAATTTGATATTAGAAGAAAAGAATTAAACAAAGTTATAGCCTTTGCTTGTGAAAATTCTTGAGTGAAAATTGTGAAAACCTTAGTTGAATTTAAATTAATTGGGAAAATTGATTTTTTTGTTATTGAAATTAAACATAGAGATTGAACAATGCATTTAGAATGTTTTTAGAAAATGAAACTTTCTGTTTATTATCAAAAAACGAGTTTTAAAGTCTGCAGTATAGCTATGTTTTCATGGTAAAATGGTCTGGTTGTGTCACCTATAACTTCACATTTACAAACTGGGTTTTCAAGAAATTTAAAGGGTTTTTGCATTTTAAAAGTTTCTTACCCTTGTCCAAAAATCTCAAATACCCAAATCGTAGTTTTTGAGTTATGCTTAAAACATGAGATTGCTATTAAACTATTTTCCCATGACTGTTCTGAAAATAAAATAATAATAAATTGATATTTATAAATATTAATATTTTATGTATTGTTATTATAATATTAAAATATTATTTAATAATATTTTATATTATAATTTATAATACTAAAGTATTATATTTATTTATATTATTTGAAATAAAATTTGTATATTAGATTAGTGGAATTAAAATTATAAACATATGAGAAATTATTGTTATTTTAAAAATGGCTTGTTAAAGTTTAATTGAAAGAGCTAAATATTTGATTTAAAGAATGCAATATATTTTTGAATATAGATTTAAAATTGGATTGATTAGTATGTATGAAAAATGGATAGAGAAACAATATGTTATTATATTAAAGTGATTGAATGTTTTAAATAGAAAATTGAATGAAATGTAAAATTTGGTTAAGAAATGGAAAGAGTTTACTTGCATGGATTTGTGTCGATTTAAAAGTAAATTAAAAAGTTGTTTTATTGATGAGGCAATCAATTATTTTATTTATCAATTTCTATTTAGATTAATTGAATCACTGTGATTGGATTATGAAAGAGATATGGATTTAGTATATCCAAAAGTAGTATCTTCCTCATGTTTATCTTAAAGGATTTAATTCTTTGTATTCAGTAAAGGGAAGTAAGTTTAATTGTTTTAGATTTCCAATAATGAAAAGGGAAATAGGGGTTATGATTATTTTAGATGATCTACTTATCATGTCTTTGACTTTGTCAACACTACCCATTGAATGAGTATGGATTTAGGAAATCCAAATATTAGATTTGATTGATGACTTGAATGTTTTATTGCTATGTCATCAAGTTGCATTGTTGGTTTTGGGATTTAGTGTTAGTCCTAAATTATAAGTCTTCCAGAAGAACTTAGAGGATAAGGGTTGTTGAATCTTTATGCCATCCAGTTGTTTTCCCTTAGATAGTGCATGGCATCTTTTAAGTTTTACCCAGTTTTCATGAATGGGGATGTTTGCACCTCCTTGGTTTAGGAGCGGATTATGGGATCCGTGTCTCTTTGAAAGGAGTGGACTATGTGATTGTTGCCTCCTAGATGTTTGGAGTGAGTTTCTATTATTTGTATCCTCCTTGTGTTGGAGTGGATTATGATGCCTAGTTTGTATGCACTTGTGTTTCCCTTGGTGATTGGTTGTGAGTGTGTTGTCGATTAGAAGAGTGGCTTCTATTAGGCGCTAGAGCCCAAAGAGGTAAACTGGATAACCTTCAGGAGTGATTTAAACAAGTGATAATTAAAATAATGTACTTAGAAGATTAGGACTAACTTCTCACTAATCAAGATAATTTTACCTCACTCATAGACACAAGGGCTTGTTTAGACTTGGGATGAGTGGGAAGGCTTGGAATGGCAAGATCAACTATCTTATTCTTGCGAGAGGTAGTTGATTCCGCATGAGTGAGTATGAGTGTCGAGATTCGGTTGAGGTCACCAAGATTACTTGTGCTGGAGCCTATGAAAAATTCCTAGAGGAGATCTCATGACAAACTATGCGATGACACTTTATCTATGACAACTATTGTTAATTATTTTATGTGTATGGTTATTTTAACATACTTGATCTACTTTATGTCTGGAAGCAATGTGACCTATGTCACTGATGTTGGAGTTGTACTTGTATTGTATTTGTTTTGTACTTGTATTGTTCTTGAGTTGTACTTGATTCGTACTTATATGGTGAATGAGTTGTACTTGTTAATTCATTTGGTTGGTTATAACAGTATGAGTGAGTTTGAGTTTGCCTTTGGTTAGAGGTAGTAGAATCTTTGTCCATGTTACTTTGTTACTATATCCTAGCATGGGGGGTGGGCCTTCGGGTACCACATTGGTAGGGTGGAACATGCACCAAAACCGTTGGGTCCCCATCGATCTTCAGTACTTGGTGGCGAGTCATCCAGTTGGACAGATCACGGTTCTTGTTGTAATTTCTTGCATTGTAATATTTTAACTTGTATAAGTTATTTTATCCCTCTTTGTAAGAGGTGGAGTTATGTAATTGTAATCTTATATACTATTGCCTCATTCTGGGAATGAGTGATGTAACTATTGGTTTAAGATAATGTTTATGAGATTGTATCTTGGTTGATTATCTTACTATGTTATGTGGTATTCTTATGATGTATGATGGTTATTTCATAAAGTTCATAAGGCTATGGTTATATGTAAGATGTATGTGTGGGTTTAAGTAATCCTAACCTTATAGCCTTAGAGGTTGTTGTTAATTAGTAAGTGAATGTGTATGTTAAATGCACTTTATAAAAAAAAATTGGTTCGCTTATGATGTTAATTGCAACTTCGTTTAAGGTTACTTGGCGGGGCATTACATATACTTTTGAGAGAATAAATAATATTTTATCTTATTATATTTTTTTGTTGCAAAATAGGTATTATAGGTATGTTAAAAGAAATGAATAGTATGTGTGGGAAAAGTATAGAGAAAGATATTTAATTAAATGGAAGTAATTACTTGTTTTAAAGGAAATATGTATTTTGGTAATATGATTGAAGAAATTATTGAGTTATATATATTGCATGAGTAATATGAGTAGGTATATTTAAATAGATACATAGTTTAATATTTTTTCTTTTATTAGATAGATGCATGTAATTTAGTATTGCATGGAGATTTGAAAAGATAAGTGATGAATGCATGAACTAACAGATATAGAAAAAGGATAGTTTACAAATTGAATATATTCATGTTTTAATAGAGAATTGAAAAGATTAAAGTTTTGGATATAAACATAGAAAGGTTAGTGTCAATAATTTTATGTGGTATTAAGAGATAATTAAGGAGTGTTTGCAATGAAAAGTCAATTAATTACCTTAAGTTATATATTTCTATTTGAGAAATTTAATTATTGTGAATGAAATTATGAATGAGATATGGATTTAGAATATCCAAACATGGCAATATCTTCGTGATTGTCTTTTATAATTATTTTCCTCGTATGTTGCAAAAGGGGTTGTGAGTTTAAATTGTTTAATATTCCCTATTATGAAAATGGAAGATGGGTATATGGTTATTTGAGTAAACCTTGTTATTGTGCCATTGCTTGTGTAAGCATTAGTTGTTGCTTGAGTATGGATTTAGGAAATCCAAATGTTAGATTTGATTAATGACTTGATTGCTTTTGTAACTATGTCGTCATGTGGTATATTGGGATATGGGATTATGAGTTAGTCCAATCTTGTAAGTCTTCTAGAGAATCTTAGAGGATCTAAGAGGGTTGTCGATTCATGATGTCAACTAGTGTTGTCCCTTGGGTAGTGCATGGTGTCTTTTCAGTAGTTACCCGGTTTCCTTGAACAGGGTTATTTTTATACCTCCTGTGAAAGGAGTGGACTTTGTGTTCGTTGCCTCCAAGATGTGGGACTATGTTCTATTAATTTTTTCCTCCTTGTGATGGAGTGATTGTGATACCTAGATTGTATGCACTTGTGAGTCCCTTGGTGAATAGTTTGTTTGTGCGTTGTCGAATAGAAGAGTGGCTTCCATTAGGTGCCAGAGCCCAGAAGAGGTAGGATTTGGGTAACCTATGGAAGTAGGTTTAATCAAGTGATAACTAAAATTGAAATGAATAGTGGGGAGTACTACACACTAAAAAGATAAGTTCTAGCTTCACTCATAGTCAAGTGCTAGTTAAGGCTTGGAATGAGTGGAAAGGCTTGGATTAAGTGGAAAGGCCTGGAATGGCATAGTAATTTATCTCATTTGTATGAGAGGTATTTGATTATGCACTAGTAAGTATGAGGGATGACTGTCGGTAGAGGCTACCAGGATTATCGGAGCCTATGAAGATTCGTCGAGGGTAACTTATTATGAGCTGTGCGATGACACTCTGTCTAGGACAATTGTTTGTTTGTTGGTATTTTATGTTATGTGAATGGTTCTCTGAACATACTTGATCTATTTTATGTCTAGAAGCAATGTGACCTATGTCAGTGATGTGAGAGTTGTTCTTGTGTTTTACTTATGTTGTACTTTTGTTTGGTTGAGTCAATATTAGTCTGCCTTTGGTTAGAGGTTGTAGATATTTGTCCATGTTTCGTTGTTACTATCTCCTAGCATGGGGGGTGGTCCTTTGGGTACCACTTGGTTGGGAGGAACATGCACCAAAACCATTGGGTCCCCATTCTTCTATAGTACTTGGTGTCGAGACTTCTTGATGGGCAGCTCGCGGTTCTTGAGTTATGCTTGCATTGTAATATTTCAGATTATATATGATATTTATCCCTCTTATGTTTATGAGGTGAGATTATGTAATTCTAATAATTTGATCTATTGTCTCATTCTGGGAATGAGTGATGTAACGATTGGATTATGTATGAATATGAAATTTTATCTTGGATGTATATATTTATTATGCTATGTTGTATGATGCTTATTTCTTAAAGTATTAATGCTATGGTTATATGTAAGATGTTTGTGTGGGTTAAGTAATCCCAAATTTGTAGCCTTAAAGGTTGTTGTTAATTAGTAAGTGAATGTGTATGTTAATTGCACTTTAAAAAAAAAAATTGGTTCACTTTAATCATTAATTACAACTTCCTTTAGGGTTACTTTTTCAGGGCATTACACATGGTATCAGAGCCTAGGTTTAAACACTGGGTGCTTTGGGATTATGATGTACCCATTAAGCTTAGTTGCGTAGGTTTCCATGTGTACTTTGTCTTATACCCTTTTGTGTCTGTGTAGGAGTATGCCTCCTAGATGCGAACAAAGAAGAGGACGTGGACGTGGCCGGGTAGGAGGTCGAGATGAGAGTCGACATGACTCGACACCTCATATTCCACTTATACCTGAGCAGGAGGAACATCAGGCTTCACTAAATGTCTAAGGGGATGATGGTAAACATTTAGATCCTCCAAGGGTCGAAGCTACATGTAGGACTCTTGAGGAGGCTTTGGCATTCTTAGGTCTGAGATAGGCAGTACCTGAGGTTAATCCTATTGTTAGGATAGTTACGACTCAGTTGGATATGTAAGCAGTGTCCTATATGAGAGATTTGATTCGGTCACAACCACCTCAGTTTGACAGAATTGGTACTAGTTTAGAGGCTGAGACTTGGTTGATAGGTCTTGACCGATGTTTTGCTATGCATCCATTTGATAGTAATACTAAAGCATGGTGCGTTGTTATGCATCTGTAGGGATTTGCGGCTAGTTAGTGGAGAATTGAGGAGTAGAAGCTTCACATTGACTTGAGTTCTTTGACTTGGGAGATATTTCTTGACCGGTTTAGAGCCCATTTTCTTTCTGACCTTTGGCGTCAGCGCAGGGGTGATGAGCTCCATGCCTTACGACAGTTAGCCATGACCGTAGATGAGTATGAGAGGCATTTCTACAAACTTAAATAGTTCGCAGGAATAGGAGATGATGAGGGGATGCTTGTGCAACATTTCATCAGAGGTTTGGATGTCCATATTAGTGGTGGTGTGTGTGTCTTTGAACCCGAATCTATGGAGACAGCTGTGGATAAGGCATGACTTATTGAAGAGAACTTGACTATGGCACTAGGAGGTCATTCAAGTGTGCAGATTGTTAGTGATTCTATAGTTGGGTCTAGTGCATGACAGGGTCAGACTCAAGGAGTTGAATCACCAATGACTCAAAAGGAGCCTATTTAGAGTGAGCAACAGGAGAGTGCGCTTGGAAAGCGTAAGGACTCTCAGGATGATGGCGGTTCTTCTCCTAGAAGGAATCAGAACTGGTGGCGCAATAAGCGTAATCGACAGGTACAACTAGCCCATAGTTCACAGTCTACGGCTGATTGGGTATTATGGAGCAGTCTACTGCACCCATAGGAGGCAGTGAGTTTGGTCATAATATTAGATGTTACTTTTGTGGTCAGTAGGGCCATATTGCTAGGAATTGTCTGCATCAGAGTACTTCTGGAATTGGATAGGGACCAGTAGTTTCTGAGCCGATAGTAGGTGTGCAGGTTGGTTTCATCATACATATGTTACAGTTGATAACCAATAGTTTGGTTATCGAGGTGTTGTAGTTGAGACTTTGGGTGTTGTTAGTGCAGTGTTGGATACTCGTCCTCTACGGTCAAGGTTTTGTTTTATTTTGTTTTGATTTTTATGCAGTTTATTTGAGGGTGTTTTATCCCTACTTGTGTGTAGGCTTCCAAGAGTAAGCCTAACCCTTGGGGGGGATAATGTAATACCCCTCTATTTTTCTTTATGGACTGGACAGTGTGTCCTTGTTTTGCATTGATTTATACTTCTGGATATTCAGATACTTTATCCTGTGTGTGTATTTGATCACTATTTATAGAGCGATAGACTATTTTTATGTGATGTGATTTGAGTTATTTGATGATTTGTTTTACATGCTTTTAATGGTGTAATGATGTTAGTGATATAACATATTTGATGAATTGTGGAAGTGTTATTTTTGTTGAGTGTATTGGTGAAGGGGACGGATTCACATCACTCGCTTGTGAGCACCCTGCGAATCTGTGATTTCTTTTTCACGGTGTGTATTATATGTTGTTATATTTTATGATGTTGGTTATTATGTTTCAGGATCGCAAGTACATGACATCGACTCCACCTGGTTTCATAGGTCTGACCGTGTCAATCCAACAGTTAAGTTGAAGGGAGATAGTAGCTAGGTAACATGTGTCAAGTCTACACCCTAGCCTTAGTGTCTCGTTAGTCATCTGTGTCGAGTTGTTGTTTGCCTTACTTTAATGTTATTTAATTATGAAATATTCTTGTTTTAGAAATAAATGTTTAGAATAACTGCATTAAATGATGTTGATGCTTATTTAATTTAATTTATGCAATGTGGATAAAAGTTTATATTTGACTAATTAATTATAGTTAATTTATTTAATTGATTAAATTTAATCCAAGGGGTTGAATCTAATTATTAAATAATTTAATTAATTAATTAACTATGATGCAAGAAAATTAAAAGAAATGAAGGAATTAAAATTAATTTGGTATTTAATTTCAAATTGTGGAAATTTAATTATTTTGGAATTTCATTTCAAGTAAGTTGAAATTAATTTAGAAATTGAAACTGGTTTTGAAAAGCAAAGTTAGTTTTCAATTTTTGGAGATAATTGTTATTTAGATATTTTAAGTTTCAGTTTTGCATGCAAAATCAGATTTGGTTGTGCAAGATATTTTTTAATTAGGCATGCATGTGTGAGTGGAAATTAAAAAAGGAAGTTTGGTTGCGAAAATTGATGCTTGGAGAGAATTTTAAAAGAGGAAAAAACTTCTTCTGGTATGAGAGGATAATTTTGGGAAAATTGCATAGAGGAAGGGTTGAAGCAACTTTTTGTTTTGGTTTGTGATTGGATCTGTTGCACGTTTAAGAAAAATACAGGGAATCCTCGGAGAAGACTTGCATTAGAAATTTATTCTCTTCTTGTAGATTCGAATTCTAGGTTTTGTTCTTGTTGGTTAATTTAATTTCATTATCCATGAATTTGTAGTTGAATTAATTGTGAATTTGAAATTGTTAAATGAGTCTAGGTGTAGATTAATCCAAATTGGGGAAAAATTGTTAAATCCATTGTAAGGTTTCAAACAATAAATGGGAAATGTTGATTCATTGTTTAAATTAAACCAAAATATGGACAAAATTGTATAAGGTTACTATAGGATTTAATTTACTAAATGGGGAAATTGTGGTATCATTGTTTAAATTAAATTTTAGATCTTGCATCAAACATTTTGATTGTTGAAAAATTCTAACTCTTGTGGAAAACTATAGATCAAGTTTTCAAAACAAACCCTTTGTTAAAAAATTGTAATGGAGTAATTTGATCCCCATTACTATATTTATTTTAAATAATGTTTTTAGAAAAATAAGTCTTTAAACATCTCTGTAATTTAGAAATTATTCTGGAAAATTTTTATAAATTTTCTATGTCTGGATATTTTTTCAGTTTTCTCAATTTCTCAAGTAAAATTATTTTGTGTAAATATATATATTCATATATTATATGTATTAGATTGTGGTATACACATAATATTTGAATATACATATTTAGTTTATTAATTTTAAGATTTATGACAATGATATTAATTAATTCGCCGTACGCGAACTTCGTTTTCTGTGTGTGTTTCACAGAATTCTTGTTTTTTTTATTAATTTTAATAAAGGTGATTTTATTGAATTGGTGGGGCAGTGGATTTATCCCCCACCGTCCTCTTGTTGGGTGTGGGATTATGTGCTACCTATGAGGCAGTGCTCCCACCCTATTGGCGGACGCGCTGCCCCATAGGGAGCACGACCTCCCCTTCACTTATGGCAGCCGACTGTACTATAGGTACAGTCTGGTGCACCCTTTATTACTGTCCCCCTTGTTTTATGGGATCCGGATTTCGTAATTTTATTTTATTTTGTTATTGTTATTAAATTTTTTATAATTTGTATAAATTTATATATTGTCTAGTAAAAATATAGATTAATATATATTTATTAGATTTACATGTATTTAGATGCTTGTGAGATATTTAATATGATTTTATTTAAGTTATTTTATTTATTTATTTAAAAAAAAAAATCAAAACAGTTTGATTTTATTTTGTATAATGATGAGAAGGTATGTTAATGTTTAATTATAGTTAAATATATTAATGTATATTTAATATATATTTATATATAGAAAGTATATATATACTTTTGAGAGAATAAATAATATTTTATCTTATTATATTTTGTTGTTGCAAAATGGGTATTATAGGTATGTTAAAAGAAATGAATAGAATGTGGGAAAAGTATAGAGAAAGATATTTAATTAAATGGAAGTAATTACTCGTTTTAAAGGAAATATGTATTTTGTTAATATGATTGAAGAAAATATTGAGTTATATATATTGCATGAGTAATATGAGTAGGCATATTTAAATAAATACATAGTTTAATATTTTGTCTTTTATTAGATAGATGCATGTAATTTAGTATTGCTTTGAGATTTGAAAAGATAAGTGATGAATGCATGAACTAACAGATATAGAAAAAGGATAGTTTACAAATTGAATATATTCATGTTTTAATAGAGAATTGAAAAGATTAAAGTTTTGGATATAAACATAGAAAGGTTAGTGTCAATAATTTTATGTGGTATTAAGAGATAATTAAGGAGTGTTTGCAATGAAAAGTCAATTAATTACCTTAAGTTATATATTTCTATTTGAGCAATTTAATTATTGTGAATGAAATTATGAATGAGATATGGATTTAGAATATCCAAACATGGCAATATCTTCGTGATTGTCTTTTATAATTATTTTCCTCATATGTTGCAAAAGGGGTTGTGAGTTTAAATTGTTTAAGATTCCCTATTATGAAAATGGAAGATGGGTATATGGTTATTTGAGTAAACCTTGTTATTGTGCCTTTGCTTGTGTAAGCATTAGTTGTTGCTTGAGTATGGATTTAGGAAATCCAAATGTTAGATTTGATTAATGACTTGATTGCTTTTGTAACTATGTCGTCATGTGGTATATTGGGATATGGGATTATGAGTTAGTCCAATCTTGTAAGTCTTCCAGAGAATCTTAGAGGATCTCATAGGGTTTTCAATTCATGATGTCAACCAGTGTTGTCCCTTGGGTAGTGCACGGTGTCTTTTCAGTAGTTACCCAGTTTCCTCGAACGAGATTATTTTTATACCTCCTGTGAAAGGAGTGGACTTTGTGTTCATTGCCTCCAAGATGTGGGAGTGTGTTCTATTATTTGTTTCCTCCTTGTGATGGAGTGATTGTGATACCTAGATTGTATGCACTTGTGAGTCCCTTGGTGAATAGTTTGCTTGTGCATTGTCGAATAGAAGAGTGCCATCCATTAGGGGCCAGAGCCTAGAAGAGGTAGGATTTGGGTAGCCTATGGAAGTGAGTTTAATCAAGTGATAACTAAAATTGAAATGAATATCGTGGAGTACTACACACTAAAAAGATAAGTTCTAGCTTCACTCATAGTCAAGTGCTAGTTAAGGCTTGGAATGAGTGGAAAGGCCTGGAATGGCATAGTCATTTATCTCGTCTATACGTGAGGTATTTGATTCCGCACTAGTAAGTATGAGGGCCAAGGGTCGATAGAGGCCACCAGGATTACCGGAGCCTATGAAATTCCATCGAGGGTAACTTATTATGAATTGTGCGATGACACTCTGTCTAGGACAACTGTTTGTTTGTTGGTATTTTATGTTATGTGTCTGTTTCTTTGAACATACTTGATCTATTTTATGTCTGGAAGCAATGTGACCTATGTCAATGATGTGAAAGTTGTTCTTGTGTTTTACTTATGTTGTACTTTTGTTTGATTGAGTCAGTATGAGTCTGCCTTTGGTTAGAGGTTGTGGATATTTGTCCATGTTTCATTGTTACTATCTCCTAGCATGGGGGGTGGTCCTTTGGGTACCACTTGGTTGGGTGGAACATGCACCAAAACCGTTGGGTTCCCATTCTTCTTCAGTACTTGGTGGCAAGTCTTCTTGATGGACAGCTCGCAGTTCTTGAATTATGCTTGCATTGTAATATTTCAGATTATATATGATATTTATCCCTCTTATGTTTATGAGGTGAGATTATGTAATTGTAATACTTTGTTCTATTGTCTCGTTCTAGGAATGAGTGATGTAACTATTGAATTATGTATGAATATGAAATTGTATCTTGGATGTATATATTTATTATGCTATGTTGTATGATGCTTATTTCCTAAAGTATTAATGCTATGGTTATATGTAAGATGTTTGTGTGGGTTAGGTAATCCCAAATTTGTAGCCTTAAAGGTTGTTGTTAATTAGTAAGTGAATGAGTATGTTAATTGCACTTTAAAATAAAAAATTGGTTCACTTTAATTATCAATTACAACTTTCGTTAGGGTTACTTGGTGGGGCATTACATGCCTTCTTGAAGTCCCATGAACTTAGCTAATGCTTCATTATTATTGAATGCATCTAAGATGGGTGTACCTTGTTGATCCCAGTTGATAAGTTGGGGATATATGAGGGGCATGTCATCATCAGAGTTATCAAAAGTGGAAGCTAACAAGGTGAATATAGGGTGGTTGGCATGGTCACAAAATTTTTGGACTAACTCCTTCTTGTTATTTTGCCTATGGGTAGGTAAAATCTGATGTGGGACTATTGCAATGGCTAGGTTGTTAGAAGATGGTTCATTAGGTGCCCAAGATGCATGATCAAGTGTTTCCCAATAATAGTGCTTAATCCATTCTTCTTTGGACAAGAACTTCTTATTATGGGGACTAGATGACTTTGGTAAGGATTTTATCATTAGGTCCAATTATGCAAATAAACTATCTAGGTTCATGGTACTGGTAGAGGAAATGGAATCCCATTCATAGTCGCTTGAGTCAGGGGATTCATCGTAAAGTAGGGGAAGTGGTTCATGAGATATCTTGATGTCTACATAGGCACTCACTTCCTCTTGAAATGGTGTCGAAGTACTAGGAAAACCAATACTAATTGGTTGAAACCCTAGCCCTAGGTATTTCGGTCATGGTGAGAAAATGATTGGTTTTGTCCTTCCATTTTGATATAGTCCTAACCCACTATGTCTATCATAGCCTTTACTTTGCATTAACTTAAAGCCTTTTCCATATTAATCCTTAGCTATTTGAATAGACGGTGAGGGGTATTTGTTGTCTTTCCATTACAACCAGGAGGTAATATCACCTTGGTCCATAACTTCTTCACTTAATTCTCCCCATTTGGTCAATGTCATTGTAGGGGGAACCTGAAATGTGACTAATGGCTATCTTTTATCTGCCATAGGTAAGCCATATGCCTTAGGTGGAACCAGTTGACTAACACAATAGGATGCCTTCATGTGATATTCTCCACAACCCTCATCTTGGATCTCGACCTTAGGAGTGGATGATGGTGGTTTGAATGAAATGGACCTGGTAAGATATGATGGATCAACGTAAAGGGATAAAGTGGATGATGAAGCTTCTTGATTAACAGGTACCTATCATTGTGGAATTTCCCTTAGGCTTGTACAGTATTAAAAAGGATCTGGATCACCATCAATCATGATCTTGGTACCATTATATGAGAATTTAAGAAATTGGTGATATGTGGAAGGTACAACTTTCATTGTATGTATCCAAGGTCTACCTAACAATAGGTTATATGGAAGGGTGAGATCCAAGACTTGGAAGCTAGTGTTCATAAATGCTGGGCCAATTCTGATAGGGAGTGTGTCAACTCCTTTGGATGATCTTTCCTCATCATCATAAGCCTTGATGACTATACTCTTAGAGGTGTCTATACATGCTTCTAAGAATCCTAATTCATTAACCAATTTTAGGGTATACAAGTTCAAACCCACTCCTCCGTCTACCAAGACTCATCTGACTTTGGTTTGATGGACTAGGACTTCAAGATGTAATGGGTCATTATGATCGATCTTTTTGGTTGAGTAATCCTATTGGGGAAATGTGGCATGATGGGAGTTGGTTAAATATCCTACCATTTCTTCAAAATTGTTGACATCTAAGTCGATAGGGACAGTTGTGTTCTATAGAGCTTTGTCGAGAATGGCTCTATGCTCATGTGATAAATTCAATAGCTCCAAAATGGATATATGTGCGGGGGTTTTTCTCAGTTGATCAAGGAGATTGTACTTAGACTTGCAAGACTATGTAGGTGGCTCAGAAGAATGACCTGGAATAGTTATCTTTGTTCTACGTGTGTTTACAACACATTCAGGATGCTTCTTAATGGTGATGGTATCGACATTTTCATTTGTAGCTCAAAGGTGATTTATGTTCTTTCCTTTTCCATAGTCATTCTTGGTTCTTGAACTGGAGGCTTTTCCTTTCGTGTGGTCATGTAATGGGTCTATGAAGACCTTATGATCACTGTTCTTGGTATTTTTCTAACCATTGACCTATATGGTTCTGTTTTCAACAAAGTCTTCTATAATATTCTCCAGTTGTCAACATTGTTGTAGGTTGTATCCTTTTGTTCAATAATAGTCACTATAGGTGTTATCGTTCCACCATGAAGGTTTAAACTGTCTAGGATCATACGCTCTTGGTTCCAAAGGTTTAATGAGATTATGTTTAATCAACTCTTTGAAAATTGTTTAGATTGGTTGCCCCAAAGGGGTAAATTCACATGTAGGAAATCTCCTTTAAGGTCATTTCTGTTGTGAATTTTGGACAAAATTTGTTGTTTGATTTGGACTATTCATCATGTCTTGATTGGGGTTGTAACCTCTAAGTGTGATAACTGGTCTTGTATGTATGGTTTTAGCATCAACAATGTCATCATTTGTATCATTTTTGTTTCTAGACCAGAATTTTTTTCTATCATTGGGTGCATTTTGATGTTGAACCACTGGGTTTCTACCTAGTACTTTAATTTCTCCTTTGTCAATAAGGCCCTTTTCAAGGATGATGCCCTTTTGTACCAAGTCCAGGAATTAAGTACAACAATGTACCCTTAAGTCACTTCTCAGTTTTGGATTGATGTTTTCAAGGAATATGGTGACCTTTTTCTTTTTTGGTATTTCAATTGGACATCTACTAGCTATACTTCTCCATCTCTGGAAGAAAGTGGTGAAAGTTTTATCGTCTTCTTGTGTTGTGTGGCACAAGGTAGCTATTTTTACTTCATTGTCTTAATTCACCCCAGGATCGTATGCCATATGGTAATTTAGAGAACCATTCCAGTGCTATCCTGATAAGGGTTCACAGAAATAGTCTCATCAAGTATGTGGGGTCATATGATATGTCCATGCATGTCATTGAGAATTCTCTAATGTGTTCCAAAGGATTCTTCCTCCCATTATACTTAGGAAAATTTGGTATAATGTATCCATGGGGGAAGGGTGTCATGTAGAGTGCTTTGTCAAAAGGACATGGACAGAGATCTTGCACTGAGATAGTTCGTTTTCCTAAGATAGACATGTTGTCCATCTGTTGTTGAAGCATTTGCATTTAGTTTTGGAGAACATCTACTTGTGTCAAGGACATGTTGTTTGTGTTGTTTGGATCAATTTAGGTGTTCTGAAATGTTGTGTTTTGTTATAGCTTGTGATTTCGTGAGGGAATATATCTCACTAGAATGTTCTGATTCGGTGTGGGGATATTTCCTGTTAGAATTATCTGATTTGTTGTAGGAATATTTCCTGACTGAATGTTCTGGTTTAGTGTAGGAATATTTGCTATTGGAATGTTTTGTTTTGGTGTAGGAATATTTGTGCCAACTTTGGATCTATTCCTAGTAGTGTTTGTGCCAAAGGGGTTTGATGAAGTTGCTCCCACAGTAAATTGTAAACCTTGTGTTATCTTGAAAGGGATTGTGCTTACAATTGATGATGTTTGAGTAGGTATGCTAGTTGGTATTGCTGCGGTAATTTGGGGAATAGAAACACTTGACGTCATAGTTTATGTTGGTTGAGTAGATGGTGTTTTCAAAGTATGAATATCGAATCTTGGTGGTAGTTTGGCACCTTCTACTAGCAACTTTGCTAGATATTGTTGGGGATCATTTTCCAAACACTCATCCATAAAGGATGCAAATTCAGGATCTTTTACTGTAGCGTCTATGTCTTCAACATAAATTTATCCATGTGTGTCTCTAGTGATCTATTTTTCAAGCAAAGTTTTGTGTGGTCTCTCTTTTCCTGATGGTTGATTTGTGAAAGGATTGAAAAATTCATTAGGGTTCAACATTTCTTTTTGTTTATTTTTAGACCTTGTTTCAACCATGAAAAGTTTCTCAAAATGGGGTAATGCAAACTATGTCTAAAAACTGATATGTCCTATTTCTATATTTTTTGGATTTTTTGAAAATAAAGGATGTTGCTAAAGATTTCTAAAATGATGTATACTAAGATGACGCATGCTAGGATGGACAATATCTAAAATCTCGAGTAGACTATGAGGATAAAATGATTCTGAAATGGGTATAACCTACCACCTATGGAATAAATGCATGCAATGATTTGAGTTTACCAAGGAACCTGATTGTAGGACAAAGACAGTTGACAAGGTGAATTTCCCAAACTAGAATGTTGAGTTGGAAAGATTCACAAATAGGATAATAGTGAATAGGTTCAATGATAGTGAAAAATTGAAGCATGAACGTATTCAATGACGAGGAAAGTTATTCTTTCTACGATATGCAATTTCCTAGGAAGTGTCTAAATGTATGCAACTTAGGATGACTATGACTAGGATGTATATGAAGCCTAATAATGCAAGGTTCTAAGCAATTTTTTTCCAATTTCTATCCAAGGTTGATCTTTAGAAATAGAAGTGAAAAAGATAGTAATGCTTTCACACTCAGTTTGTAGTTTTCAAAGTTTTTTGTTGACAATCAAATGTGGTTTACCTATTAGATACCGTTCTATTTTTGACAGATGCGGTTTAATTTTCACATGCGGTGATTTGACCAAACCAAGTTTTGAACATTGATAGGCAGTTGTGGTTTTCAAAAAGATGTGATTTACTGTTTGACATATGTGACTCACTTGATCATATGCTACTCAGAATATGGACTCTGTGGATCTAAATTATTGACAAACACTTGCGGTTTTTTGATTGATAGATGTGGCTCGCATATACACATGCGACTCAAAAATTGAAAGTTGTGGTGTAGTATCTAGACTGTGAAATTGGACTTTGTTGACAAACACATGCGATGTTTAACTTAACAATTGCAACTCTCTAGGAGATGTCATGTAAAAAGTGATAGTTGTGACTCAGTTTGATAGTTGTGATTTTCTGAAGATGGTGTTATGACTGACTCCATTTGTTAATCAATTTTTTTGACTAATACAACAAAAATAAGCACAAAATACAATGTGTTTTTAGTTTGTAGTGATAGCTCTATTAAAAACCAAAGAACAATTACACCCTAGGCTGTGTTGGACAATATTTACTAAGTTCTTACTTGGATAGAACTGACTACACATATTCAAGGCAGATGACTAGTAGCTTGAACCCACTGGCTCCCCTCCATGACACTCACTTATATGGGCTAGCCAAGCTACTGTACCCATGAAACTCCCATGGCATACATCTCATCTCCATACATGAATTATAAGAATGTAAGATGACTTCACAGGTCCAAACCTACTACACCAGCAAATAGATAGGATTTTGGCAAAACTACAACATGGTTTTTAGTAAGGGAATTCCATTTGTGGGGCACCATCTAGTACGACGAGAGACCATTTATGCCCTTCTCATCGGAACAGTGAACGTGATCTCTATGGTTTCCTCCAAAAATCCACTTTTATATACCGGGTGGAAGTCGCTGGCTAAAGCGTGTTACCGGTCTGAGTCATCTTGGGGTGAGTACTTTTTCCCACCAAGACAAGCCCAAGTTCTAGATTCAGTAACCATTTCTCTTACACCCAGGATCACACGAATGCACAAGGGGAGAGGATACTTCAATATATCGAATCGTAAAGGGTTGCAAACACTAATTCTTTTTAATCCAAATGACAGTTTTTTTAACTACCAAACACAAAACATTTTTAAAATAAAATAAACAAATTCAATGTCTTCACATCAGGTCTTGCATGCAACTAATTAGTAATTTATCTATGTCTTCAACTTTCGTCCTGTAGAAAAGAAAATGTTTTTTGTTTTATTTTGGTCTTCTATGCTTCGTCCTATAGAAACTAAGTTATCCCCCTTAACACAACTGCAAACAAAAAATTAGCAAAAACAAAACAAGACAAAAATGAAAAATTAAATCATGAAAATATGGAAGTTAATAAAAAATGAAAAGAAATTTTACAAGGCAGATGTAGCTTTTCAAATTACAGATGTGGTGCGATGTTGACAGGTGGATGCGGTGTGAAATGTTGATAGTTGGATGTGATGCAGAGTGTCGTGGATGCAGTTCATGTTGTCAGATGCATCGCGGGATGTAGTAGATACGGTTTGTGAATGCAGATGCATTGTTTCTTTATTCAAATGCATTTTGTCGTACGATTCTTGCAAAACAAAAAATGGAAAGACGAAAAAAGATGTTGCAAAATTTGCAGCATGCTTCATGTCAGGTTCACCAAATGTAATGGCGTAGAATCAAGATGGAGAAATATGCACTAGATAGATGATGTTAAATCTAATCTAACAAATATTAATCTAAAATCAAACAACTAAGAATGAGTAAAAATGAACAAAACAATTAGAACTATAACTAGAATAGTCTCACTGAATATGTGTCCACTCCTTCAAATTATCTTGATTGTCCTTATCCATTTTGTTGTCTTAATATTCTTTCCCTCAAATTTTCAGTATTGATGCAAGAATAACATGGATGCATTGTCTCAGTAAAATATCGAAGATAATATGTTTATCTCAAAAGTATTGATTTCAGGAGGAGGAATAATGCTAATGACAAGTCAATTTATAGATTTTGGGTTTTCGAACGATCGGCTCATATTCAAAAGAGAGATCGACGGATGAGATTGATGAATTCCATGTGATGTGATTTATGTGTCAGTTAGAATGTGAGTTAGGAAATTCTTCAAGATAAAGATTAAATTAGAACAATAACTTAATCTTGTGTCAAGACTATTCGAAAATAGAAAGAGCATGAGTTCAAGATTAAATAAACAATTTAATCTTTAGTTGAGAGTCTTAAAAAATAGAAGAAATAGACTTTGAATGAAAAAGAAAAAGTTAGAACTCAAAGAATATTCTGTTTGAATGCATACATTAGGTAATTAATTAAATAAATATATTTAATTAATAAACACATTCATGCATATGAGTTAGAACTAGTTAACTGACTGGTTGTGATAGAGAGTCTCCTAGTAGAGATGATCAAATATCAAATCCAGAGATAACTAACGGATTTAAATAGATCTTGAGTCAGAAGGTGAGTGAATGATTAGATAATTGGATGACAGAAGAATGTGACAGAAACACTTAAATATGAATTAAATGCTAATTTAATTAAACATTCAGAAATTGAAATGAATTAATTAAATAAATAATGTAATTTATTTAATTGACTGTTGAAAAGAATTGATTGAATAATTAAATAATAAATATTTAATTATAGGTGAAATATGATGACAAAGGGGTAATTAAATAATAAATTATTTAATGAAGAAGGATAATTAATTAGTTAGTGACATAATTAAATAAATACGATTTATTTAATTAATCAAGTTGAATGAAGGTCATTATGAATTAGTTACACAATTAAAAAGGTTATTTAATTAATAGAGGAAATATGTATTTAGAAAGGTAATTAAATAATAAAAAATATTTAATCATGACCATGGACATTAGAAAATTATGTCGAAAGTGGTGCTCGCAGGCCTAGACCAATTTTTAGTGTCTACACATACAATGCCCGTAGTATGACATATTGCCTGAACAACTCTAGGTCCTAATCCATGATGGGTGGGGCCACAAAGTCTAAGTGTGTGGCCTCATCATCAACTGATGAGGGAACTATTTCTACAACTACCTATCTGTAGAGATCCCTAAAGTCTCTTGCAAATATTGCATGATAGAAAAAATAAAATATTATTACACATAATGATATATATATATAAGAGTAAGCAAAAGCATGAAAACATAAAAATAAATAAATATATCATCACCCATATCTCTGGTAGGCTATGAGAAACTAGCCTCATCCTATGCCATGGAGGATGTGGTATCCCCTCCATGACTATGGGTACTTGTGCCTGCTATAGTCATTATTTACAATCTAGTCCTACAAATAGGAGAGGGCTCTCCCTTCTCATACTTTGCTAGATCCTCATTTGTTGTCACATCATCCTCGCTCATGGATTGCTACTCCTCCTCATCCTCCTCCTTGTCATCCTCTTCATCTCCTCCCTCTTGTACATCATAGTCAAGATCAACATCCTCATCATAGTTATCATCTATGAAATCTATAAATATTTATGCAGCCATGTAGCGTGTCTCTCATCTCTATCCTCTACATCCTCTCCCTCATCTGGGAGTGGTTCTGCATCACATATCAACTCCTCCATAGGAAACATGGGAGTCAGTCATGATGATTTCCACCACTCCTCATAGTAATTTGTGGCACTGATGTCATCCGCATTGGATATCAAAGAGATGTCATGATATGAATAACCAAATTCACTATGAATAACATCATCTATAGTAAACCTTACAATATCACTAGGTCTTCAAGAACTTCACACTGATCTCATGAAAAATGGTCATTCCCTAGGTGCTATCTATAACTTCCCAAACTATCGTATGACTCGATCATAGTAGAAATGATGTACTGCATGGTCATGTTGGCCAACCAAAAATCTATCTAGCTATAATCTCCTCATCTATCAAGCATGATCTAGCCACTGAGGCACAAGCTGATAAGGTTTCCAAAGTATCTCATCCTCCTCCAAGTGGTCAAATTGTACTCTCGAGAAGTGCAAATTACCATATTGCCAAAAATACCATAGAAGATAGCTAAAGGCCTAAGGATACCCCAAGGCTATCTGAAATGGGAAGCTAGTAGGTCTAGTATAAGTGATATGCTCAAGGAACTAAACCTATAGAGGCATACAATGTACCATACTATCCACCTCTCAATTTTTTTTTTAGCAAGATCATAATACAAATGAGCTAGGATACAACAGCCCTAGGCATATACTATCCAGTGCTCTGCCATCCCTCATATCATATGTACTAGTCCTCCCTCCAAGTGCACTCCTCACTGGTATGGGATGAGCACTAGTGCAACTATTAGCATCATAATCGATCTCACCAGTGGAGCTCATGAGTATAGAAGCATCACCATGTCTATCTATGCCTTCACTCTCTCATCATGTACTAGTTCGTCTAGGCAATACTATGTGTTATATTTCATCTCTTGGAATGTCTACTCTACTCGAAAGTGTACTCACTCACCCCAGATGGGAACTTAGAGTATGTGGTGTACATCTTGCAATGTGATCATCATCTCACCAGTCAACAAATGAAATGTGCATGTATCAACATCCTAGCGCTCTACTAGCACCATCAACATCGCATCATGGTACCTCATGGGGGGCATGAGGTATGCCAAGTAAACTCCTATAGTCTATAATAACTTTGTGTCCTCCATTGAAAGGGTGGGGGCTAAATCTCTCAGCAGACTGATCTATCTACCTCCCAAAAGTTAATGCGAACAAGTGGGCACCTAACAAAAGTATAACAATATATCTTATAAGCAGTCTAATATTTTCAATTTTTACAACAATCATAAAAGTGTGCTAAATTTACTATAGTGTTCTTTCCTAAAGGCCTTAAACACTTTAGAACCATTTTTGGACACTTTGCGAAGAAACGAGAGACTTTGCGGAAAAGTGGGACATTTTGCGAACAAAAGGGACACTTTGTGAAAAAGTGGGACACTTCACAAAAAAAGGGGACACTTTGAAAAAAAATTTCCCAAGGCCCTAAATTAATCTTGAATTACATAAAAATAATTGAATTACTATGTAAGGACAAAGCAAAGGTCAAAGATTTGACTTACCTCATGATGACATTCGTCACATGCCACCTAGTCCCACAACACATCCAATCTCGTAGGCCTATAATCCAGTATGCTCGACATCTTTCACTATTTCTCAATTGCTATCAAGATACACAAGGTAAAAAGGGAAAAATAGTCAAAATTTACTTCACTTTTTCATGCTTGTGTAAGTTGAAATTAGGGTTTTTACTATATTATGGTTAAAAAGTTCCTTTCGATAAAATCAACATAATGGGTGCTAGAGAGCTCCAATTTTTATGTTGTTTGTTGTGTTGGAATCATGGTTTTTCTCTCGACATCATAATTTATCTATCATCATGTGGTATGGTACTTGGAAATTTCCTATGATATGACTTATCCTATTTGACATGGCTAGACTGCTACCTTGATTCCACCTCCGGAAAGCAAGCACAATCAAGGGGGAATACATCTACCCTCGAATATGATCTCCAGATAGAGGTTTTATAAGAGGATTTCTTTTGGACAACTAATAAATTTGTGTTATAGGATGTGGTTCCTAACATCAATTGTGGTTTTGCAGCTAACTGTAGTGGGGGCTTTGTTCTTCCATATCATTATTAAACTCATATGTTTATCCTTTTTAGATTCATTTAGCTTAAAAATAAATGAAACGTCATATGGGTGCTAAAGTGGGAACTAAATGCAGCATATAAAATCATGCACTCTTGAAAAAAAGATGATTTCACACTTAATTTGGACCCATTTCGGCACCCTTGCATCAATTATCCTTCAAAATCATTATTTATAGGCCCTTAGGACCCATTATTTTGGAATTTTGAGGGCCATTCCACTTTAAAATTATTTAAAATCTATTAAAATCTTGAAAGATTCAAAAACCAACCTCAAAAACATAAGGTGGGACTCATTTGCCACCTTAGGAAAATGAGTTCCCTTAGGTGGGACCCATTCGTTGAGGGTGGAAAATGAGTCCCTTTTGGAGCCTTTTTCAATTTTAAGTGGGAATTTATCAATTTAATTCAAATTTTTGGTGAATTTCAACCTTTGGGATCTAAATAATGTTTAATTAGGTGTTTATGCCTATAAAAGCAAGCTTCTAAGTCATTTTTATCAATCTTTAAGCACTTTGGGCAAGCATTTTGAAGCATTAAGCATCAAGAGTCTTCAAGAAAGTTCCCACAAGAGAATTCAAGTTTAAGAGCATGTAAGGTTGAAGCTTTGGAGCAGTATAAAAGTTTTTTTGTAGGTCTTAAAGCTCACTTTAGATCAAGATCAAGCATTGTTAAGGGTTGATCATGGATGCCTATGGTGAATCATGATGAATTCTAGGTTGAGGATATGCAACTGGCCATCAAGACAATCCTAAAGACTTGTTTCCTAAGTGATTCCATTCTCCATTATCACTCTACATTCAGTGTAAGGAAGGTACAAGAACCATTAGGGTTCATTTGGGATGATTGAAGATAATCACAAGTGAATCATTCATCTTCTCATTTTTATTCTTGTGTCTTATTCTCTCATGTTAGAATAAGATTGCATCATGTTTCAAGTTTCCTAGTCTTAGACATAATGAATACCCAAGATATTAAGAGGGGTGGGTAAATCATTATCTTCTTAAACTTATTGAACAAATACCATCCAATTACTCCAATAAATATAACACCAAATTTTTATGTGGAAAACCCAGAATGGGAGAAACCGTAGTGAGGATTAACTCATAATATAATGTAGTTCCAAAACTTGATACAAAAAGGCTCATTGCCTGATACAAAAGTTCACTTCTTAAAAAGAGGACTCACTATCCAAACAAGGAGGATCACTACATACAAAAGGATTATAAAATAGAAGTGGCTTCACAGCTAGATTGAATTGGTAAGAGTACACCTAACAAGTGTTGATTCAGTTCCTTTGAATCTCAATAAAAAGACTTAACACATTTCATCATTTTCACATACTTTGCTTCACATTCACATCATAATTCACATTCAATTTGCACTTTGTATGTTCTTCTCTTCAAAAATCTCAAAACAATCCAATATATATATATATATCAGATACATCCACAAGCATCAATTAGATCAGCCTAATTAGATGTAATCTTCATTCACCATAAGGTCTAACTGTTAGCTCCAATTTCCTATGAAAATTATCTAAAAATAATCCAAGTGCGTAGCAGGCTATAATATGTTGGCATGGACCAAAGATAGGTCACACATATATCTGCAAGAAGAATTAATCCATTACAATATCAACTATTCGTTAGTTCAGCCAAGGATAGACTGAATAAAAAAAAGAAATTAACAAAATAATACCAATTCACCATATGAGCACATGAGCACACAAGATTATGTACTTACAAGCTTCCAACATCCATAAACCATTTCCAAAAACTACACACAATGACAATTACCAGAGGAGGATTGTAGACCAAAATACCAAACCAAAATACTAGAGGATGTAAAAAAGTTCTTCATACTAGTTCAGAGTACTAGATCAAACTGACAACTTAATCAACATGGTGACAAAAATGACAAAACAAAGTTTGCACAAGTAGATGTTCTTCTTCATTCTTCCAATAATCTCCCCCTCTATCATTGATGGCAACATGTGCCAAAATAATGTGTAACCCTCCATACACCTTTACACAGTTCTTCATTCTTTTCACTTCACACTCCCCTTTCTACATAAGAATCTCTCCCCCTTTGACATCAATGGACAAGGGTGACCAAAAATAGGATGTAAACGTATGCACATGGTGACAGTGTAGATACAAAGAAAGTATAACTCCTTATTTCGAACATTCAAGTGAAAATAACACTTTTTACATGAAAACATTTCTTGTACCTTTCTCTCATAGTTGGAATAATCCTTTTCCAAGATAGCACTACACAATCCAATCTGGTACACATGATATCCCGCAAATTAAAAATTGTAAATGAGGATGACCAGTCTGGAGATAGGCACTATCATTCACAGTCTTCTGCATCATAGAGTAATCTAAAGAGATGATCCAACCAGACCTCAAAAATTTCTTTAACTAGCTAGAAGGTTCTCACCACATCTTCTCTTTGTCTCTAAATATTCAACAACTCTGCTTGCAATTCTCCAAATATTATTCTCTATTTTCCATCTTTGTCTTTGAAGAAATCAAAACTCTTTCTAATACTATTCATCTCAGATTCAATGGCTTCAATTTGGCTTCTAAAATTATTGACTGCTGCAAGCCACCAAAAAAAATACTTGTAGATGTCAAAAATCTCCTTAATTAATTTTCTTGTCTCACCAATGTGTTTGGATAAATTTTGTTAAGATTTGAAAAATATTTTCTCAACCATAGCTTCAAAATTATGTCCTTCAAGTCCTTCCAGCAACATTCTTTCTTCAACAAATTCTACTAGATTATCTGATAATGAGTCAAAAACATCTTAAATATCAATACCTTTCTTGAGAAGATACTCAACCAAAGAATCATGAATTTTAAGCCTATCCATCAGAGGGAACGAACACCACATTTCACCAACCTTCTTCATATCACCTTCAGCCAACACTAACTGAATATCATTTGAATCGAAAGATTCTGATGCAGGGGCATCCAAAAGATTCAAAGAACATTCAGTTACAGAGGTTGTCGGTGATGCAGTGAAGTATAGTATGATGGCTAGCTCAGTATATTGAGCATGAGGAGTTGTGGATTAAAGGATTTTCTGAAAAGTATATCTAGTTTATCCACCGGAAGTTTTAGAGGTTCACATGAAGATTTGACCAAGCTATGAGTATCTGTGTTCTGATAATTGTTTGGTTGCTTTAGTTTGTCTTCCTGAAAGAATGGGATGTGATTCTAGTGACCCAGTTGTTGTGGATATCCAGTAGTGATTCATGGATGTTTCTAGATCATGACCTCTCTATTTTGTTGGTTCACATTGATTTTTGTGCTCATGATTGGTGATTTTCCTTCTCGGAGTTCATATTTTTCTATTCTTGGCTGACAGGGTGATTGTAGTGTATTGTGGATCTTTAAGGCTAATTGTTTAAGGTATTTTGTGTTCGATGCATGTTGTTTTGGGTCCCTACTATGTTTTGGCTGACCTAGGTTTATTCTTATTGATAATTTCTTATGGATTTGTGTCGACATTTTATACATATTTTTGTATTTTATTTGGTTGACATGTAGTGGATGTTATCCTCAGATGTGGATATATAAGACCGATTGTTTTGAGGAGATGGAGAATGAAGAGGAATGAATAAAGGAATATGTGTGAGTTGTGTGAGTTATGTCTATGAATCATGTTTTAATATTTCGAAGGTAGAGATAAAGTGTGAAGAACAATAGTCATGAAGCACGATGATGAGATGTTTTGATCCAATAAGATCATAGAGGAGAGAGATCTTGGAGTAGAAGGAAGAATTGGTGGAAGATAACTATTGTTTGAGTTGTTTTTAGTTCCTAGGTTGCGCCCTAGTATCTATAAAGCTTGAATGGCATATTTAATGTGTTTTGAGATCATAATATAATTAGGAGTGAACTCTGAAGGCTAGGTTTTTTTCCCTTTGAGGGTTTTCCCAGGATAATTCTTGTGTCATATGTTCTTGCATATCTATTATCTGTATGTTGATTACTTGTTAGGTTTTGCTGCATATCTATAAGATCTTTTTGTTAATTGTGCTATGCTATGAGGTGGGATAGTCCCTCACTAGACCCTCCTACCTTGGACTACGTCAAATGGTATCAGAACTGGTTGAAGATCTGGTTGTGAATTTATCAAAGCAAGTTGTGAATCTATTGGATGGTTGCTAATCTATTTCAAAGTAGGGTGTAGAGATGGTTGAAGAGCTAGTTGTGAATCTATTGCAAAATTGGAAAGATTGGGAAAAGAACAAAGAAGGAAAAAGAGAACTTGGTATGTGAAAGGGATACCTTGGAGGAAGAATTGTGTGAACTCAGGAAGTGTAATTCAAAATTGATGGTGAGGATGAAAGAACTACGAAAATAAAAGTATGATTTTCTTGAAGAAGAAATTGAATCATAACTAGATAAGTTTGAAGAAGGATTCATGTTGTTTAAGGAGTTTGATAAGAAGAGCAGAGATTTGGAGGAAAGTTTGAAAGAGATGAATAAGGAAAACAGTTTGCAGAAGAAGGAAATATCTATCTCGAAGGAACATGTTAATTAGTTGGAGCAATCACTTATAGCATGCTAGCAGGAGAATGAGAATCTAAGATCTAAACCTAAAGTGTGTGATGTTTTTTGTGATACTAATAATTTTTGTGATGTTTTTGAAACTTCTTTAGAAAATGGGATTGAATATGAAAGTGCGACTAAGCCTATGGTTGTTGGAGATGGTATTGGTTTCAAAATCATGCAGAGAATGGGGTACAAAGGAAAATTATTGGGAAATAATTAACAAGGAATGATAGAACCTATTGTACCGATAAGGAGAGCAAAGAGTGAAGGCCTTGGATATGATAGAGGTAGGGATATTATTATAAGTTCAGACAATTCAGATCAAGGAAGAAAAAGTATGTATTGTTCACATTGTAATAGGCATGGAAATGAAAAGGAATTGAGTTGGGATTTACACCCTTGTAAGTTTTTTGGATTAAGGAATCATTCTGAGAGAATGTGTTGGAATAAAATGAGAGGGCAAAAGCCTAGGAAAAATTGTATACAGATGAATTATGGAATGATTGATGGATCAAAATGGAAGTATGTTGCTCATTAGTTTAGAAAGTTTTATAGATTGAAGCATTCATATGTTGAGGGAAAGGAAGGATCAAGATGTAGGGAAAGAAGACCTTATATAGATTAGAACAAGGATAGTTATACAAACTATAGAGGGAGAAGTGACGAGTCATAATAATTATCACCATGAAGAGCACCAAAGGAGTGAAAGAGGATTTCCTAGAGAAGGAACCTATTGTCAAGTTTGGAGGAAGAAAGAATCAAGCACTAAATGTCATCAAGAACCTAATACTAGAGAAGCTAATGAAAGAGCAGCAATAAAGGATACAAAGATAGTTTGTGTAGATGAAGAACCTATTGATATAAAATTAATTTATCTAGAGGAAGGGGAACCTTTGGAAGAATCAAATTGGATAGTGGAACCAGAAGCAGTCGTGATCTTAAGGAGACTTGTGAAAGTAGTGAACTAGTGTGAAGCATAACTGAAAAGGTGAGTCTATATTGCAAAGGTAGAGAATAGTGTAGGAACAGTATATGCAGAGAAGAAATTTATTTATTTAGAAATCAAAAAGTGTTGTAGAGGAAATTTGGAAATGATATTGATGAGTCAAGGAAGTCACATGATTCTTTTAGAGGATGTAAGTATGTGTTAAATTTTATTTAGTTGAAGCAGACAATGAAGGACCTAAGGCAACTTGTAGGGTGGGCTTGCTCAGATCGTCGATTAGTGAGGTAGTGCAAGGCCTACAAGTTGATCGCCGAATCAAAATTACATTTGAGGAAATTTTATAGGGTGGACTTGAACAGACCACCAACCTTGAGGAAGTTGCAAGTACCTACTAACTTTTAATTGATTGAGGCATACATTGATCTTGTGAAAACTTGCGGAGAAGGCTTGCTCAAATTGTCGATCATTGAGGCAATGCAAGGCTTGCAAGTAGATCGCCGAATCCAAATTACACTTGATGTAGTTTTGCAAGGTGGACTTGAACATATCGCCGACCTTGAGGAAGTTGCAAGTACCTATGAACAGATTTTTGAACCAATTCAAAGAGACAACATTTATTTTGACATAACTTAGCCCAAAGTGAAGAGGCTCACTTTTCAAATAACCCCAATAGTTTGATGCAAGGGCATACAAAAGATTCAAAGAATTCAGTTATAGAGGTTGTCAGTGATGCAGTGAAGTTCATTATGATGGCTAGCTCAATATATTGAGGACGAGGAGTTGTGTATTAAAGGGTTTGTTGACAAGTATATCTAGTTTATCCACTAGAAGTTTCAGAGGTTCGCATGAAGATTTGTTCAAGTTATGAGTATCTATGTTCTGGCAGTTGTTTGGTTGCTCTAGTTGGTCTTCTTAAAAGAAGAGGATTTGATTCTAGTGATCTGAGTTGTTGTGGATCTTCAATAGTGATTTTTGGATGTTTCTACATCATGACCTACATCTGTGTTGTTGCTTCGCATTGGTTTTTGTGCTCATTATCAGTGATTTTCCTTCTGGGAGTTCATATTTTCCTATTCTTGTCCGATAGGGTGATTGTAGTGTGTTTTGGATCATCGAGGCTAATTTTTTAAGGTGTTTTGTGTTTGATACATGTTGTTCTAGGTCACTACTATGTTTGGGCTGAACTAGGTTGATTCACATTGATAATTGCTTATGGATTTGGGTTGACAATTTATACACATTTTGGTATTTTATTGGGCTAACATGTAGTGGATGTTATCCTTAGATGCAAATATATAATACCAATTGTTTTTAGGAGATGGAGAATGAAAAGGACCGAAGAAAGGCATATGTGTGAGATGTGTGAGTTATATGTGTGAATCATGTTCTAATCTTTCGAAGGCAGAGATAAAGTGTGAAGAATAATAGTCATGAAGCATGGTGATGAGATGTTTTAATCTGGTAAGATCATAGAGTAGAGAGATCTTGGAGAAGAAGGAAGAATTGGTGGAAGATAACTATTGTATGAGTTGTTTGTAATTCCTAGGTTGTGGCTGAACATCTACAAAACTCGAGTGGAATATGTGTGGCATATGTAATGTGTTTTGAGATCATAATATAATTAGGAGTGAACTTTGAAGGCTAGGTTTTTTTTCGTTTGAGGGTTTTCCCAGCATAATTCTTGTGTCATGTGTTCTTGCATATCTATTATCTTTATTTTGATTACCTATTAGGTTCTATTGCATATCTATAAGATCTATGTGTTAATTGTGTTAAGTTGTGAGGCTGGACAATCCCTCACTAGACCCTCCTAGCTTGGACTACATCAGATTCAGATCCAGGAAGAGAATCTTCTTCATTCTCCTTCTCTTCCAAACCTAACAATCCAAATACAATCCAAATACCTATAAACTTGCTTTCCTACAGGGATGTCGGATTCCCACTTAACATTATCTCTTTCTGGTAGTGAGCCTAGAAAGTATAATACCAAACATATAAGCAAAGACCAAAACTAGAAGGGATAATCATCAACCAAATACATTTGAACATTCTCAATTAGGTTTTCCAAAATAATTCTACACAAATCAAATTTCTTGTTTTACTTCACCATTTTATGTGCAATATATACAACAATAGCCAAAGTGGAACCTTTACAATTTCTGAAATAGATTTTTTAAGTAATATTGTAAGCAACATATCTTACTATAGGATCGATAATCATATTTATCAGTAGAGCTCAGGGGTCTTTTTCAATACCATTTATTTCCTTCACATCTCTATTTTTCACTATTTTCTTCCCAAGGAGGTCAACAACACTGCACAACCTAGTAATAGCTTCAATTGCATCCTTCATGATCAGGTAGGGTTTGTCCAAAACAATACTACCATCCTTCAATTGAATTAATAGGAACAAGATGGATTCTTTGTCTGCAAACCAAGGAAATCCTCCCCATAAATTCATACCTACTATTTTTATATTTTATAATTCATTTGTCTTCAACCCTAGTTCCATTTTGTTCATCTTCCAATGATTAGAATCTTCCAACTCAAGTCCCTTTAGCCTTAGGGGAATATTTCCGCTCGATCCTCTATCAACAGATTCCATTTTCATGATTATCTTTTTCAAATTATTTCTTTCTCAATGTGACTTCTTTTTTCTTTTTTGTAAACAGAGAGATGATCTTGAAAACTTCACTATTTTATTCTTTAATTAAAATTATTTCTCTAGATTACCTCATAATCGCTCCAAATCCTTTCAAGATTTTTCCAAGTCATTCTTGAAACTCTTCAATTGCATAAGTGATAAAAAATTACTTATGAATTTTTCTTTATACGTCATTGTGCTGCCATAATTCACATTAAATGTGGCAGATTTGAAAAAGTTGATAAAAACCCTTCTTCACTATACTGAGAAACCCTAATTTTCTCTACAAACGAACATGCCTGCACATTTTATTTTTGTTTTTTTTCATAACCTCTTTCTATTAATTCCTTACAACATATTCTTATGCCAACATTTGACATGCCATATATCTATGGGGTTCCAATAATTTTCTATTAATACTCCCCCTAAGACCATAGTAGGTCTAATTCCTAGAGGAATTGTCTGAACTGGATGAGGGAATAGGCACATCTATCATCTTTCGCTCTTCTTTCTTCTTCCATATCTTGTTCATTTCTTTCTTAACCTCATCTTTTTCAATTTTCTTCACTGGTTTATTCTTCTTTACCTTATTAGATTGTTTTCCACTTTTACTTATGCATACTCTTGAAATATGTCCCAATTTGTTGCAATTATAACAAACAACATTTCTCTGATTTGTTTGACTTCCATTAGTACTTGATCTGCACTAATTTTCTTTGTGTGCAAAATTATTACATCTTAGTAGTAGCCAACAAAATATTGATTCATTCTACCTCCATTAAACCAATTCATCATTTGAGCTCTGCATTCACTAGCTCTATGTCCAACTTTCTTACATGCAAAACATTATCCAGAGAAGGAACCAAAAAAATAATTCATCCTACTTCTACACTTAGTTTCCCTATGACCAAATTTATTACATGAAAAGAAAACATCATTGAAAGATGGGTACCTTTGAGAATTTGTCTATCTGATAGGCGGTCTTCTTGCAATTTTTCTTGGATTTTTTTTCTACTTCCCTTTATCTTGAGTCATTTGATTGTATATTGGATTTGAGGTCTACACATTCTTATAATTTTTAGAGAAACTAGGCTCTGATACCAATTGTTGAATACCCAAGATATTGAGAGGGGGGCTGAATCAGTATATTCTTAAACTTACTGAAAAAATACCATCCAATTACTCCAATGCATATAAAAAAAAAGAATTAAAAGAACATAGTAGCACACACCACATGAACACCATAATTTTATGTGGAAAAAATAGAATGGTAAAAACCATGATGAGGATTAACTCAAAATATAATGTAGATCGAAAACTGGATACAAAAAGCCTCACTGCCTGATACAAAAGATCACTGCTTACAAAGAGGACTCACTGTCCAAACAAAGAGGCTCACTGCCTACAAAAGGATTACAAAATAGATGTGGCTTCACATCAAGAATGAACTGATAAGAGTACACCTAACAAGTGTTGATTTAGTTCCTTTAAAGCTCAATAAACTAACTTAACACATTTCATCATTTTTGCATACTTTGCTTCACATTCGATTCACACTTCGTATGTTCTTCTCTTCAAAAATCTAAAAAAATCCAATATATATATCTAATACATCCACAAGAATCAATTAGGTCGGCCTAATTAGATGTAATCTTTACTCACCAAAAGGACTAACTCTCGGCTCCAAGTTAGTACTAAACTTCTCCAAAAATAATCCAAGTGTTTAGCACACTACAATATTTCGACATGAACCAAAGATAGGTCACACATATATCCACAACACAAATTAATCCATTACAATATTATTTATTCATTAGGTCAACCAACGATAGATCTAATAACAAAATGCAATCAACATAATAGTGTCAACTCACCATAGAAGCACATGAGCACACAAGATTTTGTACTTACAAGCTTCCAACATCCACAAACAATTTCCCAAAACCGCACACAACAACGATTACCAGAGGAGGATTGTAGACCAAAATACTAGAGGATGTAAACAAGTTCTTCATTCCGGTGCAGAGTATTGGATCAAGCTGACAACTTAATCAACATGGTGACATCAATGACAACACAAAGTTTTCACAACTAGGAATTCTTCCAACAAGAAACACTTAAGGCTAGGGTTTCCATGCACATTTCATTTTATTTTTCAAGGTTTAATTACCAAACTAGGGGTTTCACCAAGGCAAACCCCCCATTACCAAATCATGCCAAATTCTATTTTGTAGGTGATTTTTACAGGTTTGGATCTAGAACTCAAGATGGAAGGGAGAAGCAAGTGGTAAGGAATAGATCAGAGTTTTCAAGTCCCAAAAAAACTAAACTAGACTTATTCGCCAAGTGTGGTGAATGATTCCCACTACTGTTGTCTTTCAGATCAAGTTATAGATTTTGATACTCTTATTCTCAAAACATGCTACCACACATAAATCTGTATTTGGAACTAATTCACCCAGGTTGTTGAATGAGTCCCACGTGGTCAAAAAGTTAGCATTTCTAGAATTTCAGAGTTGTTTCCAATCCTTTGGAGGTTTCCAAGTGCACATTTCCAATTTTATTGTCTCCTATTGAGTTGTTTCTTTGCATTTCTAGGTCATTCATTAAAGTATTTCATCAAACTAGGGTTTTGTATTTCATCATTCATTGCATTCTCTTTGCAAGTCTAAACTTGGTGGAGAACCCCTCATTTACATCACTCATCCCCTAGAACACACCCTTTGTTAGATTTCAATCTACCTTGCATTAGAATCTCAAGGGTTTTTCTTGAGTGAAAGGTTGAAAATAGCCTATCCATTTAGGTCCAAAAACCCTAGAAGCAAAAAGAGACCCCCCCTATTTTCTTGTTTCATTGATATATCTCAAGAACCTATTTTATGTCGAGGGACATAAGATTCATTAAATCTCTCCCTAATCCATAGCTTTGGGCTTAGTTACTAGAGGAAATATATGCACCAAGGAGGGGTACAAATTCTCCCTTATCCTTAGTCTCTTCTTTCTTTCTCCAGATCTTTTCTATTTCATTCTATAGTTCATCCAGATCAATATTTTTAAATGATTCATTCTTCTTTACCGGATCATTCTTCCTTATGTTTTTACTTCTATAAAATTTAGCAATATATCCAAGCCTTCTTTAATTGTTGCATATGATATTCCTTTGAGCATTATTCCTTTCATTTATTCTAGATTGCATTGGTTAGGCTTGTGTCCAAATATATAGCATGTATAGCAATAGCCTTTGAAAGATTGCATAATTCTACCATTATTGCATGCATTCATCATTTGACTTCTTCATTCATTTGTTCTACATCAGAATTTCTTGCATTTAAAAAATTGACTAGTAAAGGATGAAACATTTTGATTTATTCTGCTTCTACACTCCTTTTCTTTATGTTCAAATTTATTTAAAAAATAACAAGTACCATTGCAATATGAGTACCTTTGAGCATTTGGTTGTTTGATGGGGAGTCTTCTAGCATTGTTTCTCTGATTCCAAAAATTTCCATTGTTCTTATCGCCTTTAGATTTCTTTGGTTCACTAATGTTCTTTGCATTATGTGTCTGATTTATTTTTTATCTTTCTATTTTTTCAAGTCCCAAACCACCTTTTTCTTTAGATGCTTTCTATCCCACAATTAACTCATCAAGCATTGTAGAGCTTGTCTTAAATCTGTCCTCATGAATTCTCGCCTTCTCCAAATATGATCTCAAATTTACCACTTATTGTTCAAGCCTCATGCATTCATTAGATTCTTTCCACCATCAAGCCTCATACATTGTAAAGCTTGAGGGGATGTAATAAATAACTTTTTCACTTGCATATAATCACACAAGATAGCTACATCATTTAATTTAACAAAATTTGGGACATCAATCTCCTACAAAGAATCTTGGATCATCACATGGTATGTAGGCGATGTTTGAATAAAATCCCCAAGGAAGATTTTGGTTGGAGTATTATAAATTTTCCCAACAAGATCATATTCTTTACCACTATGCTGAGGAATATTAGGTGTAGGTGGAAGGTATGGTTGAGATAATGGGATGGATTTTGGCTTTTTTTGTATGCTTATTATTTCTAGTATTATATGTGTGAGAAACTACATGATAACTTGGTTGTTGTGACACATTATTACTAGTGAGTTGTTTTGTACATTTTAATATATGTCCATGAGGTTTAGGAGGTCCAATAATTAGAGGAGTTTTAGGAGGTACAATAATTAAAGGAGATCTACTTGTTAATTATGTGTTCATAACCTCAATGGAGTTAACTACTTGTTTATTATTTTCTATTGATGGGGAATCTAATGAAAATATAGCATATTCATCTATGCAAGCCATCTTACTATCTTTTGAAAGAAATGTATCAATGTTAATTTCATCTTGCTGTGCCACAATATCTTCCCAAGTAGGAGAGGTATTGGGAGAGGAACAAATAATATTCTCATGAAAAAGGGATCTTAGGTCTAATATTTTAGATCACTAAAATCAATCCTTTTACAAACAACATTGGGATGCAAATTGTAAAGGAAATTAGATTGAATTCCAACCTTGAAGATGATCCAATTAGCCTTAGATTTGATCCTTTAATGACTTAGAAATTGTTTGGAAGTAATTTCATTTTTTTGACCTGATTAGACAATGGGATATAATTTTAAATTGCAATATTTAATTAACAATAAAGATGTAAAACCAAATTCTGAGACCAGATCTAAAAAGAGTAGAATATTGTGCACCTATGGTCCAAAATTTAACCTACCTAATTTTTTTGGAAAGGGGCACAAGAATGTCCTTTTCCTGGTTTCTAAAACTAAAATTTTATTTCATAGTCCTTAGGTCCTCAATTTTTAGCTTCTTCCTTCTAGATCATGATGTCACATCTTCATCCATTATTGATATATTGTATTTTTTGTATCTTATAGAGTTGTAGCTCTTGAATGAATGAATGAGTGAATTTCCTTCAAATATTCCTTCAATCCTCTTCAAATATGTACCTACACATTCAAAAAGGAGAGGAACAATTGTGCCATATATGATATTTCCTTAGGAAAACCCTATGTTGGTGTTTCCTCCTCCATAATAGGAAAATTGATGATAAAGAGAGCTTATCCTTTTGAGGGATAGAGGCTAAATGATAAATAAACGATGAATCAACAATTATATGTAACTCACCACTCAAATTTGATATCCTTGAGGGACTAAAGTCATGCACATCACCTCAAGGCTTGATTGTAATTTTGTTTGATTTGGGTTGAAGACCTACAAGTGTTAGTACTTATAAAAAATGATCGCAAAGCATGAATCAGCTTACATAAAAATATTATGAATGAATGGCATTATCCTTGACTAAAAATAATGATACAATAATGCTCAAGAATCTACTCTTCACTACCTTTGACTGAGTTTAGGATCTTCAATTATCTCTCAAATTCCTCATCTTTCTTCTTAGTTTCTTAAATGATGAAATGACTAGGTAATTATATATAATTTCTCTAATCTCCCAAAAATTAAATACCAATGGATGACAATGAAAATTTAAATTTCAAATATAAAATTACTACAACCAATACTTTTAATTTTGGGTCCACATTAAGGGGACTATGGTGCAAGGATGCCCTAGTACAAATCCCTTAGTTTTTTTAGGATCTAAAGTGCCAAGTGCAAAATATTAAATACATACTTGGGTCTTGCACATTTAATTTCTTGATAAATGTTAAAATGGGCCATGGGATGCATAATATAGAAAATTAGGAACAAAATTAGGTTCATTCACATAAGATGGAGCAACATCGATGAAGTAGCATTCCTACAACTCTCAACACACTTCAATCTCAAAAGAAAAAAATCATAAAATGATTAAAACAATGTAAGAATCAGCAACAAAAATGAATGCTTTCATTACTCAAAGTCTCCTGCAACACTTCAAGTCAAGAAAGAAATAAATTACAATATTGCAGCCCTCTGGACTAATATAGAACATCAAAAATCAGACTTAGAAGTTTAAAAAAAATAGCAGGATCATTATCAAGTATGACTTCTTCAATCCCTCCTCTTGCAACTTCTTTCTTCTCCTACCTATAACCTTATTCGAGAAAATAAAATGCACAATATTCTATCAATCTTCCAAGGTTAATTGCTACTAATTGTCACCTCCAACCTACCACAACAAAGTCTGAAAATTAAAAATAAAAATAATATTTCTCAATGCAACCCTTTTCTAGAAACCACTAACTCCAACAACTTTGTCATTCCTCTCTCCACACCCCCAAACTATAAAATCCATTTTAAATTCATAAAATACAATGATTTAACTCTCCAATGCATGTTTGCACCACTTCCAGGAAGCCTGCATTCCACTAGTTGACACATTGATTTCTCCACCTTCACAATTTGGAGCCCAATTTCAAAGTTTTCCCAACATGTACATCATGGTAATCCCACACATTCCTGAAGCTAATAATAAAAATTAAATAATCTACAACACTTCATAACCTCCATGAAAATTCCATACCCAAATTTATTTTTGCTAATTAAACATCAAAATTTACATTTCCAACATGTTTTCCAATTCAACATTTGAAACCAAAATTTTCGCAATTATTGAATTCTAATTTTTGGACAAAGAAAAATTAAAAAATGACATAAAAATTATTCCAAACTTAGTCTCACCAAAATTTATTTATTTATTATTGATACAATATTGTTGGAAACCATACATGCTCCTACATAAGACACCCATTGTAAAAGGTTTGTGAGCATATGCTCACAAGATGGAGTTGAGTATTACTCTTTCAAGTTGCAAGCAACTTGCAGCATACTCCATTGCTGAAATTGGTACCTCTAATAATTTCTTCTTTCTCCTCTTCCAACACCTACCCAAAACAAGTCTCCTTCTCCTCTGGCAGTTCTTCTCTACAATCATCTTCTTCAATGTGGAATCAGCTCCCTCATAAACCAACCACCTCCACCAAATTCAACTCACACTCTCTTCCAATCTAGTGGGATTAAACCCACCATAGTCTAACCACCTCCACCAAAATGTACCTACACTAAACTTTGGAACCCCAAACATATCTTCTACATACCAAACATCACTAGAAAACTCTTTTTGAACCAACTTAAATTTAAAATATGCAAATCATCATCTTTCTCATTTAAAAAAAAAAATTAATCAATATCATCCTTTGTTTCAACATTTTCATGTACATAAAATAAACTCTCATATTCATCATAAAAATGAAAAATATTATGCATTGCCTCTTTCTCTACAACCTTTTTCTCACCACGGTCTACTACCATATCCTCTTCACCTTCACTCTTAGGTGCACTTTCATTTTCAAATACTTTCAAGTCCTCTAAAGGATACTCATCTTTTGATGCAACATCATATTCCTCTTTTATTTTTCCACTTTATTTTTGCTTCTCATCCTCTGCTACAATCTCACCATCTTCCTTCATGCTATCCTCAAAGTATACTTATAGAATATTTTCTCCTTCATGTTCACCTACATACATAAATATAATTTTATTTTTTCCTTTCTTCTTTGGAATTTTTTCAAACACTTACCACACACTCTCAATTTTAAACCTCTCAGGTATAGACTACCTCACATATAGCAATCTTCCCACTTGGAAATCACACACACACACCACCATAGGTCCTGGTGCAAATTGCCTCACATCGATGCTTTTTCCTACACACTCAAGAACTCCCACTCTGATACTACTGATGAAGTAGCATTCTTAAAACTCTCAAAACACTTTAATCTCACAAGAAAAAAATGTATAAAATGATTTAAACAATGTAAGAATCAACAAAAAAAATGAATTCTTTGATTCCTCAAAGTCTCCTGCAACACATGGAGTCAAGACCAAAATTAAATTACAATATTGCAGCCCTATGGACTGATGTAAAACATCAAAAATTAGACTTGGAACTCTAAAAAAAATAGCAAGATCATTATTAGGTATGACTTCTTCAATCCCTCTTCTTCTTACAACTTTTTTCTTCTCCTACCTACAACCTTCTTTTGGAAAATTAAATGCACAATATTCCAAAAATATTCTAAGGTTAATTGCTACTAATTATCACCTCCAAATTGACACAACAAAGTCTGGAAATGAAAAATCAAAACAAAAATTTTCAATGCAACCCTCTCTAGAAACCACTAACTCTAAAAACTTTGTCACTCCTCTCTCCATGCCCCAAACCTAGAAAATCCATTTTAAATTCATAAAATACAAATATTTAACTCTCCAATGCAAGACCTTTCTCAAACTAAAAAATCAATACACGATGAACTATTGAGCTCTCTCTAGGTGGTTCGACATTTTTTCAAACTTCTGTGAAGGTGGGAAATGTTGGCTCTTCCCCTACTGGTACTAGCAATAGGTATGAGGCTATTGTTGATGATGGTGTGAAGTTGTGATCTTGCAGTGGTGCTATTGGTAATGATGGTGGGTCCTCTTTTCTATATTTTTTATCACTGTTTGGGTTTTGGCGATGGTCTCCATTCCAAGCCTTTTGTGGGGGCCATTTCAAGTCCTCATAATGTGATCTTTTGCTATTCTCCATGTCTAGAGATTCCTAGGAATGTTGTTGCAGGAGAAGGACATAATCATGTGGGGGTCTTTTCAAATGGACCAAGTTGGTCTACTCTTTTGGGGGAAATTCCCAAAGGGAAGAGTACTTTGGTTTCGATTATCTTTCTGGAAAATCCAATTACTAGGGAATACTCAGTGTGTGTTGCTAAATGTATCATTGAGAAACACTTGGAGTCTATGGAATTATCTTTTGTCAGCAAGTTTATGGGTCCTCACCCAAATTTTGAGATGGTCCACAATCTTGTTTCCAAGAGATGGTAGATGAAAGGAAAGGTGGAGGTGGTAGCAATGGCTAAAGGTTTTTTTCGTTCTCCTTTGCATGTGATGAGGACATGGTCAGTGTTCTTACAAATGGGTCATGGATGATTGGTAAGTCCTTTCTTTTTCTTAAGAAGTGAGAGGTGGGTTATAATCCTAGTTCTTGTTCTTTCTCCTCTGCCCCTTTTTGGGTAAGACTCCTAGATCTCCCTCTGAAGTTATGGGATAAACAAGTGTTTGATGGTATAGCTAAGATGTTTGGAAAAATTCTCTACATTGATCAATTGGAAGAGGTTAGTTTATGCACATTTTTGTGTTATATTGGACTAATCTATGGATCTGTCTAATAATTTGTTGATTAATTCCATGCTGGGTGGTTGGATCCAAGTGATTGAATATGAATCTATGCCCTTTGCTTGTTTTCATTGCAAAAATGTTAGTCACTGGGAAAAGAAATTTCCTTCCAAGTCGTCTAAACTTGTTCAAGCCCAACATCTTGTGGAATGGAAGGAGAAGAAAAATTATTTTGGGGTTATTTGTGTGGAGAAGGAAGGGCATGCCCAATATATCTCAAGTGATAAGGAGGGGGGTATCTCAGAGGGTGAGATCATTGTTTTTGTTCCTCCACATGAAGATCAGGTCCCTTCAAGGGATGTCCAGGTGGTGGAATAAGGGGAAATGGTTGTTGTCAGGGAGGTTTTTCCCTTTGCTAAAGCAGAGGTCTCTAAAAAGGTAGAGGCTATGGGCAAGGTGTTAGAGTTTTTGGTGTTGAAGGAGCCTACAAAGGCTATGGTATCTTCTTTTCCTTCTAATATGGGGATGAAAGATAAGGAATTGGACTTGTAGGAGCTCCCTAGGGTGACTGTTTCTCTTATTGTTTTAAAAATGGAGCTCACCTCTTCTATTAATGGGAACGAGTTGGGGGATTCTTTGTAGGTTAAGGAGCCTCCTTTTCTCCGAAAAAAACTAGAAATAGGAAGAAGAACCCCTCTCCTCAAGGGGTTTCTACCAAGAATAGCCTAAAAGTTGACTATGTTTCAAAGCCTAAGGGTAGGGGGAGACCCACTCTACAATAGAACAAGGAGAAAGAAATCAAAATGGATATTACTGATGGTTCCCAAAAAAATTGTTTGAGATGTGTCCCAAGGGAGCATCTCATAATCCCCCATGAAGATTCTCTTAGGGAACATCTGAGGGTTGAATAACTCTCACAAGAAGGATCTCCTCCCCAACATGGTAAGGGATCATAAACCGGATGTAATTTTGATTCAAGAAATAAAAATTCTTGTTGAAAGGCTAGAGTGTCTTAAGAGAAGGATTTTTAAGGAGTGTGGCCTCCATGGTTTTGATACGAATGGTGCTTTGGAGGGTGTGGCCACTTTCTATAATATGAAAGTTATGGTTTGAAAGGCCATTTTTGGGTCCCTAACCATATCCCTACTTCCTTTCACCATGTTAGGAATGATTTTTCTTGGGTTACTTTGAATATCTATGCTTTGAACGTCAAGAGTGATCGTAAGAGGTTTTGGGGGAGCCTAAGATCCTTCAAAGCTGATATACCCTCTAAGCATTGGCTTGTCATGGGTGATTTTAATACTCCTCTAAGAAGTGTTGATAAGTTAGGTGGTTCTCAAGTTTATGATGAGATTAGATTTTATTTTATGTCTTTTGTTAATGATAATGCCTTGTTTTATGTTTATCTATGTCACACCTCCTACACCTAGTCAAATTGAAGGATTGGTGATGCATTGATTCAGGTTAAGTTGGACATGGCCCTCCTTTTTCATAAGTAATTGGTTCATTTTGTGTTCTCCCATTAAGCTCTCACAAGGTTAGGGTCAGACCACTTCCCCATTTCTTTCTCAACTGAGGTGGTGGGTCTTTGGCATTATTTCCCTTTCAAGTTTGAGAAAATGTGGACATCTCATCTGGAGTTTAAAGTTAACCTTGCATCCTTGTGGGATATTCAGTTTGATGGGTTGGCTATATACAAAATAAACAAGAAGATTGTTTGGGTGAAGGCTAATGTGAGGAATTGGAATAAGGCTTCATTTGGTCACATTTTTCAGGAGAAGTCTCATATCAAGGTGGATCTGGATTAGGTATAGCAGAATATTCAAGTATTGGGCTATAATGCTAACTTGGTGAATGGGGAGAGTGTTCTTTTTTCTTGTCTCCATAATATCATGGCAAGGGAGGAGGAGTTGTGAAAGCAAAGGTCACATGCAGTTTGGTTCAATTGTGGTGATAAGAATAGAAAATTATTTCACCAGACCACTTTGAAGAATCATGCCTCTAATCATATTAAGTGTATTCATCAGGATGGAGGATTGGTTGAGAATGATGAGGAGATTCATCGAATGACTACTTCCTTCTTTTCTAATTTCCTATCTGATGATTTTTTCCCTTCCTTGGAAGCTCAAGATCAGGTGTTAGAGGTTATTCCTAGAATTGTGATGAATGATCTTAATCATATGCTATGCGGCATCCCTTTTGTGGAGGAAGTTAAGAAATAAATTTCCTCCTTTGGCAGAAATAAGGCTCTTGGTCTTGATGGGTTCCCCATGTTCTTTTTTCAATACTTCTAGACCATTGTGACCAAGGATGTGGTGGACACTACTAAGGAGTTCTTTGGTAGTCATAATATCTTGAAGGAATTGAATTAAATTTTTATTGTATTGTTCCTGAAAATTCCTGGTGCCTAGGCCTTTAATGAGTTTAGACCTATTAGCCTATGCAATTCTATCTACAAGATTTTTTCCAAGGTTCTAGCTTTAAGGTTGCAGAGGGTTCTTCCTCTAATTATCTCTCTACATCAAAGTGGCTTTGTTTTGGGTAGGAAAATTCTTGATCCTATTATTATTGTGCATGAAAACATTCATTCCTTGATGGTTAACAAAAGGGCTGGTTTTTTGCTAAAATTGGACCTTGTGAAATCCTATGATCATGTGAATTGGTCTTTTCTACTTAAGGTCCTTTCTAATTTTGGTTTCTATGATAATTTTCTGAATTATATTTAGAGCCTCATCTCGATGGTGTACTTTTCTATGATTTTTAATGTCTCGCCTTCAAATTTATTTAAGATCCTGAGGGGTGTGAGATAGGGTGATCCAATTTCACCTTTCCTCTTTGTAATTTTGGTAGAAACTCTAGGTAGGTCATTGCAGCTAAAGATTTCTTCAGGATCTTTAAAGGGTCTTAGACCTTCTTCTTCTTCTCCCCCTTATTCACATCAATAGATTTTTAATGATACATTGATCATTGGTGAGGTGACTAATGATGAAGCTAATAATTTAAAATTGACTCTCCAAAATTAAGAGGTGGCTTTGGAGCAACTCGTGAGTCTTCCCAAGAGCACACTTTTTTCCTCAATACCTCAAAAATAAGGTTGAAAATAATTGTTGGTATTCTTCAGTGTTTGGTGGTACTCTTCCCTCTACCTATCTTGGCTTGCCCCTTGGAGCTAGATCGGCTCCGAATTCATTTTGGAATTGGTTGATTGACAAGTGTAATGCTAAATTGGCTAGTTGGAAAGGTTATTTTCTCAATCAAGCTAGTAAACTGGTGCTAATTAAATCCATGTTACATAATATCCCTATGTATTCTCTTATCATTTTTCAAATGCCTTGTAAATTTTTGGAAAAGTTTGAGAGTATTCAGAAAAGGTTTCTTTGGTTTGGGGTGGAGGACAAGAAGAGAATGAGTTTGGTGTCATGGGAGGAGGTGTAGCATTTGAAATTCCAAGGTGGTTTGGGGCTGCACAAGATTAAATCTTTCAACTCGGCTCTTGTGGCTAAACAACTATCGAATTTCCTTCGTGGTGAGAAGGGTTGGGCAAAGATTATCTCTTCCAAATATCTTGCACAGGTGGATAAATATTGAGAGTTCCTTAGAGATGAATTCTCACCACCCTTGGGCTCATTCTTTTGGAATTCCTTGATTAGGACCAGAGGTTATGTCTCTGCTAGACTGCAATGGTTGGTTGGGAATGGCAAGGATATATTTTTTTGGGATAGTTGGTAGTTTGGACATGGTCCGCTACAAGATGTTGATTGGATGGCTCCATGGAGGGATATGTGTATCTCAAAATTTGGGAGCTTTGTTGCTAATTATATTGTGAATAGTGAGTGGAGAAGGATCCATGAGGAGTTCTAGGAGCTAGAGGATCTCTACAGTGTGGTAAAAATTTCATATTCTTGTTTCTCCTTAGAGGGACAAGGTGATTTAGAGAGGGATTTTACATGGCTAGTACTCAGTGGCTTCTGAATTTAATTCCCTTATTGATATAGTGAGGCATAGTTTGGTCATTGAAGTTGATTCCTAAAATTAATATGTTCTTTATGGTTGATGGTGTAGGACAAAATATTAACCACTGAGAATTTATGGAAAAGAGGCTTCTCCATAACTAATAGATGTTATCTTTGTAAGGAGGATGCAGAGGATAGATCTCACCTATTTATTGGATGTAGTTATTCTTGGAAGGTTTGGACCCTTTTTCTCAACCTTTGGAGAAAGGAGTGGATCTTCCCTCCTTTGATTTGGGAGCTTTGGCTCCAATGGCACAAACCTTCAACTAATACTTCCTTGAGGTTGCTTTGGTCTCTTATGCTACCTCATATAGTCTAGGTTTTATGGATGGAGAGGAACAACAAAATATTCAAAGATTCTTCTCCTTCCCCTCTCTCACTCCTTTTTAAAATTATTTCGGCCATCAGGGAGAATTTCTTGCATGCAGTGGAAAATATTGATTTTCTGGGGCATGTGATGGTCCCTTCTTATGATGGTACGATTGTTTCCCAATGGAAACTCTTCTTTGATATTGCTAATCCTCTGAAGAAATAGAAATAAGTTAGGGATGGGGTAGTAGATAGTTTCCTCCTCCTCCTGGCTGGCATAAAATCAACTTTGGGATGAGTGCAAAAAGATGGGGGCCAATTTATGTCCAAAATTGAAAAACCATTTTGAAATCTCATAACGTGAGCACGTTATAATGCACTCACATTATGGCTTGGTGTGCCAAGCCTAAGGATCAACCACAAAAAGCCTGTAGCACAAGCACGTTATAATTTGAGTGCATTATAATGCGCTCTCATTATGAGGTAAAAGCAAAAGGAAAAATAAAAAGAAATCACTTTCATTGTGATTGTGTTTTTTTTGTGCGTGTGGCCAAAACCCTTAATTTCCACACTCAAATTCTAGGAAGAGCCATCTAGTAAGTTTTTTCATCAAATTGTTGTTGCTTCATTGCTAGGATGCTGGCACATCGACGAGGAGGTCTGAGAGGTAAGGATTGTTTATTTTTTGTTGTGAATTTGTTAGTTTTAGGTTTTTTTTATATTTATTTTTTGAAATTATAGGAGTTGTTAATGAACCTGCGAACCCTCCTCAAAATCATCAACAAGAATAGCAACAACAAGAGGAACAAAATCATCAATAAGCACAACAAAAACAACATCAACAAAATCCTCAACAAGCACAACCACAACAACAATCTCCTCCACCAATCCCTCAAAATCCTCCTAGCACTCAACAAAACTTAATGAGAGAAATTGAAAACAATAAAAAACAAATCGAGGAGTTAATCACAAGGTTGAATGATCCAAATGGTTCAACCATGGAAAGAAAGACCCTTGCAACTTCACTCAAAGAAATTTTAAAACATATAGATTCAATCAAAAAACAATTAACTGGTTGGCAAGATAGGAGGCAAGGGGCTAGGGATTATTACCTGGATAAATTATCATATAAAGATGTAAAAGATAAAAAAATTACAAAATTATATTTTTCCTCATTATTCACGGACCCATACACAAATGCAAATCTTACCCTCATTGAGAAGAGGTTTCCTATCCATTGGTACCACCACCAACAGATTATGAATTTTTTTTGGGATAGGTGGTACATGGTTTTTGATTACCCACCATGCAACAATTGTGAAGTCCCACAATATTTCTTGAGGAAACTATACTATAAATTCAACCTAAACAAAATCCTGAATTATTTTGATATGAGGGACTTCCAGGGGAGAGGTGGAGGGTCGGCTCAAGATAGACCCAATGCACAACAGGATCCTAGGCAACAAGTGAGATGACCTCTTGCTAGTACACCTCATGAGAACATCTTTATCCCTTCCATCATGAAGGAGAGTTTTGAGGTAGAGAAATTGCAGACCATCATCTCTTTGAACCAGAGTGTCATACAACATGCCAGCCCTATAATACAACGCCATCCAGGGGATTCTTTGAGTGGTGGGATTTGACCACATTCATTTCTAGCTTGTAGGGCAACTTGTTCATATGACCCCACTAACACTTAGGAGGCTTCTATGTAAGATAAATCTATAGCTATGGAGATGACGAGGGAAGTTCACATTTTGAATGAGGCCTATGGCATTGATTCTTAGGTAAATGTTAGCATGTTCATTGAATTGAATTTATTAAATTTCAATTTTGAAATTAAAGATTAACTAATTTAGTTTTATGATTTTAATAAAATTTTAGGGTCATAGTGTTGTCACTAGATACATCGTCCCTACACCTGCTTATTTCTCCACTTAATCTACTATTAAGGTATGTAACTAGTAAACAATTATAAATTTATTACATGTTAATAGCATTGCTTTATGAATGGTATTCTAATATGTGATTTTGGATGTTGAATAGGCTAATATTGGAGGTTTCGAGGGAACACCTCCCAATGCCAATGGATTTAGACAAACCCACATGTAGGTGATAGAATAAAGGGTTTAACTAATGAATTGTACTTAATAGATTTGTGTAGTTTATATTCATATCGTTGATTACATTGCATTGCACATCTTTCAAACTCAAAGCATTACTTCACATTCCATAACTAATGACTAGATGTTGATAGAGGACAAAATTTCAACTACAATATAGTTGTTTATAAATTCAACATAAGAAGTCATGCAGTTACTCCACATAGCATAAGTAATAAGTAGGAGGAACTTCCAATTAGATTTTCTTGTCATGGAATTCCATGAGACCACTTTTACTGAGGCATATTTTCAAATATTTCACTACCTTGTCTATGCTATGGATGCTTGGAAGAAATATATGAACAAATATTAATAAGCAATAACATAGACAAGGTAATAAGTTTTTTTTAAAATGCCTCAAAAAATGTGGTCTCATGGTGATGTCCATCACCATGAGACCCAATTTATTTGAGGCACTTTTTCAAATAGATCACCACCTTTTCTATCCTACCACATTTTCCATACATGTCTATAAAATCATTTTATCAAACAGTTCAGTTCCTCACTGCTATGGCTAAAATCTTAAAAAAGGTTCTTTCCAACAAACTATGGATGCTTGGTAAAAATCTATCAAAGAATAATAGTAAGCAATAGCATAGACAAGGTAGTGAGTACTTTGAAAAAATGCCTGAAAGAAATACCATCTCATGGTGATGGAATGCCATTCCATCACCATGAGACCACATTTCTTTGAGGCATTTCTTTAAATAGCTCACCACCTTTTCTATGCTACCACATTTTCCATACATGTGTACCAAAGAATTTGATCAAACTACTCACTTCCTTGCCGCTATGGCTAAAAGCCTAAACTTGGTGATTTCCAACAAACTGTGGATGCTTGGAAGAAATCTATCAAAGAATAATATTAATCAATATCATAGTCAAGGTAGTGAGTAGTTTGAAAATTTTCCTTGAATAAATGCGGTCTCATAGTGATGGAATGCCATTCCATCACCAGGAGACCACATTTCTTCAAGGCATTTCTTCAAACAACTCACTAACTTTTCTATGCTACCACATTTCCATACATGTGTACCAAATCATTTTATCAAACTACTCACTTCCTTGTTGCTATGGCTAAAAGCCTAAAATAGCTGATTTCCAACAAGCTATGGATGCTTGGAAAAAATCTATCAAAGCATAATAGTAAGAAATATCATAGGCAAGGAAGTGAGTAGTATGAAAAAATGACTTGAATAAATGTGGTCTTATGGTGATGGAATGTCATTCCATCACCACGAGACCACATTTCTTTGAGGCATTTTTTCATACAACTCACTGTTTGAAGAATAGAAACCAACCCATTAGCCAAAATTCCCCTCTAAATTATTTTCAAGGTCCTCGTCGTCAATTTACCAATCCATGAATCCTTTCACCTTTTATTCCAATTGTTCATGTTCCCACCCTTCCCTCTTCATTTCATGACCAACCTCCATCTCATAACCAAGACCACACTATACCATCCACCCCATCCCAACATAATACCATAGAGAAGACAATGGATTGTTTGAAAAAATTCCTCAAAGAAATGTGGTCTTATGGTGATGGAATGCCATGAAACATTTGTTTGTAATTTCATTCCATCATGCCATGAGACCCCATTTCTTTAAGGAATTTTTTTCAAATAGTTCACTACCTTCTCTATGCTACCACGGTTATCATACATGTCTATAAAAGCATTTTATCAAATGGTTCACCACCTTGCTGCTATGGATAAAAGTGTAAGAATAGGTTCTTTGGAACAAGCTATGGATTGGGAAAATAGTAAGCATGATAGTAAGAAATATATAGTTTAATAAGTACTTAGATTTTTGTTCATTATCTCATACATTATAAGCCATGACGTTGATTTATATTGTAGGTATTTTGATTGAATAATTTGTTGTTTTATTTTTAGATGTTGGATGTGGATACACCCCCAAATTTTCATAGAGAAATGGAGCTCGATGTTTCATCTACTATAGAGTCCTCGATGGCTCTCATGGAGGAGGTATGAGGCAAATTTCTAAATTTCAACTTACATTTTTTGTTATAGCTATTAGTTAGTGAAAAATCAAACCATTATTGATTCATAGTTTAATTTATTTTTGGATGGTTTCTTTAGGGATTTAGCATGCAAATCTTTCCTGTGAGGAGAGAGATCATTTACTAGCGGTAAGTGATTATTTTGTTAAAGATATCATTTTTTATAATGTAATCTATATATATTAATGTCTTTACTTCTTATTGTAATAGATACTTCACCAGGAGCTAAAAACTAGGAGCACTCCTTGGCCTCAAAATAAACGAGTGATAGACCTATCACCATCTAACCAATAAGAAAAGGGAAATAATTTATTTCGAGAGAATGCAAAGCAATGAATTTTGATTTTAGAGCCCTTTTTTGTATGCCTATATGGAATTTTTGTACATATTTTACATACTGGATATATTTGACATTGTATTCCTATATGGCATTCGTGTAAGCCTATATGGCTATTTTGTATATATTTTATACTTATATAGACATATATTGGTGTATGCCTACATGGATATTTGGTTAATATAAATCTTTATTTATTGATGGTGTCCATATTTGCACTATAAATCCATGGTTCAATAGATATGAGTTACATGTATTCCAGGGTATACTTTACAACTTACATGTATACTTTGTGACTTACATGTTTTCATGCATATACTTTGTATCAATTTATGTATACTATGTATTTGTGTGTATACTTTAAGGCTTACACGTTTTTGAGTACTTTTGCTTCCCTTATTCACATGTATGCTTTACTTATTCATGTGTATACTTATTAATTGGTTAGCCCTAGTGTTGATCATTGCTGTCCTTCATGGTTTGTCTTGAATATTTATTGATTGATGCTAAACAACTTTGACATTTCTAAGAATACTAGTGGACTTACAAATTACACAATTATACAAATTGAAAATAAAATATTAACTGTAAATAAATGCATTGATTATTAACTTGATAATTGATTAAGAATGAGTATAATATATATCAAGGGATGAGCCTTCTATAATGGCAATTTCCAACTAGAAAATAGGCAAAGAATTCTCAATACTTTGAAAGCAATAATCCAACTAAAATTGCAATAGGAGAGAAGGCTTATTTAAGATCCTTGAGCAATTTATTTCCTAATTCTCCCTTGTTCTTACATATCTCAATTCATTTTAATCCAAAGAGTTCCATTAAATGCTTTATCTAAAGAAAAAAACACATTTTCTTTTGGTATTCCATGAGATGTTTCATAAAAATATTCTAATATATTTAATCTTTTGATTTGAACAACTCAATTAAGAAAAGGATACATAATTTTCACAAAACTTGAAAAACATAATATTCATAGTAGATGATGAGTAGTTAACTTCTTGTTGTAGGAGCACCTAGTTGATTTCTTGCCTCCATGAGGCAATTTTGTCATTTTCAGTTTGGTTGTGGTTTCTTCTATAATTAGGTCATAATGACCATGTCACATGTGTATTGAGTCATTGATTAGGTTGCTAGGTGGTTTCTGGGGTCAAGTTGTCAACTTTGGAAATGTTTTCATTGTTGCAAAATTGTAAAACATGCAAAAAAGGGAATATGAAGGGTCATCAGTGTTGCAAGTATGGATATGTTTGGTTGTGTTTTCATTAATGTTGTCACTGATGTCAACACTGTACAAATTGATTAAGTTGGTTTTTTCCAAGTGCTTTTAAGAAAATTTGAGAAATAATAAAAATTGTGTTGTGGGCATGCTCTAGTATTGTGGTCCGCATTTCTCTTGTGTTGACCCAATGCCTATACGGATTTATAGGTGTGTTCATAAGCTAAAATGGATTATACATTTTGAGTTTCAGCTTTTGGTTCTATGGAGAGGAAAATTTATATTCACTGGTGTGTGAATTGGTTTGTTAGAAGTTATCTATTTATTGACTAGGAAAAATGTTTTGGCTCTGCAATCTTCTGATATTTGGCCTCAGATCTTGTGGATCTATGAGATTAATCATTCTGATTATTTTTGTGTTCTGACAAAATTTCTTGTGGTTTGGCGCTCTTGAATACCTGCTTTGGAGTCTCTGTGTTTTTGTTGGTTGTCCCTGTTGAACTAGTGAAGTGTTCTCTGCAAATGAAGTTTGTTGAAGTCGATGCAGATGTATCTGATATTTCTCATAAATGGTAAAATGACTAGTGAAGTGTGTTGAGCAATCCATGTGTGTTTATCTTGCTAAAGATGTGTGCACTTCAAAGATCATTGGTGTTTTAATTAGGTTTGGCTGACCTAGTGTTTACACGGTACATTATTCATTTCCATTGATTTGAGAAAGCATGTGTGTGATCCAAGATGTTGTTTGGGTCCTAAATTAAATATGTATTTGGTCCCCTCACATTCTTATCCATCATGTCAATGTTGAGTAGCTAACCTAGTTTGAATTTGTAAAATGAAATTGTATAGCCGACCTTGGAGAATGTTCTTGAGGTTGAAGATAATATAAATACAAGTTAAGTTGTAGTAAATTTCATATCCATCCATCATTTGATCTGAGCAAGAGAAGAGTGTACGAACAAGTGCGAAAAGCAGAGTGTGGAAGAGAAAACTGTGGCAATAGTACTTCATTTTATTCATAATCTTCTGATCAAGTTGTGAAGTGTGTGGAACTCCTAGTGGTGGATCATCACCTAATTATTTGTATTTTTTTGTAGGCAATGAGCCTTTCTTTCCTGATAGTGAGTCGTAAAGCAGTGAGCCCTTGATCTGGGTAGTGAGCCTTTGTATTTGGGTAGTGAGCCCTCTGGTAGTGAGCCTTTTGTATATGGTATTGCATTACTACTATATTGTGAGCTAATCCTCACCATGGTTTTTCCACGTAAATCTGGTGTCTTTGGTGTTGTGCTTTTGTTATCTATATTTTCATGTTCACACTTTATAATAGATTGAAGATAAAGTGGAATTGATTAAGTTAAGAGGTAAATAATTTGATACAAATTATTCACCCTCCCTCTCAGTTGTCTTGTGTATTTCAACAATCAATTAGAAAGAGGGTTTTTGGTCATTGGAAATAAAAGGTTAGTTAGAAAAATGACTTAAGATGTTTAAATTGGCCTTGAAAAGGTGAGCCCAAGGTTGGTGACTTGTATTTCAGAGAGAATTCAATAAAAACCCCCATTGTTTTGTAGATTTATAACATTTCTTGTTTTTTCAAAGCATTGTATGATTATGTATGGAGGTTTCATGAAATGAAGTTCATTGTATTTTATGGAGAATTGAATTTTTTTTTTTTTGGTATTGGTATTACTGAGTTTCATTAAGCTTTGAGGATTTTATTCCCATTTTGCCTCGGATAGGTTAGAAACCCTAGTTCAATAGGGTTGAAAGGAAGAAAAATGTAGAACTATCCATTCCACTATTGAATTCTTGTCAAACATGGTGGAATGAAGGTAGATTAGGTGTATTTTGTTTTTTCCAAGTTGGGGGGGCAAGGGATAAAGTTAGGAGTTGATTGGGTGATGCCCTAGATGATATTTCATGGTTTTTAGGCATGAAAGGATGGCTAGAGGTTAGGGTTTGATAAATAAGCATTGGGAAAGTGTGGGAATTGGTTTGGTGAGCATAGGAAGACCCTAGGATATATGGTTGAGCCATTTTTGATAAAAATTGAGACCTAGAGTGTAGCGAATCAATAAACCCATATTCAAACTAGCCTAATTAAGCCTTAAGGGCAGTGTAGCAATCTAACTTGGAGTGATTTGTTCCAAAAACAATATACCTACTTTTATGATATGTTAATAAAGTCCTAAAAGGGTACTTGGAATGATGTTTAGTTTTAGGATTTGAGGCCTTCTCTAAATATATGACCAATTTTTATTGTTTGAAATACTATAAGCAAGATTGAGAAAATTGTGAGAACTTCAAGTTTGGCTTCCCAAGTTGAAAGAGTTGTTGAATTATGTTTGGTTGGATATCATATACCCTTCCATGCATCACTTCTTGACACTTTATCATACAAACATTTATTATCTTGAATAGTCTTTAAACATTTATCTTAAGAGATTATGTCGATTGAATGCAGCTCAAAGTGATTCAACATGTTTGGATGCGAAAGAGGACCATGCCTAGAATAAACACACCTATCTAGATGCATTTGAATAGTTTGTTTGGTCACATGAGTTGTAGAATGAAAGTTGCACCACTTTGCAACTTTCAACTACTTGCATTTGACAACTTTTTTCCCAAGTGAAAATTCACCACCACAAGAAAATGCCTCCAAGATAGTGAAAACCAGGAGAGGTTATTGGAGAGGGGCTCAACATAATTTCATAGGATTAGATGAGAATTTTCTAAGCATCATAGTATTTGAGTAAGAGCACGCTGAAGTTTGCAGCCATTTTGCACTTTGGACTCTTAAGGGATTCTCCCGATTGAATGTAGCTTGGAGCAATTCCACGTGTTTGGGTGCAAAAGAGGACCATTTCCAGTGTAAACATACCCATTCAGATGTATTGGAATAGTTTTTTTTGTCACGCGAGTTGCAAAATGAAAGTTGCACCACTTTTCAACTTTCAACTATTTGCATTTGATAACTTTTTCCCCAAGTGAAAATTTGCCACCATGAGAAAATGTCTCCAAGATAGTGAAAACTGAGAGAGGTTATTATAAAGGATACCAATGTGATCCTATAGGCTTAAACGATAAGTTTCTAAGTATCATGGTATCCGAGTAATAGCATGTTGAAGTTTGCAGCCATTTTGCACTTTGGACTCTTAAGGGATTTTGTCAGTTGAATGTAGCTCAGAGCGATTTTGTGTGTTTGGGAGTGAAAGAGGACCATGCCTAGCATAAATGTACCCATCCAGATGTATTGGAATAGTTTTTTTGGTCACACAAATTGCAAAAAAAAGTTGCACCACTTTGCAACTTTGAACTACTTACATTTGACAACTTTTTCCCCAAGTGAAAATTTTCCACCAAAGAAAAAAGCCTCCAAGATAGTGAAAAATGAGAGAATTTATTGTACAGGGCCCCAACATGATCCCATAGCCTCAAATGAGAAGTTTATAAGCATCACGGTATCTGAGTAACAACATGCTAAAGTTTGCATCCATTTTGCACTTTGGAATCTTAAGGGATTATATCAGTTTAATGTAGCTTGAAGAAATTTTGTGTGTTTGTGTGTGAAATATGACCATGCATAGAATTAACATACCCATACAGATACATTGGAACAATTCATTTGGTCATACAAGTTGTAGAATGAAAGTTACACCACTTTGTAATTTTCAACTACTTGCATTTGAAAATTTTTTCCCAAAGTGAAAATTTTCCACCACGGAAAAATGCCTTCAAAATAGTGAGAACTAAGAGATTTTATTGTAGAGTGGCCTAACATGATCCCATAGGCTCAGACAAGAAGTTTCTAAGCATCACAGTATCTGAGTAAAAGCATGTTGAAGTTTGCAGCCATTTTGCACTTTGGACTCTTAAGGGATTCTGTAGGTTGAATGTAGTTTGGAGTGATTCCACATGTTAGGGTGCAAAAGAGGACCATGCCTAACATAAACATACCCATTTGAATACATTGGAATAGTTTTTTTGGTCACACAAGTTGTAGAATGAAAGTTGCACCACTTTGCAACTTTCAACTACTTGCATTTGACAACGTTTTCCCCAAGTGAAAAATTTTCACCATGGGAAAACACCTCCAAGATAGAAAAAACTGAGATAGGTTATTGTAGAGGTCCCAAAAAAATCCCATAAGCTCAAATTAGAATTTTCTAATCGTCACAGTGTCTAAGTAATAGCCCATCAAAGATTGTAGCCAATTTGCACTTTGGACTCTTAAGGGATTTTTCTAGTTGAATGTGGCTCAAAGTGATTCCACGTGTTTGGGTGAAAAAGAGGACCATTCCTAGCATAAAGCCACTCATATAGATTTTTTGGAATAGTCTATATCGTCACACGAGTTGCAGAATGAAAGTTGTACCACTTTGCAACTTTGTACTGCTTGCATTTGACACTTTTTCCATCAAGTTAAAACTAGACACCATGGGAAAACAACTCTAAGATAACAAAATAAGAGAGAGGTTATTATAGAGGGGGCTAATGTGGTCCCATAGGCTCAGACAAAGAGTTCTTAAGAACCATGATTTCTAAGTAATATCCTGTCAAAGATTGCCACCCTTTTGCACTTTGGACCATTAAGGAATCAAGCTAGTTAAATGTATCTCAGAGCAATTTCGCATGTTTCGGTGTGAAAGAGGATAATTCCTAGTATAAACATACCCATTTGGACACGTTGGAATATTTTGTTTTGTTACATGAGTTGCAAAATGAAAGTTGCACCACTTTACAAATTTACATTGCTTGCAATTGACACTTTTTCCATCAAGTCAAAATTGGATACCATAGAAAAATGACTCTAAGATAACAAAAATTGAGAGAGATCATTGTAGAGATTCCCTACATGATCCTCATGCCTCAAATGGAATGCCCGTAGCTGACATGGTATTCAGGTAACATTCTATCAAACATTGTTTCCCTTTTTCAATTTGGACTATTAAGTGATTATGTTGCTTGAATCACAAATGTTTGATGGCAGTAATAAATTTGAATATTTGACTAAATCTCATTACAAGTGTTTATTTCAAAAAATATGTATGCTATATTGATATTTATATATAATCATTAGGTTGATTTGTTTTAATAAATGATTTTTTTATAATAAGTTAGTCAATTGGTGCTAGTTATAATAGGGAGAGAATTGAGATTTATCAAGACCATCAAAATAAAGATGTTGCATTAATTTTTTGGTTGAGATTGTCTTCGATGGCTCATTAATCAACATTTTCTGAAAGGAGACACCAATCAATTTTTACTAGTTTACTTACAAATACACAAAGTAAAAGAAGAAAAAGAAAGAGCATCCAAAATTGAAATGAAAATAGACGGAAGGCACTTACAGACAACAAATCTACACCATTTGGTTCCAACTCGGGAACAACAAGTTATAAATCTTGATGCTTCCATTGAGGATAGGCATACCATTCTCTCAACTTAGTCACTCTTGGTCATACATCTTTACTAGGAGTTTTAGGATACCTACTACACACAACACCTGATCTATATAGGATCTAGACTAGATTGCAGAATTGAATGCTTAATTTTTACAATGATTATTCCAAGTTAATTAGAACAAAATTAACTTAAGGAAATAACAAAATGAAGGAATTAACAAACTGAGAGAAGGTGAGAGAGAAGAAGAGAAATGCAAACAGCGTTTGATTACGGAGTTCGTCACAAATGTGACTACGTCTCCGGGTTTGCTCCAATAGAGTGACCGATCCGATTAATCTCCAAATCAATTAAAAAAGCACCACAATCATTCTCCAAGCACTTCGGCAGCATAACAGTGCTCTAACGTGCAAGAATGGCTCAAAGAATCTCCACAAGACCTCTCTTTCATGTCACCACAGCTTCAAGACTTCATCACCTAAAAAAAACCTTAATCTCCACTCTCACCTCACACCCCTTCTTATACAAAGAAATTGCTCAATATGGTATAAAACCATATGATTTACAAAATCTCCCCTATCTCCATTTTTACATTAAAAAAATCTTAATAATCTCTCTTTTAATCCCTTCAAACTAATTGAGCCCTTCCACTTATCTTTTCAGGCTTCTATTATTTTGTAAGATTTTAACTAATCCTAAAGAAGGATTATTGTTTCTTAAATATGGAGAGATTTTGTTTAATTTTTAAGGCATTCGGTATTTGGACTGTTGAGAAAACGAACCGATGCCAATTATATATTAAAGGCATCGAGTGGCTCATTGGTGGGCTTAACTTTTGGTACGCGGGTGGTTCCGGGTTCGATGCTCGACGGTTGAAATTTAACCTCCATATCCGACTATTACATAACAAACAAAATTGGCCACTATATAAAGGTAACAGACCGTTCGATGGTGCAACGGTCGCCCGGGTTTGTAGCATACGCATGGTTGGGGGTTCAAATCCGCCCACCAACTTTTTACCAAACAAACAACCTGCGCAGAAGGAGAGAGGAAGACAGGGGACACGTGGCAACCCGATGAGCTGCCACATGGTGACATAGATTCGCTGACGCTGCTGAGTGTATGATGACATCATCATTGTACCTTCAGTCCACCAAGTCAACCTAAAACTTTGACCCGCTGTATCTTGAGCCTCCGATGTCGGATTTCGACAAAACGAACGCCGTTGGAAAGCTTGCGACGAGCTTTTCGTGATGATGACAAATTTTGACGAAATCATTTTTTCCGCTTCCTGGATGCCCTCTGATCCCAGTTTGACCCAAGGTTTGACGGGCCATTACTTGTACACACGGACTCCTTTTCGCTCTGTTCAAGTTGCGTTGGAATCAGTATGTTGAGCTCTTTCTGATGGTGCTGATTCTGGAGAGAAATGAGACACTTCAATTTCACTGAAAATATCCACCGGATCAGGCCTCCCCACTAAAGACCTTTTGGACCTCCAAAAGTTACATTCATTCTGACATTAAGTGAGGAATTGGCCTCCCCACTTGTCCTGTATCTTCTGTACATTTGCATACCTAGCTCACAAGCACAATGAAGACTGCAGAAATATTGTTGAACATAAACATTATTCTATCACTTCCATAAGCATCTACATCAAATGTCGTAGCCACTAACCAACAAAAATTGACTAGCATCAAGCTGAACAACAATGTAGAAATGAAAGAGAATAAGTCAACAACATATCGATCCTTCACAACAGGAACATTTTTACCCAAGGATTCATCAATGCTTTCAAGCATCCTTTTCTCATGCTGTACTGCAAGTGCATCCTGCAACATCTGACCCTGGTTAGCTACTCCAAGTTCAAGTTTAGAACCACCTGTACTGATAGACATAAGAGTTAACTCTTTACTTGCATTAACTACCCTCTTTAACTACCCTGTGTTTGCAAAAGAAAAATCAGTCTTAATCCTGTGAGAATATACAATATACTGAATGCCATCTTTAAACAAGTGATAATGATTCTTTTCCCTGTAGAAAATAGCTTTCCTGTCATATAAATAAGGGCTACCAAGCACTATCCCACAGATATCCAGTGGAACCACATCAAACTGTACTTCATCCACAAACTTACTAGTGATTGTGAATCTTAAGGTGCATTGCCTTGTTACTTGCAACTTATCATTTTCACAAATCCAGCCTAGTGGATAAGGTTTCTTATGTTGTGTAGTTTTTAATCCCAAGTTATTTACAATACATTTTGAGATCAGATTAACCTGAGATCCACTATCTATTAGTGCATCAATTTTACTGTTCTTAGCAACAACCCTTAAATGAAATAGCTCATTCCTTTTCTTATCTTCAGAGAAATCATTAACTATAGAAGTAGAAGCACAACTATCAAAGGAAACACTGAAAGTAGGAGCTTTACCATTCATACCCATAGCTGTTATCTTAGTTTCATCATCTGAATTGGAACCAAGATCCATAACAACATTTGTAGATTTCTCCTTACCCTTCTGTTTCTGATTTTGTCTTTGAGCCCACTTAGGCTTCAGTTCTGGATGCAACTGCCAACAATGTTCTTCATCATGACCTTTCTTGTCACAATGAGAGCAAGAAAGTTTATCATCCTTCTTAACTGTAGTTGTCTTCTTTCCTTTCCCTGTCTCTGCATTCTTAGAAGATTTCTTTACATCATTATCAAACTTATCAATAAAAGATCCTTTACCCCTTGACTCTAAGTGGGTAGCTTGGTCACAAACTTCATCCAAGTTGTTAGGATTCAAAACCAAAATAGAATGCCTAAGGTAGGAATGCAGACCTCATATGTACTTCAACAAAGTGTCCTGGGTGTACAAAGGAACATTTAATGCAATAGCCCTTTTTCTAAATTCATGGGTGTACTCCTGGACAGATTGACCCTTCCCTTGCCTAAACATTTTCCAGTCCATCATTAACTATTGCATATGGCCTAAGGGATAGAATTGCTTTTTAAGAGCATTAATAAATTCTGGCCAAGTTAAATTGACTCTACCATGTTGTGAAATTTTTGCCTTAGTCTTACTCTCCCACCAGGTTAAAGCTGTACCTCCTAACCGAAGAGTAGCTAATTGGATCCTATCAACATCATCTAATAGGTTATGGACTCTACAGTAGACTTCAACTTGTTGAATCCAATCATCCAATTTTTCAGCATTAAGTTCACCACAATACTTAGGCAAGTCAAATTTTACATCCAACTTAATTTTAGGCTTATACCCACTCTTAAAAGGATTAAAAGAAGTAGAATAAGGAGAAGATGGAGAAGAAGGAGAAGAGGGAGGAGAAGAAGAAGAGGGTGGATCTGGTTGCTTATCACCATCTCCATGATGTTTCCCTTTCTTGTCTTCACGAACATCTTTCTTCGACGAACCTCCTTCATGTTCCTTCCGTTCTTGTCTTTCTTGGAAAAGAATGTCCACCTTAGCCTTCATCCCAAGGAATGCTCTTCAAAACTCCTGCTCACTGATCTCATCAGGAACCTCCATTCCAGAAACAAACATCTTCAGAAATGTTCTACACTTCCCGATGTCAGGATTAAAGTCTTCGAGCTTGCCTTCACCCTTTTGAATCCTGGATCTTGTTAGCATTCAAGAAAAAAACTGCAATAATAGTCAACTGAGCTCTGGTACCACTTGATCTGTATAGGATCTAGACTAGATTGCAGAATTGAATGCTTAATTTTTACAATGATTATTCCAAGTTAATTAGAACAAAATTAACTTAAGGAAATAACAAAATGAAGGAATTAACAAACTGAGAGAAGGTGAGAGAGAAGAAGAGAAATGCAAACAGCGTTTGATTACGGAGTTCGTCACAAATGTGACTACGTCTCCGGGTCTACACCAATAGAGTGACCGATCCGATTAATCTCCAAATCAATTACAAAAGCACCACAACCATTCTCCAAGCACTTCGGCAGCATAACAGTGCTCTAACGTGCAAGAATGGCTCAAAGAATCTCCACAAGACCTCTCTTTCGTGTCACCACAGCTTCAAGACTTTGTCACCTAAAAAAAACCTTAATCTCCACTCTCACCTCACACCCCTTCTTATACAAAGAAATTGCTCAATATGGTATAAAACCATATGATTTACAAAATCTCCCCTATCTCCATTTTTACATTAAAAAAATCTTAATAATCTCTCTTTTAATCCCTTCAAACTAATTGAGCCCTTCCACTTATCTTTTCAGGCTTCTATTATTTTGTAAGATTTTAACTAATCCTAAAGAAGGATTATTTTTTCTTAAATATGGAGAGATTTTGTTTAATTTTTAAGGCATTCGGTATTTGGACTGTTGAGAAAACGAACTGATGCCAATTATATATTAAAGGCATCGAGTGGCTTGTTGGTGGGCTTAACTTTTGGTACGCGGGTGGTTCCTGGTTCGATGCCCGATGGTTGCAATTTAACCTCCATATCTGACTATTACATAACAAACAAAATCGGCCACTATATAAAGGTAATAGACCGTTTGATGGTGCAACGGTCGCCCGGGTTTGTAGCATACGCATGGTTGGGGGTTCAAATCCGCCCACCAACTTTTTACCAAACAAACAACCCGCGCGAAAGGAGAGAGGAAGACATGGGACACGTGGCAACCCGATGGGCTACCACATGGTAACATAGATTCCTTGACGCTGCTGAGTGTATGATGACATCATCACTGTACCTTCAGTCCACCAAGTCAACCTAAAACTTTGACCCGCTGTATCTTGAGCCTCCGATGTCGGATTTCGATGAAATGAATGCCGTTGGAAAGCTTGCGACGAGCTCTTCGTGATGACAACAACTTTTGATGAAATCACTTTTTCCGCTTCCTGGATGACCTCTGATCCCAGTTTGACCCAAGGTTTGACTGGCCATAACTTGTACAAATGGACTCCTTTTCGCTCCGTTCAAGTTGCGTTGGAATCAGGATGTCGAGCTCTTTCTGATGGTGCTAATTCTGGAGAGAAATGAGACACTTCAATTTCACTGAAAATATCCACTGGATCAACACCTCTCATGAATAGAATAACTTCAAATTCGAGATGCTCTTATAATGTCTACATCATTGGTGTTCATGATAAGGTAAAATTCAAATGAATAACTTGAAATTCCCTCTCCAAGCTTCACACACTTTTATAATTCCTTAAAATAATAATTGATATTTGTCAAGATCATCAAAATAAGGATGTTGCATTACTTTTTTGGTTGAGATTCTCTTTGATGGCTCATAAATCAACATTTTTTGTAAGGGGATGCCAATAATGGTTACTTACAAATAGGAAAAGTAAAAAAAAAATGATAGCATTGGAATCATACAAATTAATGTACATACAAGTATAAATTAATAAGAACCAATGTGCATTGGGTTGGGGCCCTAGCTTGGTTGACTAAATCTTTCTTATTGTAGGAGGTTGGTCATGAGGTCTAGTCTCCCCCACCCTCATGGTACTGGAGGGTGTGTCACGCAAGCGCTGCTGGTCATGTTAAAATTTTGACTAGGTGCACTACAATTTATAGCGAGTCATGCTACCCCATTCCTGTAGTCTAAAACAAAAAAAAAGAACCAATGTGCATACTTACAAATTAATCCAACGAACCATATAGGTCTACACTACTCTTTATTATGTCAAGTATTGCCTCATGGTCAGACTCACAAACCTTCCACAAGGTCTTGTTCAATGGTATACCCCCATATTTGGTCAAATTAACATTGAATTCCACAACAATGTTCAAGTAATGAAGAATCCTATGATGCGTGTCAAAGTCTTGAAACAACCAATATTTAACACTCTTATGTGGGTACCTTCTAAGCCATGTTCCAGTAATAATAACTAAGCCTATAGGGTATTCAATGTTTTCTCCATCTATAATTGGGGCCTCCAATTTATTTTTGGCCTCAACACAATGACACAAGTAATAGTGTGTTCCCTTTTTGTTGTCTTCACCTACAATAACTGCATAAACATACCCTACATTGATATGTGTAGAAAATTTCTTGAAATTAGTCCATTACAAATACACTAAAAGGTAAGATAACAATAGGAATTTCAAAAACTAAGCAAGTAGATATATTACCTAGTTGAACTAGATCTGATATGTGGTCAAAGTTGACCGATGAATCCATCTATGTTAGTTCCAATGTTGTCAGAGGGCGACATGTTTGAAATGTGCTAACATAACTTAATGACCATTTCTAAACCCACTCCTTTGACTCACAATCATTCTATGCTTGCATTATATGTGAAGAACAAAAGCATTCCATCTTCCATGTATTGATACTCCATGAACCTACATCCAAGCTAAGGAAAGAGTGTATCTCACTCGATCGTATTAGAGTACAACAATCCTCATATGGTACAGTGTTAGTATCATCCATCAACCAAAAACATCTATGAACTAAAGATGTACCTTCATTACTTGGACCCATTGAATCATTACACCACTTGACGATTGATTTTTCATTTGTTAACTTTGAATTGTCTTTGTACTTTACCTCTTCTCATGCTAATGATGTTTCACACATGCTCCTGCACCATCATGCTCCCCTTTCCATGCCTAGCATCACAAAAGTTTCACATATGTTGAATACCTGTAATGACATGCATCTTGCTCAACTAGTAGAACATGTGCAATTTCTTGAACTGTGTTGCATAGTTATCCGACCATACTATATGCCAACCGTATGCTATGCCCCTCTGAACCAAATCACTATAGAACATCTGGAAGCAACCTTGCATGAAATATGGAGAATGTGTGTGATCATCACTAATATAAAATTAATACTCCCTAAATACCTTCCTTTGCTCCTCCATACTATCAACTCCATGAATGAATGATATGTGTGCAAATATCAAAACTTGTGTGGACTTGTAATATTGTGATTGCACCTCATGTTGTGGATGTAGAGTGTAGTTCTCTACAAATTTGACCACTAAAACTCTGCTACCAACAAGAAAGGTGTCCTTGCATAGCTTGAATTTCATGTCCAACCATAGGGCTCTATCGGTATGCCTTGCATACTCATACAATATATTGTCATGAAACGTGGACATAAATTGATACATTTGAATCTTCCGAATAACCAAATCACACCTTTTTGCTTGATTACCATATTTTTGTAGCATATGCCACTGTTTTATACTTCTCTAACCCTACTAGTTTTTGTCCCACCTCATGTTTCCTTCCATATGTTGACATACTAGAATATGTTTCAAGCCATCACAATGCTCGCATGAACCATCCAAGCATGTTGTCCTATAGAATATTTGTCCATCCTCTATTTCACATAGAACTTTTGATAAGAACTCTCTTGAAGATTTTGGAGGGGCTTTTATGCCACAATCCTACAAAACATTGTTAGTATACAAATCTAAACATATAGAATGATAAAAATCATAGTGGTTAGATAAATCAATGTGGGTATGTGCAGGATCATGATGAGCCAAAAAGTGACGATATGTAAGTGATATGATGGACCATGTGGCTAACAACTTTATTTTAACCCAAAATTGATGACATGAAAAGGGTTTTTAAAGGATATTCTTAGCTTTCCACCAATATAAATTATTCTTTACTTTCAATTTAATAAATAATAATTATTAATTTTCTATTTGAATTACGATTGAAGTCTTGATTGATAGGTTGATTGAAAAACATCTATAGTTTTCAAAGGGTATCACATTTTTTTAATCTGAAACATGTGTCACATTCTATGCTTCACATACTATAGGATTAAAAAAAAAAAATTGAATTTCATGAAGTTTTGACCAAGTTAAGGTGGTCAGACATACGAGTTTTTATATTTTTAAAAAGTTGTAATAAAAAATCATAATTAATTATTTATTTGGAAAAAAATTACAAAAAAATATGCATCAGTTTGGGACATGAGTCTTCTACTTATATCTAAAATCTTATAAAAAATTATTATCATTTTATTGTGGTTAGGGTAGTCAGACAAACACCTACTTTTTTTTCCTGAAATTTAAGTACTACTACATTGAAATTTCAAATTTTCATCAAATAGATTTTTTAAAAATAAAAATAAACCTAGTACTTTAGAAACTACATTCAATTTGCAACTGATTCTATTCTTACATATTTTTAAAATAATATAGTTAACTTATTCAAATTTTTACATCAAGTTGCCTAACTCTGTTTTTTCTGAATTTTATTACCACTTAAGGGCCTATTTTTTCCATGATGATCCTGCACATGCCCATATGCACTCTACAACAACAAATATTGTGTGTGTGATTTATTTTAACATAAAAATGTTTAATAATTTCAAAATATCTTTGAAAAATACTAATTTGAGGATAAGCCTATTCAAACTTACGAAAAAATTGGGTTTGAATCATATCCAAAAAATGCTTTAGATGTGGCTCATGGTTCCGACTATGAATTCTCCTTCTTACCGCATCTCTTTGATTCGGAGATGGCCTTGTGTTATTATTCCAATAATATTCAATCAGTGTTCTTAATGCTTCAACAACTTTTTTATCTTTTCATGGCAATCTCCCCGAGAATGCCCATAATTCATTTGAATTTATGCCCTCAGTTCTTTGTCGCCTTTGAATGGCTCTTGATAAAGTCTTTCTTTTAATTGTAATTTATTCACTCATCTTTCTAATGAGACAAGCTCTTTTTGTTTGACTACTTACCAAAGTCAATGTAATAACACGTCGGATGACATTAATATCCTTTGAGCATGAGGTCTTACCCACACTCTCATAAGCATCCATTAGGTTCTTCACAATAGTGCTTTAACTTGAATCATTCAATGTTCTCAACCCAAGAGTCTTCATGATGTTTCTATACTTTATACCCCACATCATTTCAACAAATAGTTGACATCTTGTAGTCTCATTTATCCTTTCAAAGAATAATTTCTAAATATTATTAGAATATCTTCTACACTTGTGTGTGTTGGAATCTTACCTTCCATGTGCTGCAAAATTTCCTCATCAATATTAATAAAATACTTTGGCTTTCTACACAAAATTATAGGTGGTGTTCTCCTAGGTACATACTAAAATGAGGTGGGCTAGATTGCGTACCTTTGATCGAGGGTGGGATAGATGACATACCTTGAGAGGTTGACATGGGGATGATTATGTACCTTATTTGTCAAATCCAAGTGATGATGTACTCTCAACTTTAGGTGTGGTGGATTGTGTCCCTCAATAGTCACTTGTGGTAGATTGTGTCCTTCCATATTCCCTTGCAGTAGATGGTGTCCCTCCATATTCACTTGCAGTAGAGGGTGTTTCTTCAACTACGGTATCTGAATATGTCTTACCACAATACTTTTGCATTTGTGCCCTTTGTGCGGCCAATTCCTTTTCTCTTTTTGATGGTTGTGGTTTATCTTCAATTGGCTTATTTTTGTCAATCGTATCCAATTTTTTCTTCTCACGATATTTCCTCACCTGTTGTATCTCCTTTTCTTTATTGGTTTCATACTCTTTGTCTGTTAGTTGATTCCTTGATTGTTTCCTCAGCATGACAGATAATTTTACCTATAGCATGGTAATGAGACAAATATTATTTTTAAAAAATTGAATCCATACAGATAAATGAAATATACTTCATTCAAGGCTTCATACAAAATACTTACAATCATCCTATACAAGAGTATGATTACCATAGACAAGCTAGTGGAGCACCACTAGCTTGTCAATACGATAGGGTTAACAAGGTAGGGGCAACGCATGCCTCATAGAAATGGGGACTCATGGTGATGCATATCAATGCTTGAAAGAAATAGGGACTCATAGTGATGTATATCACTATGAGTCCCCATTTCTATGATGCATACATTTCCCCTACCTTGTCAACCCTACCACATTGGCAAGCTAGTGATCCCACTAGCTTGCCAATGTAGTAGGGTTGATGAGGTAGGGGCAGCATATGCCTCATAGAAATGGTGTCTCATGGTGATGCCAACCTCACTAGCTTGTGAATGTGGTACGTTTGAAAAGGTAAGGGTAGTGTATGCCTCATAGAAGTGGGGTCTCACGGTGATGTATATCACCATGAGACCCCACTTCTATGAGGCATACGCTACCCCTACCTTGTCAACCCTATGACATTGGTAAGATAATTGTGATTCCCTATTTCTGTGAGGCATATGTTTCCCATGCCTTATCAAACCTATCACATTAGCAAGCTAGTGATCTCACTAGCTTCTCAATGTGGTAGGGTTGATAGGGTAGGGGCAACATATGCCTCATAGAAATGAGATCTCATGGCGATGTTGATATCTCATTTCTATGAGGCATAAAATACCCCTACCTTGTCAACCCTACCGCATTTGTAAGCTAGTGAGCTTGCAAAGCTAGTGATCTCACTAGCTTACGAATGTAGTAGGGTTGACAAGGTAGGGGTAGTGTATGCCTCATAGAAATGGGGACTCACAGTGATGCTAACAAGGTAGGGGTAGTGTATACCTCATAAAAATGGGGTCTCATAGTGATACAAATACGATGCCCCTACCTTGTCAACATCATCATGAGACTCCATTTCTATGATGCATACGTTTCCCCTACCTTTTCAACCCTACCATATTGGCAAGCTAATGAGCTCAACAAGCTAGTGAGCTTGGCAAGCTACTAATCTCACTAGCTTGCCAATATGGTAGGACTAACAAGGTAGGGGTAGTGTATGCCTCATATAAATGGGGACTCACATCACCATGAGTCCCCATTTATATGAGGCATACATTGCCCCTACCTTGTCAACCCTACCACATTGGCAAGATAGTGAGCTTGGCAAGCTAGTGATCTCACTAGCTTGGAAATGTGGTAGGGTTGACAAGGTAGGGGCAACATATGCCTCATAGAAATGAGGTATCAACATCACCATGAGATTTCATTTATATGAGGCATGTTTTGTCCCTACATTGTCAACCCTATCACATTGGGAAGCTAGTGAGATCACTAGCTTGCCAATCTCACTAGCTTTCTAATGTGGTAGGGTTGACAAGGTAGCAGCAGCACATGCCTCATATAAATGGGGTCTCTTTGTCCACATGATGTCTTTGGATCCTCCTTGGTGATGTAAAGAAGAACAATTGGAAATTTTGGTAATGTTGATGTTGAACGGGATGAAATTTTTGTTTCCTTGATCTGTGGTTGATCATAATTAATCAATTTCACTTTGGAGGACATGCTGTGATGTATTTGGGCCTTGTTATATCATTTTTTTATCCACAAATAATTTTCTCTTCATAATTTATATGTTTGGAGTCGGCCTATGTAGTATCATATGTTTTATCTAAATGTCATCTTAGAGATTAAATAATTAGGGTTTTGAGTTGTTGCATAGGATATTTATAGAAGAACAAAATCAGTTGTGAATTGATTAATTAGAGATTGTGCAGTCTGTTGAATATGAAATGTGTGAAGTCAATATGATGGAGTAGCTATGTGAAAAAGGGACTACAACATCAAGTATATGTTAGATGCTTATTTTAGAGCCATTTATATTCATGTTCTCATTGTAGTTTTCATGTATCCTTCTATCATGCAATGAGCCTCTTTAGTAGGTCCTTGTATATTTCCCTAAGGTTATGTTCCTTAGCTTGTAAGTGCAAAGGAAGTGAGCCTTAAACAACACTGTAATTTTTGTAAGAAGTGAGCTTCATATATTGTGAGTTAACTCTCACCATGGTTTTTACCTCATTGGGTTTTCCATCTAAAAATATTGATGTCCTTGTGTGGTGCATGTTTTAATTTCTACTCTTCTTTTACTTAATGTGATTTTATTTTGAAAGTGCAAATGGAATTGTTTAAGTTTGAGTATATGCTAATTCACTCCACCTCTCAACATTTCAGTGTGTTGAACATTGATTTTTCTAGATAGGGGTACAAGGATGCCCTAGTGTAGGTGTCTCAAAATAATTTTTTTAGTCCTCAGGTCCTCTTTTTGTAGCTTCTTCCTTTATATCTCATTTCTGGATATTCATATATTACTAAGATATTATAGTTTCCATATATTGTCAAGTTTTAGGGATTTAATGCATGAATCAATGAATTTCTGTTAAATCTTCATTCAATCCTCTTCAAATATATACCTACACATTCAAAAGGAGAGGAAGATTTGTGTCATATAGGGGCTTGCCTCATTCAAACCTCTTGTTGATGTTTCCACCTACACAGTGGAAAATTTGATGATAAAGAGAGCTTATCCTTTTGAGGGATAAAGGCTAAATGATAAATGAATGATGAATCAACAATTGGATGTAACTCACTACTCATATATGTTATCCTTGAAGGACTGAAGTCACGCACATCACCTCAAGCCTTGATTGCAATTTGGCTTGATTTGGTTTGAAGACCTAGAAGTGTTAGTACTCACAAAACAAATGATCATAAAACTTGAATCAACTTACATAAAAACATGATGAAGGACTAACATGATGCTTGACTGAAAATAATATTGCAATAATTCTCATAAATCTACTCTTTATTACCTTTGATTAATTTTAGGATCTTCAATTTTCTCGCAAATTCCTCTTCTTGCTTCTAAGGTTTTTAAATGATGAAATGACTAAGTATTTATATGTAATTTCTCTAATTTCCCACAAATTAAATCCAAATGGTTGACAATCAAAATTTTGAATTTCAAATATTAAATTACTTCTGGCTACACATTGAATTTTGGGTCCACATTAAGTGGACTAAGGTGCAAGGATGAGCTAGTCTAGATCCCTTATTTTTTGGGGATCTAAAGTGATAGGAGAAAAATAGGCAATGGGATGCATAATTTAAGAAAATAAAAACACAATTATGTCTGTGCACATAAGAGGGAGAAAATCTAGTGTAAATTATCAAGAGTGATAATTTATGATGCTGCATTTAGCCCCCACTTTAGTGAGAGTGTGAACTTACTCTTAGACTCACACTAAAGTATGAAATATTAAAAGAGGGGTTGAATTATCCAAATGAGAGATAGGATGAAAATGAATATAGGGTAATATCACAAGCCCCATAGATTCAAGACCTTGTGGTAAACCAACATAAGAACAAAAGGAATGCACATGTATGAAATGTAGTATGACAAAGTAAAAATAAAATAAAATAGACACTTGACACAATGCACAACAAAAACATAATGAGCATCATAAACATACTTGAAAAAATATACAAACACAAACATAAACATAAGGTTAGTACTAAAAGGATTCAAATTAGTAAGGCAAAGATGGCCCAATCTTAAATTTATCTCAAATATCAAACATCATCTATCAAATGTGCTATCTAAATAAAAAAATTCTCTCACAAAGATGTTAAATAACTTATGAGGTACATAGATCTACTGGATAGGAATTTATGTTATGCTAGGTGTCCATACAATATGATGGGTTCCACAAGGTTAGAAAGTTGTGTTATCCTAGATATCTCATGAGACACATGTATCCATTGGCAAGAAATTTGTGTTATCCTCAGTGGCTATGTTAAAAATGCTTTAAAATCATAGACCAAAAAACTCATTATGCTAGGAATATACAAAATATGCTTCAGTGAGTGCACAAAATCACCTCAAGGGGTTCACAAAGTTTAATGTCATAGGGGATGAACAAATACTTAACATCATAGGGGACACATTGATAACCATGCCTCATGGGGAACTATAATCAACACCACCACCAAAGGGGTATGTAAATAATTCAAATATCACAAGACATGTATGAAATGGTTAGGGGATATGCCCACCCTTTTAAAATTTCAACATACTTTATATGTTGGTATTTTAAGGAAGAAAATGGGAAGAAGGGATCCTGTAAGGATAATGCACACTTACTAAAACTAGTTATCCTTACCCCCAAAGTGTAGAGACAAGGAAAACAATGCAAGAGACTATTGTGTTATTTTCATGGAAAATATGGTTGCACCTAAGATTGTACCACCTTCAATGGCAATGAGAAAACACATAAAGCTAAAAATGCCACATAGTGATGAGAAAAAACATATAGAATAAAGATAATTATTGTTTAGAGTGATTAGGTGCATCCAAACATGAGAGAGCACCAAAATAATTAAGTTATTGTATTTTAATTCTCAAGGTTTGACATTCATTTGTAGAATGACCCTACACTCGATGATATTCACAAAAATGAGTTTTGGTTATCATTTATTCCTTTCATGTTTTTGGAGGAAGATTAATCAAGTGGGCTTTGAGAAGCCTCAACAAAATGTTCTCTTTCTCAATAGTAGAAGACATTTCTTTCTCTTGTGAAGAAAATCTTGCTTTCTTACCACAAGATGTCATAAATATCTTATAGTAGATGATAAGACATTTGATGAAGATGGGGATGAAGGTTGGAAACCTAGACCCTGTTTGGAAAAGTACAGTATAGACTTCACTTGATCCTTATAATTTTATTCCATGCTTGGATCATATCCATTTTGAGAAATAATTTTTTATCCAAGCCCATTACATTCTTCCAACTCAGATGAAGAAATAACATTTAAATTCTCATGAGAAGAACTGGCTTTATCCTGAGCATGCAAATCCTTTTTAAGTTTTCTAAAGTTAGGGATGCTCCAATCATGAGGGATGGAAGTTAAAGCTCCCCAATTACCATCATGGGGTGATGTTTTTGGATCTATTGATGTAGAGAAGGATTGAGTGAATGAAACAAAATATTCCTTAGGAGTAGATTGTGAGATTTTGTACTCTCCCAAAAAGGAGGGTTTAAAATCTAATGAACCCAAATCATCGTCTAATAGTTTTGTTATGGATTTCATACTGTATACCCCTAAAATTGGTCTAGACCATCCGATTAATTAAATACAAATTATTTGATTAATTATCCTATTCTCCTCTACAATCGAATAAATATAAATATTTATTTATATAGTTCACATTTAAATTCATCTTAATTAAATAAACAAAATTAAATACTTTGTTCGATTTAATTATCATTTTCCTATTTTATTCTATCACATCAATCTTAAATTAATTAAATAAAGACCAAACGCTTTATTGATTAATTTCCATATTCTTCTGTTTAATTTAATAAACAACTTCTATAGTTCGTTTTATTAAATTATTTATCCTTCTTTTGCTAATTTAAATAAATCAAAATATTTGAATTAAAGCACAAGGAATATTCCATCTATATTCTCTCAAAAATGAATTAGATATCCTCTGTCTAATCTATGTCTAAAATATGTCACAATTAATGCTTTGAAACTTCATGGGAAGTTTTGGAGACAAATTGGAGACAAATTCCAAATTCGTCTCTCAATCCTCCTCCATTAATCTTTCCTCTTCTCTTGCCTAGTGTTTTCATGGGTAGAGACAATCACCAAAATTCTCTCAATCTCCTCCATCTCTCACCATTCAATCCTTCATATTGAATCCAAGCCTCTCAATGCCTTCCCTGTGCATTTCTATAGCCAGGAATTCTATAAATACAACCTCATTGAACCAAGAAAAGGATCCAGATAATCTAACTTATGCACTCTTACTATGCAGTAATTCAAGCATCAAGCATCAAGCATATCCAACAATCAAGCTTTCATACCATGGCTGCCTCCTATAACTGCAATTATTTGTTTCATGTCAATTCATGCTAGTTTAATTCATTTATCATCTAGTATTGTCATATTTAACTCCATATCATTGCTTTAGTATCCATCTCGTTCTTTCAATTATCATTTTAACAATCATAGTGCACTCACGATCTGAGAGCCATTTTGATTTAATAAATCTTGGGAGATAGAGAACAATATGATGCTTTCAATTGATTATTACTTTGAATTGATTCAATTTTATTTGTCTTTGATATATGTCTTATTAAGAAGTGTGTTTTGTGCTTTACACCTAATCCCACACTTACACATACAATTAGGATTATTATCAATTTGTATAGGTTATCTCTTTAAAGTTGAAATCAAAGTATTAAGAGAGTTGGAAGTGTTATGTTTGACTTCAGCTTGTACATTATAATTTTTTTAATCCGCTTTAACTATTGAACACCTAGAATATTGAGAGGGGGGCTCAATTAGTATTCCTTCAAACCAATTAAACATAAGTAATCCAATTATCAGAATAAATATAACTACAATGATGAATGAAAACATGAAGACCTCCAAAAAATCACATGACACATGAACACCAGTATTTTTACATGGAAAATCCAACATGGGAAAAACCACAATGAGGGTTATCTCACAATATATTATATATGAATATAAGATATTATAGAAAGGCTCGCTACAAAGTGGAATCACTGTCCAAGTGAACTCACTACCCACAGAAAGTAAGAAATATAGAAAGGAGGGGTGGCTAGACAACCTATTTAAACCGATACAGTAGCATCTATCATATGTTGGATTAAAGTTCCAATGAAGCACAAAATAATCTTCACATAGATCAGAAACAATATTCTTCTCTACTCACAATTTCCTCAACTCTAATTATATTTGCACCACACACATGTAGGTAGAATACCATACATATCATATATCTCTCTTTACTCACATGAAATTTTCTCTCTTTATCCCTTCATCATCATTCACATTTCAAATTATCACTTCCAAAAACGCTTACTCAATCACTCACACTCTCACACCAAACTCAAAAGTTTATCTCATATATATATCCATATCAAGTGTAACTTCAATTACATTGGCCTAACACACAAAATTAAACATGTGATCCTCAAAAAAATTATATCCACATCTCGCACCATAAATCAAAATTCATTCACCTTAAGATAGGTCAGGATGGACCTAATATAGATCCCAAATAAGATAAAATTACTTGGTTTTCATCTACAAAAATCAAACATGTTAGGTCGGCCCAAAATAAGGCCTAAACACAAAACCTTCATATGTACATACAATTTTCCATTCATGTGACTTCAAAACTCAATTTTTCTTTGAATTGCCACTCAATCAAAAACTAATAGCTTATCCTTATCATCACAAAACAAAATAATTATCTTCGAAGAAATGAAAAATCTCCCACACTGATACACTGTACACGAAATGACTATAATATACAAAGATTAGCTCTATCATTTATATCATTCAAAATACTTCACAAAATGTCAGCAAATATTAAATGTAGATGAAACTGATGGTCTCAACAATATCAATAGTGACAATCTTCCAATAGTCTTTCATTTACTTCCAACAATTTCCCACTTTGTCATTGATGGCAACACGCATGTCAAAAAAATCTTCCAAAATCTTGTCTCCCCCCTTTCACATATCTCACCAAAAAGTCTTCCTCAACATTTCTTCAAGAGTTTTTCAAGTATGTCTCCCCAACAATCAAAATGTGTCCAAGTATCTCTCCCACTTTGACATCAATGGAAAAGGGTGTACAAAAAAAATTGTATACTCCCCCTCAAATATATATGTGAGAAAAAGTAATTGGAAGATCATGTTGAATCCCCCTCACAAAGTTAACCAAAACCTTCTATACCTTTCACATATATGCAAAAATAATCTAAAAATATGAAAATACATAAGAGTAGAAATTGTCAACCTGAAGATGTTGACCCTTGAAGCTTCTATAGGATTACTTGCTAAGTGGATCTGTCTTTTCCCACTATTCTTTTGTTGTTGCAAGTATTTTGTATTGTAAATCAAGATTCACCAAGATCTCCTTTCCTTCTTCCAGAGTGTAGGGGTTAATATTTATCTCTATAATATTATCTAAATTGGCAATGGCACTTGAGATAGGTATATCCTTTATTTTCACCAAGTCCCTTAGCTTCTCAAATTGTTTGATTGTCTCTTCCTTCTCACTCTGTAGAGTAAAGTATTCTTCATGTAGGGTTATTAGATCAGTCTAGGTCTGATCATCTCTATCTTATACTAGGTCATAAGTGTTTGATACATAGGTTATTTGTGTCTCAATTTTATTCATAGAATCCTTTATGCTATGTGTAACACCAAGCCACTTCATGCAATACAAAATAGGTTTCTTGATTCCTCTTAATTGGAATGATCATACTTCAAACTCTCTTCCACTTTTTTGTGTGTAAATGAACACTTTTCTATGATGTCCAATATATTCTTCTCTATAATCCACGCTTCAAATTTTCCTTCAATTTGTTCTCTTAGTTCAGAGGCATAGTATTTGAAGTTCTCCATTATCTCTTTTCTTTTTAATCTTTACTAATCTCATTCTCATGTTGAGCATTATCTACATCTTCTTTAGAGGTTGAACAAAGATACCAACTTCCTTTTTCCTTAGATTAATAATTTCATTATTCATCATATATCTCTGTGTTATATCTCAAGAACCTCTTTTCTGTCAGGGGACATAAGATTGATTAAATTTCCCTCTAATCCATAGCTTTGGGCTTAGTTATCCGAGGAAACATCTACGCCAGATAAGGGTACATATTCTCCCTTATCCTCAATCTCTTCTTTTTTCTCTAGATCTTTTCTATTTCATTCTTCAGTTCATCCAAATCAATCTTCTTAACTGATTCATTCTTCTTTACCGAGTCATTCTTCCTTATGTTTTTACTTCTACAAAATTTAGCAATATGTCCAAGCCTTTTGTAATTGTTCTATATGATATTTCTTTGACCATTATTCCTTTCATTCATTCTAGATTGTATTTGTTAGCCTTGTGTCAAAATCCATAACATATATAGCAATAGCCTTTGAAAGATTGAATCGTTCTACCATTATTGTATACATTCATCATTTGACTTCTTCCTTCACTTGTTGTATGTTCAAATTTCTTGTATTTAAAAAATTGACTAGTAAAGGATGAAGCATTTTGATTTATTCTACTTCTACAATCCTTTGCGTTATGTCCAAATTTATTGCAAAAATAATAAGTACCATTGAAATATGAGTAGCTTTGAGAATTTGGTTGTTTAATGGGGGGTCTTCTAGCATTGTTTCTTTGATTCTAGAACTTTCCATTGTTCTTATTTCCTTTAGATTTCTTTGGTTCACTGATCGTGTTTGCATTAGGTGTCTGAAATTTTTTTGAGTTTTCTCTTTTTTCAAGTCCCAAACCACCTTTGTCTTTAGATGCTTTCTATCCTCCAATTAAGAAATGAAGCATTGTAGAGCTTTTCTTAAATCTGTCCTCATGAATTCTTGGCTTCTCCAAATCTAATCTCAAATTTACCACTTCTTGTTCAAGCCTCATGCATTGTAGAGCTTGAGGGAATGTAATATCTAGCTTTGTCACTTGCATACAATCAAACGAAATAGCTACATTGTTTGGTTTAACATAAGTTGGGACATCAATATTCTGCAAAGCCTCTTGGATCATCTCATGGTATGTAGGTGATATATGAATCAAATCTCCAAAGGAGATTTTGGTTGGAGTATTATAAATTTTCTCAAAAAGATCATATTCTTTACCACTATGTTGAGGAATATTAGGTATGGGTGGAAGGTATGGTTAATGTAATAGGATGGATTTTTCTTTTTTTTGCATTCTTATTATTTCTAGTATTATATGTGTGAGAAATTGCATGATAACTTGGTTGCTATGACACATGATTACTAGTGAGTTATTTTGTACATTTTAATATATGGCCATGAGGTTTAGGAGGTCCTATAATGAGAGGTGATTTAGGAGGTCCAATAATTAGAGGAGTTTTAGGAGGTCTAATGATTAAAGGAGATCTACATGTTAATTGTGTCTTCATAGCCTCAATGGAGTTAACTACTTGTTGATGATTTTTTATTGATGGGGAATCTAATGAAAATTCAGCATCTTCATCTATGCAAGCCATCTTACTATATTTTGAAAGAAATGTATCAATGATAATTTCATCCTCTTGTTCCATAATATCTTCCCAAGTAGGAGAGGTACTTGGAGAGAAACAAATAACATTCTCATGAAAAAGGATCTTAGGTCTAATATTTTATATCACTAAAATCAATGCTTTTCCAAAGAAAATTGGGATGCAAATAAGAAAGGAAATTAGATTGACTTCCTACCTTGAAGGTGAGCCAATCAGCCTTAGATCTTACCCTTTAATGACTTAGAAATTTTTTGGAAGTAATTTCATTTTTTGACCTAATTAGGCTATGGGATATAATCTGAAAATGCACTATTTTAGTAACAATAAAGATGTAAAACCAAATTCAAAGACCAAATCTAAAAAGAGCAGTGCGCCTATGGTCCAAAATTGAACTTGCCTAATTTTATTGGATAAGGGCATACAAATGCCCTATTCCAGGTGTCTAAAACTAAAATTTTATTGTGTAGTCCTTAGGTACTTAGTTTTTAGCTTCTTTAGTCTAGGTCATGTTGTCGCATCTTCATTCGTTATCAAGATATTGCAGTTTTTGTATCTTGTCAAGTTGTAGAGCTTGAATGAATGAGTGAGTGAATTTCCTTCAAATATTCCTTCAATCCTCTTCAAATATGTACCTACACATTCAAAAAGGAGAGGAAAGGTTGTTCCATATAGGGTATTACCTTATGAAAACCTTGTGTTGGTGTTTCAACCTCCATAATAGAAAAAATGATGATAAAGAGAGCATATCCTTTTGAGGGATAGAGGCTAAATGATAAATAAATGATGAATCAACAATTATATGAAATTCACCACTCAAATTTGACATCCTTGAAGGACTAAAGTCATGCACATCAGCTCAAGAATTGATTGTAATTTGGCTTGATTTGGTTTGAACACCTACAAGTGTTAGTACTTCGATAAAAATGATCACAAAACATGAATCAACTTATAGAAAAATATGATGAATGAATGGCATGATTCTTCACTAAAAATATTGCTGCAATAATGCTCATAAATATACTCTTGACTACCTTTGACTGAGTTTAGGATCTTCAATTTTCTCCAAAATTCCTCTTCTTTCTTCTTTGTTTCTTAAATGACGAAATGACTAGGTATTTATATGTAATTTCTCTAATTTCCCAAAAATTAAATACCAATGGATGGCAATCATAATTAAAATTTCAAATATCAAATTACTGCTACCAAAACTTTGAATTTTGGGTCCACATTAAGGGGACTAAGGTGCAAGGATACCCTAGTACAAATCTCTTATTTTCTAGGATCTAAAGTGCCAAGTGCAAAATATTAAATACACTTGGTTCTTGCAGATTTAATTTCTTGATAAATGTTGAAATGGGCCATGGGATGCATAATTTAGGAAATTAGGAACACCATTAGGTTCATGCACATAGGAGGGATAAAAATTGATGAAGTAGCATTCCTACAACTCTTAACACACTTCAATATCACAAGAAAACAATTCAAAAAATGATTAAAACAATGTAAGAATCAATAACAAATATGAATTCTTTCATTACTCAAAGTCTCCTCCAGCACATGGAGTCAAGAACAAAATGAAACTATAACATTGCAGCCCTCTGAACTGATATAAAACACCAAAAATCAGACTTAGAAGTCTAAAACAAATAGCAAGATCATTCTCAAGTATGACTTTTTCAATCCTTCTTCTTGCAACTTCTTTCTTATCCTACTTGTAACCTTCTTGTAGAAAATAAAATGCACAATATTCCATCAATCTTCCAAGGTTAATTGCTACTAATTCTCACCTCCAACCTACCACAACAAAGTCTGAAAATTAAAAATAAAAATAATATTTCTCAATGCAACCCTTTTCTAGAAACCACTAACTCCAACAACTTTGTCATTCCTCTCTCCACACCCCCAAACTATAAAATCCATTTTAAATTCATAAAATAAAACTATTTAACTCTCCAATGCATGTTTGCACCACTTCCAGGAAGCCTATATTCCACTAGTTGACACTTTGATTTCTATGCCTTCACAATTTGGAGCCCAATTTCAAATTTTTCCCAACATGCACATCATGGGAATCCCACACATGCTTGAAACTAATAGTGAAAATTAAATAATCTACAACACTTCATAACCTCCAAGAAAATCCCACACCCAATTTATTTTTTGCTAATTAAACATCAAAATTTTCATTTCCAACATGTTTTCCAATTCAACCTTTGAAACCGAAATTTTCCCAATTATTGAATTGTAATTTTTGGACAAAGAAAAATTAAAAAATGACAAAAAATTATTCCAAACCTAGTGTCACCAAAATTTATTTATTTTTTATTGATATAATATTGGTTGCAACCATGTATGCTCCTACATAAGACACCCATGGTAGAAATTTTGTGAGCATAGACTCACAAAATGGAGTTGAGTAGTAGTTCTCTTTCAAGTTGGAAGAAAATTGCAGCATACTCCATTTCTGAAATTGGTACCTCTGATAATTTCTTCTTTCTCCTCTTCCAACACCTAGCTAGAACAAGTTTCCTTCTCCTATGGAAGTTCTTATCTACACTTAACTTCTTCAATGTGGAATTAGCTCCACCATAAACAAACCACCTCCACCAAATACAACTTACACTCTCTTCCAATCTTGTGGGATTCAACCAATCATAGTTTGACCACCTCCACCGAAATGCACTTGCACAAAACTTTGCAACACCAAACAAATCTTCTGCATACCAAACATCACTAGAATACTCTGTTTGAACCAACTTATTCAAAATATGCAAATCATCATCTTTCTCCAATTTTTCAAAAAAAATGAATCAATATTATCCTTTGTTTCAACTCTTTCATCTACACAAAATCCACTCTCATCTTCATTAAAAAAAATGAAAAATATTATGCATTATCTCTTTCTCTACAACCTATTTCTCACCACAGTTGTTATGCCTATTGCACACACGCCCCATTCGGAATGGGGACCCTCTTTCTTTCGCCCTGTCAGGTCATTTTCTTGTTGCCTCATTTTGTGTGCCCCCGTTTTGGTGTCTATAATGGTCAACATGACTCTTAAGTCTCATCTTAAGTTGCCCATGTGTTGCCCCTCAAAATTTGTTGTCTTGAAGCTTCCTTTGCATTTCACCATTTGCTAGCGTCTATTGGGCCTCTCGAGCTCGGACTATCAAAATTCCCCTCTCAGGTTTCCCTATCTATTTTTCCTTTTTCTGATGGCTTTCGATCGGTGCCTTTCCAGATTTTAGGTCCTAGCTTCCTATTTTCTATCCAAAAAATTGCGCAGAATTTGACATTTTTGTCACACCTTCCATACCCGACTCTTCGGGTTTCCCTGCTCGGGTTTCGGTCCCGATTTCGCCATTTTGGATGACCACTAGCCAACATCCTTTTGGTCTTCAGACCCCGACACTTGTCCGACCATTGGATCCTCACTTAGAAATTTTTGGATGGTAGTAACCCAAAGTCATTCCGGACCTCGGGCTCTGGATTTCTTGCCGCCATCCTTAATTTGAATCTACCAACCTCATCGGCCGCCATACTTGCATTTATTAGGGACATTAATTGTGATTAAGGGTATAAATATTGGGTCCAACCTGTCATTTTCACATGTTAGGAACAATGGAAAAGTGCAGTGCCATCACCACCTTCGCGCCCGAACTATCCCTTTGTTGTTCTTCAAGGATTTGATAGCGCTATTTATCGAGTCTTCAAGGTATGCTCACCATCCGACATCCTACTTCATAATTTCATGGTTTTATGCTTCAGAAGTGAACAATAGGGGAAGATTTTGTGTGAATTTGATAGAGGGAACACCTTGCCACAAAACCCATGTGTTGAAATTTCCCAAACATTCCTCTAAAACTTAAAAAATCGAACCTAAAGCCTTGTCTTCCCGTCGCTGTTCATTGAACTGAGTGATCGTGCCCTCTTGGCCTGAGACCTATGGACGTCATTTTCATTCAAACTTTAAACTTAGCACAAGCTTTCTTCAAACAGCGAAATGCCTCGCAGGTTCCAGCCTTCGATACTCCACTTCTGGATTGCTACTTCATCTCTACTATTTCAAACAATGTTCTCATCCCGCCCATCCGAGTCTCAGGCCCCGACTTTCCATTTGACATGAGACCTTCAAACCAAATATTCCACCTCCAAGAAACCCTCATGCCCTGGTCTATGGAATTCCACTCATAGGCCGCCACTGCCATGCTATTGTTTCAAATGCCCATCGGCTAACCACCTTCAAGCTCTCGGGTCTCGAGTGCTTCCCCGCCAAAAAATTTTTTAACGAAAATCTTTAAGTCCTTGCCTCTGTTAGACCCCATCCACTAGAATTCCTCCATCGGGTTTTTGTCCTGTATTGTTGATCCCCAACAACAATCTCAAACCATCCTTCTGACCCCTAGACTCCGACATCCCAATCTCTGCCAAGTTTTAATAGATGAAAGTGTAAGGAGAAATCTCTTCTCGGGTCCAGTCTACCAGGTTACGGGTCCTGAAATTCCATCCCACTTCATTGTTTCTTATGGCTATCATACAGTGGCCTCTCGACCTCTGTGGCTCGGGCCCTTGAACGAAATTTTTTGCAAAGGCTTTGTCCCACGACCTTCCACCTCCCAAGCTCTAAAATTTAAAAATCCTCCTCTAAAATGTCATTTCTCCAAAGCTGTTTCAAACAGCTAACACTTGACAACCTTCCCTTGGTTTGATCTCAGATTCCTTAATGGTGACCTAAATGACCTCCAATTGGAAAATGAATGATGACCAATGTGCTAAAATGTGATCACCTTCCTCATGGACCCCTCATTATCCAAACCTAAGATCAAGAGAAATTTTCTGGGTCTTCCTGCTCTGTTCGCCCTCCAAAACAACATTTTAATAGGGGAAGTTCAGCCTGTGGGGCCTAGGTCATCCATTTTCCTTCTAGTGAACCTTCAATGACAAATTCAGCTAAGTGTTAGACATTTGAAAGATAGATTATTCGATCTAACCTTGTTTTACAGGGATTTGGCTAACCGTTTATGTCTCCATGCTAGATTGTACTTAACCCTGCCTCCATGTGTAGGATATATGGAATCAGGTGCAGAAACCTCCGGGGCAACCAAAGAGAAATGAAAGAAAACTGCCAAAGCTCCTTGAGGAAAGGAGGATAATGATCAGATGAAGTAACAATTTCAAGGAGTCTCGTTGCACTCTAGGGTCACGACCAAGTGGAAGGACATCACTAACACAAATATTGGGCATGTTAATATTGATGAGTTTATACAAAGGGTTAGAATAAGCCTCAAAATAGATAATGTAAGACTCATCAGGAGTAGTGGAATAGCCAAGGTTTTAGGTTTCCCTTCTTCCTTGATGTCCCTTGAGCTGGTAATGGCCTGTAGAGAGGCATATCAACCAAAAATAAGAACTATTGTTGACGGGGATGGAAACATCCTGGCCGACATACCACCATCAGGAATAACAAAAACCTTCCACATTCCTATCTTCAGAAAGATGGAGCTACCTACTATCTAGGAATGCAAATAAATGTGGGATGAAGACCCCATAAGAAGCAAGAAGCTCATAAACTAGTATTCGCTAAAAGACAGATGAGGTAGTGCTGCAAAGGTAACCTAAGAACTCTTTCACAGTGACTTCTTTGAGGATTATCATGATTTGGTCACTTTCCTAAGCAGAGTAATGGGCCTCCCCACTTCAACCTATTTTCAAGAATGGATGGTGTACTTCGTTGACAACATTCTTCATGGGAAGGACACCACATTCTACTAGGGTAGAATAATTAGTGACCACTTTCATGATCAATTCATGAACATCAAGAAAACATCCAAGTTCTACATGACATCTTACCTGGTATACTCACTAGCCAATAGGAGGAATTATAATGGATTATTTAGAACTTCAAATGAAGTTACTAGTAGAGAAATCAAGGATTTTGATAATTACCCTCAGCTACAATTTAGTAACTTCAAGAAGGATTATTGTAGAGTAAACGATGCATTCATCGCTTACATCATCAGTTTGCTGAAGGGAGATTTTGAGAGAAGAGTCTCCCACAGTGCTTAAAATTTTCTAAAAAAATATGCTTTCTTATTTATTCAGCACCCCAAGTTCACATACATCCACGCCCAGGGCTTCTCAGAAAAACCAAACAAGTCGCCCCGATACCCTAATGACTAGATTATATTGTTTGAACTCTCTTGGCAGCTACACCACATTCACACTGTTTTGAGTAGCAAGCATCTAGCAGGGATCCCTTATCCCCTTACACTTGACCAAGGGATGTATGAGATTAATACTTCCCACTGTGCAGGAAATTTGGAGAAGGAATTGGCAGAATATCACTTCAAATCTCACACAACCAGGCCACAAGTGGACCCATATAGTTATGTCAGAAAGGCGATTGGATAAGAGTATTCCCACCTCCACAATGTTGAAGATTTTTGGGCCAATTGCAAGGATGACTTGGAGGTACAACTAAGGCACTATATGCAGATGACTACATACTTTGTGAAGAGAGTGAATTTGTTCCCTGTGCTCGATCAACTTGAAGAGGATGAGAGCACCATGATCGACCCCAGGTACAATTCCATTGCAAATGTGTCGCTACCACTAATTGATTGGAATGAGCCAGAGGTTGATGACCTCGACATGCTTACCAATCCTATTGAAGCTCAAACGAAGGCATGTATAGATGAGAAATTTTTTCAGTTAAAGCAACAAACGGTTGTCTTGACATTCAAGGGGCTCGAGAGCAAGCCAAGTGGTTTGGGTGGAGGGATAGTTGTTGCATTGATGAGAGAAACATCTAAGTCCCCTCCATTAGTTCAATCAAAAAATAGAAAGGAGATGGAGGAGCAACAGTCTAACCCAAAGGTGTATGCTAGGAAGGCCTCGGAGGGTGAACCTCTCAAGAAACATAAATGAATGGGCAGCGTCATCAAAATTTCGGTAGTCCAAGAAGATCCACTCTATGAGCGAGAGGAGATGGAGGTTGATTAGCTGATGTCCCCACCTATTTCATCTACTGCCATAATAACTACTATTGTTGTCACCAATCCACCTATCCCACACCCAGTAGTTGTATCCTCTCTCCCTAGGGTGGACATTTTTTGTCCATCTTGCTTCTACTTCTCCCATCGCACGGGTAATATCAGTCGATTTGTCCTCCACCACTACCTTGCCCATTTATTCATCCTCCATGTATCCTTCCTTTTCTCTTCCAACTGCCACCACTGCAACCGCAATGCGTGTACTCACCCTTTTGGAATCCTTTGTGAAATAAATGAAAAATGTGCCCTCCAAGCTCTCAGGAATGTTTACAAATCTAACAGTACAAGTTGTGATGGCTCAAGCAATAATTAGCACTCCAGTTCCTCCTCCTACCAAGCCACCAACAATGGAAGCCACCATACAAATTTATGAGGAATTGGACTGCTGACAACAAATAGAATCAGTTATGAGATTGGAAGAGGAGGTAGAAGACTATCCTGAACACCCAATATACGAGCATCGAGTAATTGATGAGGTTGCCTATGAGTCTTCCAGTGATGAGAGCAAAGACGCAAAGATAATTGAAGAGATAGTTGATCCTGACCTTGATGCTGAGTGGGATAAGCAACTCAAGGAAATTGAAGACAAGGAGGCTAAAAAATAGCCTATTGGTGAAGAAGAGGTTGTTGTCATAGGGACGGAGGGTGATAAGTCTCCAATGAAAGAATGGGGCCATGCACCTAGACATGATGAAAGGGTTTTTCCTCATAAAGAGTAGGAAGATAAGGAAGAAGATAAGCTTGAAGAAGAGGCTTAAAATTATGAGCATCTAGAAATTGAGCAGCTTGAGGAGCCTAGGCGTGATGAGGAAAAACAAGAAAAAGATACTGAAAGGGAAAACAGCCTCAATGAACGCTTACCTATCAAATCCCCTATCAGACGAATAGTGTTCATCCAAGACTATGATGAAGAGGAGGATACAAGGATGGAGTAGGAGACCCTTAGTGATAGAGCAATTGAAGTGAAAGAAGAAGAAAGGGGGGATCAACAAGACTCACCCAAAGAAAATTCCTCAATACCTGATGGGTTGGAGAGACAACTAGAAAAGAAGGTTCCCACTCTAAAAGACCCAAGTGCAAGGCTGGAAGCTATATTGGCTCGAGCCTAGATCGGCACCAGGAAGGAGAAGAAGCCAAAAATTAGGTCAAAGGTAATGATGGGTGCCTCTAGATCGAGAGCAATACAAATAGCTATGTCAGTGGTGGGAGAGAAGGGAATAACTTATAATATATCCACCATTGACTTGGGAGTGGCCACTAGGGAGTAGAAGGTTGATCATCTCCAAAAATTAGTCACCACAGTGGTGCATCTCATTCAACAGGACAGAGTTTCCAAGGAGGAGCTTAAGGCACAAGTGGCTGATTTGACAACCTATATCCAACAATGGTCATCCACAGAGGAACAACCACCACATCCTCAACCCTACCATAGTTTGTATCAAAAGAGAAAATTAACAAGGTCAAGAAGAGAAAGAACTTGGACAAGACCACGAAAACTTGGTTCCAGCAGGTCTTGGATGCTGGGAAAATAGGTATCAATCGCGCTGTTCAGAAAAAATAAAATTTTTTGGAGGTGCAAACGTCTCTTGAAGGTACAAGGAAAATCTACATAGAATTCCCAAAGAAGTATGGGGCCGCTTACCCAAAAATTGAGGCTATCCTCAAGCTACCAAGTGAAGTTTGGGAGAAGGAATTTGCCTTCAAAGATGATGATCATTGGCTGATGGATGTGTGGAAATGAGACTTTGATCATTGTAGGGAAAGGCTGGAACAAGTACTTGAAAGGGTAAATCCTAATGTTGAGTGGGCCAAGGAAGCTAGAGAAGATTTCTTCTGATATCTAAAGCTAATGATAGGATATGAAATGCCCTATGCCCATATCAATCTAGAAAATGTAAAGCCTCACTTCCAAAAGAGGATGGAAGATGGAATGTCGACCAAAATTACTACAGATTTTATGAGCTTTGTTGCTCAAGCTTTTTCCCAATCTGAGCTATTCATAGATCACATTGCCAAGTATGAGGAGGACTGGGAGAAGCTTGTTAGTAATTCCAAAGAGTGGAGCTACAAAGTGTCGAGATCCCACATCATGGAGTTTGATAAGCTCCAACTAGTGATCTTGAAATTCATGGAGTATGCAGCTTTGAAGAAGCAAGAAAGAATCCCTTTTGCTGATGAATAATTTCTAAAGAAATAGTTACATCAAAGAGCAATCAGCAAGAGGAAAAAATGCTACAATGTTGCCACTAGAAGAAAAAATAGGGATATGAACAAAATGTATTTTAAAAAAGCAATATATTGGGGGGTAGGTAGAGCCCTAGTTTATAGTGAATTGTGGCCACAAAAATGTAAATAAATTTTGGCCACATGTTCTACTTTTGGGACACTATAAATAGGGGGTCTCCTCTCATTTTCAAGAGAGTTGAGTTGTTGTAAAGACATGTTGTAGAAATTGCAATAGAAATACATTGACTTTGGTGCATTTCTGGATTTCTTCTCATGTTTCATGATTCTTGTCTCATAGTTGGATGATTTAGTTGAATTTTATTTCTGTCTTAGTTTCTTTTCAGCTATCTTTGGTAGATTCAATAATGTTATTCATGGTTATGAAGATTTCTATTGTGTAGATGCTTTCCTTGTCCTAAATTTTGGTTGTTTACTTCTAGTAGATAATTGTGTAAAGTTAGTTTGGACCTAGATTTGAAACTACTTTTAAATATTTATCTTCATTCACCATGCATATGTATGGTGAATGAATGATAAAACATTTGCAGTCCTTAGAAGATAGCATAGATTTCATGACACTATGAAATTTCTGGTTAAGTGGAATTTTGTTTTTAAGGAAACTGTCCATAGTAGAAACCTCCATGATTGCTATTAATTGGTAGTTGTAGGTCTAGGAACTCTCTCTCTCTTCCCTACCCCTTTTTCCTTTTTTAAGAAGTAACCTGTGCTAAGGTTCATTGCACATTGTAAAGCCAAATCTGAAAGAGAAATGGAGTTCAAGATTGCTGCTTGAACCTGTAGCAAACGTACAATAACTTCCCCACCTCAGAAACTCTATTTGCATATCCGATCCCCATCTAGATGAACTCATGTAAGTTTTCCTTGTGATTCCAAAAAAATCACATAAATCAACTGAGATATTCCAAGCACAATCATGACCTGACATGCGAGAGACCTTGGGGTGATTTTTGGCAACTTTCTGGGTATTTCCTTTCAAGAGAGGTAATGCACTTATGCATTGCCTGTGTTGAGAAAGTGTGCAAAAACACCCATCAACAAAAGTCCACTTCCATATATCTTCTTCACCGTCACTCTTAGGTGCACTTTCATTTTCCAATACTTTCAAGTCCTCTAAAGGACACTCATCTACTACTGCGACATCATTTTCCTATTTTTTTTTCCACTTTCTTTTTGCTTCTCATCCTCTGCTACAATCTCACCATCTTCCTTCATGATATCCTCAAAGAATACTTCTAGAATATTTTCTCCTTCCCATTCACCTACATACATAACTATAACAAGAAAAATTCCTTTCTTCTTTGGCATTTTGTCAAACACTTGCCACACACTCTCAATCTTCAACCTCTTAGGTATATACTACCTCGCATCTAGCAATTTGTCTACATGGAAATCACACACACACACCACCATAGGTCCTAGTACAAACTACCTCACATCAATGCTTTTCCCTACACACTTGGGAACTCTTGCTCTGATACTACTCATGAAGTAGCATTCCTACAACTCTCAACACATTTCAATTTCACAAGAAAAAAATATATAAAATGATTAAAACAATGTAAGAATCAACAACAAATATGAATTCTTTCATTACTCAAAGTCTCCTACAACACATGGAGTCAAGAGAAAAATTAAATTGCAATATTGCATCCCTCTAAACTGATGTAAAACATCAAAAAATAGACTTATGTTTAAAAAAATAGCAAGATCATTCTCAGGTATGACTTCTTCAATCCCTCTTCTTCTTGAAAATTATTTATTCTCCTACTCACAACCTTCTTTTGTAAAATTAAATGCACAATATTCCAAAAATATTCCAAGGTTAATTGATGTTAATTATTAACTCCAACCTGCCACAACAAAGTCTGAAAATCAAAAATAAAAAAAAAAGTTTTCAATGCAACCCTCTCTAGAAACCACTAACTCCAACAAATTTATCACTTCTCTCTCCACACCCCAAAGCTAGAAAATCCATTTTAAATTCATAAAATACAAATATTCAACTTTCTAATGCATATTTCAAATACTTATAGGAAGCTAGTCTTCCACTAGTTGGCACATTGATTTCTCTGCCTTCACAATTTGGAGCCCAAATTTAAAATTTTCCCAGCATGCAAATCATGGGAATCCCATACATGCTTTAAACTAATAATGCAAATTAAATTATCTACAACACTTCATAACCTCTAAGAAAAACCCATGCCCGAATTGATTTTGTCCAATTAAACATCAAAATTTGATTTCCTACATGTTTTCCAATTCAACACTTGAAACCTAACTTTATTTAATTATTAAATTTTAATTTTTGGACAAAGAAAAATTAAAACATGACATAAAAAATTATTCCAAACCTACTCTCACCAAACAAAAAAAATTGGTTGATGCAAGATTGCAGGCAACTATAAATGCTCCTGCATCAAAAATCTAGTGTGAAATAGTCAAGGGTGTCAATTTATGATGATATAGAGAAGAATGTTATTATTAGTACCTACATTTAGAAAAATACTATTGTGATAAAAAATTCCTAACTTCCAGTTAATCTTTGTAAAATAAAATAATCAGTAGGATTTTTTCTCTTAAGAATGTTTATACTAGTTTTTTATGAAGGATTTTATATCATCGAAAAACAACTTTTAGCTACCTAATATGGGAACATGAGCCTTTGGGTTGGAACCTCTTCAACTAAGAGCCAAGGATTGAGGGGTATCCATTTCACCAAATTCACTGAAGACACAATCTCAGCCTCATGCCTTCTATTTTTCTAATTTAAACACTTTATTCAACAAAAAATATTAAATAAATATATTATCTACAATCCTCTTGGTTAGTAGTATCAGGTATTATTCTTCCTTTCTCATTAAGTGATAAAATTATTTATTAATTGTAATTGTGGCTTGAAAAACTTATTAAATATGGTAAGAAATATGCAATGCTTTTCATTAATCAAGTACAATTTGTACCTATCATTTAAATTATTGATACATAATGTTAATTATTTAAATGTTATTATTTCCACTAACTGAACCACCAAAAACATATACTAACAAGGGAAAGAGGATTCCCTTTACTAGGCTCCTAGGGTTTTTTCACCCTAAGAGCACTGGGTTTAGGAATGAATCTCTTTCCGCTTTGGTGATATGTTTAAGGTGATTGCATTCAAAGGAAGGAATGGGGTTTGATGATGGTTTGTGATATGTGTGTTTTGTGTGACTGAAACTGAAAGAAAATGATACTAAACTAATCTATGAAATGTAAAAAAAGCAATGTAAAGTAAATCAAAACTATCTAAACTATAGGCCCTAAATACATGTAAACATAAAGTAAACTGGAAGGTTAAGAGCTTGTGCACCTAGGTAAATTTTGTTGCAAATGAATTCTCTCGAAATCTCTTAGAAAATACTGAAATCAGTAGAGGGACATTCCCACCAAGTTGGGCGACCTAGTCCTCTTCCCCAAAAAACTTGTCGAAACCATTTTTTCCCAAAAGGGTGTCCAAATCCACAAAGATACCCAAAAGGTGACCTAAGAGGTTTTAGGTCGCCATGTTGGTGACCTAGTCCACTTTTGAGTTTTTGAGAATCAGGAAGTGGGGGTTGGAGCCTTTGGTTTGCACTCAGGTTCCCAATAGATGTCTAGTTCATATTCGGTAGGAAACGGGCTGAAAGGGGTCTCCAAGCCTCAACTAGGGCTTTGTTGACTTGAATGAAGTTGATGGGTTGAGAACACCTTCCAAGCACCTCAAAACCTATACAAAAAGACACCTGCAAACACACATGCAAAGAAGGAGACGATGATTAGGGCTAGAGAATAGGGGTTTGCCTTAGTCAAACCCCATTTTGATGCTCATATCTAAATGAAAAGCAATGAAAGGAATGGAACATTGAATGAAAAAGTAAATACAAACTCTTACCAAATACTTTGTTGAATATGTCTACAACATGCATGAATCACCTCCAATGGAGATGACCTGAAAAACCTAATGCTTGCTTGCTAGCTTTGGAAGACTTGGATGCTAGAGTGCTTGTTAAGAGGAGTGGAGGTGAAAAAATGAACTTGTTAGGGGAAAGTGAGAGCTACGAGAGGCAAAAGGAGGATGAAAACCCTAATTCTCCTAAAAAATGACTTATGATAGGTTGACCTTAGGGTTTTGGGGGCAGATTCCCGCAAGTTTCATGTTTTAATTTTGAATTTTATGCCTAAAAGGACTAGGTAGCCCAAATTGGCAACCTAGTCCACTTGGGAAAATCCAAGTGGTGGTTGGGAATAAAATAATGGTTAATGAGTTTTATTAGCCCTGCCCCTCGAAACACACTTTAATTGGGCCTAAAATTATATTAAGGGGACAAAATGAGCATTGAAAAGGGTTAATTTAGGGGTGATAAGCCAAAATAAGTGTGAAAATGCATCACACCAATTTACAACACTATGTCATAAGGCTTAGGAAGGTGTAAGAAGGTGTTATTTAAGTGAATTATGTTGAAAGGGTCTTAGAAAAGTGAAGAAATGTGTTACAACATTTGACAACACCTTAGTAAAACACCATTAGGTTATTGTTGAATTGCAAGCTTACAAGGCTGAATGAAGGTAATCGAGGCAAAATCTAGTGGAAAATGCCAAAATGAGTGAAAAAAGGCCAAGGTATACACTTTTTGGTGACACATTTAGCCCCCACTTTACTGAGAGTATGAACCTTCTTCAGACTCACACTAAAGTAGTTGAACCATGTGCATTGAATGAGATATAGTGTACTCATGTTAGTAAGGTGAGATGACTATGATCAAGAGGGATGATCAAGCCACCAGGATCAATATACCATGGAAAAATAAACATAAGTGCAAAAGATCACACAAGGAGTGATGTGAAAAAGTGAAGAGAGAGAAAATGAGTCAGATCAAGCTTCGACCATTTGTCCAGCTAGTTTTGGATCAGATCTAGATTGTTTGTCTGAAAGATAAAGGGGTGGTACTCACTCTGGGCCAGCAAGACTTTTGGTTGTTTGCCGAGCAAGAATTCCAAAAGGTGGTGAGAGATAAAAGGAGTCAGATTAAGCTTTGACTATTTGTCCAACTAGTTGTGGATCAGATCTAGGCTATTTGTCTAAAAAAGGAAAGGGTTCTCACTCTAGGCCCATGAAATTTTTGGTTGTTCACTGCATGAGAATGCCAAAAGGTGATGAAAGACACATACACCTGGTTGGTACGCACTCACACACACAAAGGTAGTTATGGGGAAATTCGTGCCACTAGTTGGGCTTCCTGCTCAACCATACCAAAGTTGTACTCACTAACAAATTTGATAAGGCACCACAAGGACAAGGGTGTAGTTCATGAGACAAGAAAAGCCTTGGATGCTTAGAACCCATGAACAAGTGCAAGATGGCACTACAGGCATGCAATTTTTGTTATGCAAGGTGGCCTTGAATTCACAAATTTGAAAGGGGTGCAAAATTAAATATGTGAAAAGGTAAAATGCAAAAAGGGGATGTTCGAAGGAGTCTTGTTTCATTCATGTAGGGTCTTTGACTTAGGGAATATTTTGTGTAATGTCTCCAAGAGAAGACCAATTGAAGGATAGAAAATTCCCAAGTTAGGGGATGCAGTGAATCACATCAGGAAACTAAGAGGAATATAATATGCTAGGATAGGTCACTTTCATGAAGTAAATTGCACCGAATTTCATCCACCAAGTGAGACTCATCATATGAAGTGGAAAGGCTACACTAGGAACCAAGGACAGAGGGAAAATGAAAATATAAATAGTGTTAGGGTATGCCCCCACTTTAAAGGAATTGCTACACACCATTTTGTGAGCAATTTCTTTAAAGTAGAGAATGACAAGAAAGGAAAAAAGGAAAGAAAGGGACATTAGAGCCTACTTGGAAAGATCTTTTCCAAATGATATGTTTCCAAGTGAGGATGGATCATGCAAAGGAGAGTATGTCACATGTAAGTTAACCTAAGAAATGTCATCCACATCTCAAGCTTTCTCTTTGTATGTTCATGAGATGTTAAGGTCTAGTGAAAAGGTGTAACGACAAGTGACATACGGGGACAAGGCTAACAAACCCATTTCCCCCACTTAGTGCAAGGAAAAGGTGAGCTGAAAGGAGGAAGGTATGCATCAGGGAGAGGAATTCGGTGCCCCCACAAAAGGGAGAGCACCAAGCTCCTTGAGATGGTTGAAGGAAAGGGAGGGGAGGGAGGTAATCCTAAATCTTTCTTGAAACATGATGATATGGCAGTTGGTGTCATGTGTTTATTGCATCCGTGTGTAGGATGGAGATGGTAGTTGATACCATAACAAACTTACAAGTTAGATGCATGGGTTGTGTTGTTTTGAGAAGGATTGGTTGATGTATAAGAACACAAATCCGTTTTATTTTTTTGTGTTATTCCTCCATGAGGGATGGGAGAGGTATATCCCCCATCACCACCATGGGGTAATGGTGATGATTTGGAACAAATTTGAGCATAGAAAACATAGGGTGGTTTTGGTGTAGGTCATGAGGTTTCACATTCTCCTTTAAAGGGAGGCATAAGATCCCAATCGTTATGAGAACTTGTATCTAAAAATAAATGGTTGGTATATGACTCTTTGGACCAAGAGGGTGAGATTGTAGAGTTTTTATTAGAAGGAGGTGTAGAATCTAACAACCCCCAATGATCACTAAAGAGTTTTGTTGTAGGGGAAGGAGGAGCACCAACTTGGAGGAGATTGGATCTAGAAATGGAAGGATTAGTGGAGTTGGAAATGTTGTGATTAGTTGATGCATAGCTTTGTGCATCTGCATCAACTATATATATCTTATTATTGTATTCATATTTCAATGAGTGGTGAAGGGTAGAGGGGACTCCTTCCATAGCATGAATCTAGGGTCTCCCTAGGATAAGATTGTATAGAAGAGGTCCTTGCATGATATGGATGGGAGTAGGCAACAATATAGGTTTGACCTTAATAAGTAAGGTGATAATCCCTAGTGGTTGCTTATTAACATTGTCAAATCCATGAATCAAAGCATCATTAGGTTTAATGAAAGATTTTTTCATGCCAAGTTTGTGAAGGAGATCTATGCTACAAAGATTAATTTTTGATCCATTTTCTATGAGAGTGCTCCTGACTAGATTTTCATTAATGATCACCTGTATGATCAAGGGATCATTATTTTTTGAACCTCAAGTTAGGGTAACTCATGTTTAGAAAACATGATATCAGATTGGGGTATTGGCATGGGATGAGAGAGAGGTTTGAGATTGTTTGCTTTGATGTAAGATTCAATCTCTTATTTTTGTATTTGTGTCATTTCTTGAAAGACAATTTGGACTATAGGTGAGAGTTGAATAAGTTCCCATACAAATATATCAACAAGAGCCTTTCTAAGGTCCTCAACATGAGGGACTCTAATGTGAGAAAAGGGAAATGGTTGAGGAGTGTGATGAGCTCAAATTATGCTCATAATTTGAATATTATGATGTATTTTTAATACCCTTACTCTTTTGCTGATGGTTGTTTAAACTCTTTGATTAAAGACTTTTTATCTAAAATTGGGTAGTATCCTGTAGCAACACATTCCTATATTCCTGTAGCTTAAAATCTCTATGTGTCTATATTTATTGCCCTATTTAACCTCCCGAATGATTGATATAATGCATGTGGTTTTTTGATAATGAAATGGATTTAATGTGTGATTAATGAATGTGTATCATGTTATTGTGTGCGTGCTTTCTTTTGCTTCTATCACCGTGTGTATCGCAGGTTGTTGAAAGAGGCATGAACGAGTCAAAGCACATCAGATCTTGGCCCTACAGTAAAGTCCATTTCTAGCATGGCATCGAGGAATTTGTTCCAACAAAGACTCTCTGACCAGGTCGTTGGGAGGAAATCTAAATGATCATTAATCTAGGAAGAGTGGAATGCTAGATTCTGTCTAAATCAGTTGAACAGATATGCTTTCATTTATGAGAAGTTTGTTCCTCGGCATTAGGAGGCATTTATGTCCACGTCTTTCTCTGTTAGAGTTAGGTAGTTATTTGCTTTTCTATAAATAAGTGTTCCTCTTGCGTGAGTGAACAGAACATAACATAACATAACATAACATAATAGAATGGAGCATATTAAGATTAGTATTATAATGAGAAAAAAAGTTTTGTGTTAGTTTTCTTACAATTAGAATGATCAATGTATATGATTCCAAGTTAAGAATAAAAGTTGATGAATTTTTGAGTTCAATTCTTGTATAAACTGGTTGATGCTTGCTAAGGGGGCGCACTTAGTGAGTATATATAGTTAGTTGTTTATTTCTTGTTGATTATAAGTTAGAATTTCATTCTTGAAGGTTTCAGTGCAAAATCAGTCTTATATTGATCGTACAGCATTGGGAATCCATCCCTGTGTTTGTTCATGTAGCATAAGACCAATTCATAGTTTGTTCCTTAGTAATAGTTTTCATGATTTCTGCTTTGATTAAGTTATGCTTAAGTTAAGAAGACTTTACATTATGTTCCTACAACATAAGTAGAATTCCTTCGAAGCATTTATTTCTAGTAAATTGTGGTTGAAATTGGTTCTTAGTGCACATACAGTGCTGCTCCATTTCAAGTATATGTTCCCTAGTTTGGCAATGTAAATGAACAACCATAAGAAGATGTTAGTCACCTGCTAGAATGTCCAATTCCCAGGTTAGGATTTTCCATGACTTTTATATCCTTTTGTGGAATTGACCATCATTTTTGGCACCATTTTCAGGGATGGTGTCAAGCTAAGAACCTATCATAACCATTATTGGTAGTAGTTTAGTGTGATTATTCAAGAATTTTCAAATTCCTTCAGTTTTTAGTTAAGTCTGTTACATGCATAGAAGAAGAGACGCTCTAGGAAGATTCCTCCCTAACCTTCCATTCATTGATAACAAATTTGAACCAGCTTATAATCTATTTGAGGAAGGAGGAGACCAAGATATCAATCCATTTGCTGAAAACCTGCTTGTTGAATTCCTCTTTGCCCTAGCTGACGAAGAACCTCAAGAAAATCCATTTGCTTTGATACTCTATCAAGCAAATATGGCAAGTAATCCACCTAATCAACCTCCTAATTTTGAATTCCCCATCATCACCCAACAAGATTATGATAACCTTAAAAATATTCCTTCTTCATTACTTCCCAAGTTCTATGGACTAGTTACAGAGGACCCAGACACTTTCTTGTTTGAGTTTGACATCCTCTGCCACAACTATGATTACACTTTAGATGCTCACAAGATGAAGTTGTTTCCTACTACTTTGAAGGAGGGAGCTCTTAGATGGTTTATGAGTTTGGGAAGGGATGCTGTCGATAGTTGGGTAGTCATGCAAAAAAAATTTCTTGACAAATACAAGGAATATTGTAAGAGTGGTAGTAAGGGCGATGATATATTCAAAATTCAACAAAAGGAGGAAGAAATCCTAGAAGACTATATCTCAGGGTTCTTGTTTTCCCTAAAAAATAATTTAGACCATACTCTCAATCAAGAATCTCAGAAATTACTTTTTTTGAGGGGAATCAATGATGCCTATATAGATGCCCTGGATCTGATGGGAGGAGGAGATATAACCCAAGTGCCTTGGGATGATATTAAGACCATATGTCGCAACTACTCTCGATCAAATGTTAAGAAGAGTAGAGGTCATCAATCCATAGTGGGAAAGTCTTCTACTAATGGAGTTTCATAGATGGAGATCACAAATTTGCTATTTAATTTCAAGCAGGATATCATAAACAAAATGGCTTCACAGTTGGATACTATGCAAGCTCAAAAGAAACATGAGGAAGTTGAAGCAATCTTGGCTGAGTTCTTTCCACATTATAGATAAAAGAAACATGACTGCAGATGTAAGATGGTGGCTAACCTGGAGGCTAAGAAATTACCTACTGATTTTAAGGTAGTAGAGGGTGATGATGACCAAGTATTCTTTGTTGCACAAAGGCGCCCATGGGCTCAAAGACAAGGTATGCCTCAAGACCCTTTGAATTTTGGTAATCCTTATTCTAATTACAATAACCAATGGAAAACTACATATGGCCCATCACCACCTTGGAATACTTCTCAACTAGACTTGCCTAACTATGAGAGTCCTCAATGGAAATCTCCTCAAGAAGGTTGGCAACAGCCACAAGGAAAATGGACTCCACCCCAAGGTAACTAGCAGCATAATCCTCAATGGAGAAGTTCTCAGCAATGGCAGAACCAATCCCCTGGATTCCTATAAGTTCAACAACCACAACCTCTAGCCCTCATGCCACCTCCTCCACCTCCTACAACACCTGCAGCAAGTACTAGCCCTCCAAAACAAACGCATATTCCTGCTCAACCATTTCCAAATCCTAATAATTAGCAGCAGCAAAAATAGTAGCCTATGTATTTTGCAGAAGCCAATCAGTAACCAGCTTATGCCCTGAATATTAATGATATCCATCTTAGATCTGGAACCACTCTCCCTGCTCCACAGCCACTAGTAATTACTGAGATTCCAGACTCTGCCTCTAAACAACCTACTGATCCTGCAGAACATATACCTATATGATAAATTGTCTCTAAGGAGCCTATCCTACAGCATCAAGCCAAACCGCCTTTTCCTTAGAGATTGCAAGTCACTACATCCAAGTCTATGGAAGAGCCTATCTTTGATATTTAGGATCATCTAAAGAATGTACACATTCAAATTCCCCTTTTTCAAGCCATTAAAGATGTCCCAATTTATGGGAAAGCCATTAAGGAGACTTGTTTGAAGAAACCTGGAAGAAAGAAAAAGGATCCCCAAACAATCCATTTTCTAGGATAGTTGACAAATATTATGTTAGGGAAGGTAGTCATTCCAAAATATGCTGACCCTGGGAGTCCTATGGTACAAATAAATATTAATGGCCAGATAGTAAAAAATTTTTTGATTGACCTTGGTGCAACCATCAATGTAATGGCCATGCATACTATGCAGTATTTGAATATCCTAACCATTAGGTCTACACCTACCATCTTGTAGCTTGTTGATAGTTCCATAGTAACACATGATGGCATGGTAGAAGATATCATTGTCAACCTTGAGTCTTGGGAATACCCAATAGATTTCACCATATTGTCCACTAAGGAGAGGATATCCTATAATCCTAGGTAGACCATGGTTAGCCACAACTAATTCTTTTATAGGATGTCGTTCACGAGACATGACAATTTCTGATGGTCAGTCAACAAAGAAATTGGCTTTATACCCACCTGCCCAACCTCATCCAGACTTGTCTCAACCAATTTGGCTAGATTTAGGAGAGAAAACTGAAGAAGTCAATTAATTGGCTCAACTAATGATGCTGCAAACTAATCCATTTTCCAAACTTCAGAGTGAGGATGGCTTGCTTTTACACATTTTGCATTCCAACTCTGATATGAGTAGCCCATCTATTCCAGATAGTTGTCGTCAGCAGTGCTTCCTGCAACAACTAAATCCTGAGAGCCTGCCACCTAAAATTCCTACAGTTTATCAACATTTGCTTCCACATGAAATACAGACACCATGTTTATCAGTAGCCTCCATGAATGATCTTACCAATATCTCCAGGCCGTTGTCTGAATATCAATAATAAGCTACCTCAATCTCAACAAAATACCCTAGTCACAATGTTGCAAGATCAACACAGAGCTTTTGTATGGGACTATGGGGATATGAAGGGAATAGATCCTCAACTCTATACTCATAGGATCTACATTAAGGAAGACTGCTCACCTATTAGGTAGCCTCAAAGAAGGATAAACCCAACACTCAAGGAAATAGTAAAAAATGAGCTCTAAAAATTGCTTGATGTTGGTTTTATCTACCCCATTTCAGATAGTCAATGGGTATCTCCATTGGTGATCATTCCTAAAAAAGGTGGAAAATGGAGAGTTTGTGTAGACTACAGGGAGCTGAACATAACAACTAAAAAGGATCACTTTCCACTGCCATTTGTTGACCAAGTGCTAGACTCATTATCTAGTAAAAATTATTTCTCCTTTTTGGATGGATATAGTGGGTATAATAAAATTAGAATTGCCCCTGGGGATCAAGACAAAACAACTTTTACCTATCCATGGGGAGCTTTTTCCTACTCTGTCTTACCTTTTGGCCTATGTAATGCACTTGCAACATTTTAAAGGGCGGTGATTAGTATTTTTGCTAACATTTTTCATGATTCTATGGAGATCTACATGGATGAATTCACCACTTATGGAGTTAATTATGAAGAAGCATTAGAAAATTTGGAGAAAGTGTTAAAAATATGTAAGGAGCACAATTTGTCTTTGAATAGTGAGAAGTGTTTTATGATGATGCAAGAAGGAATTGTTTTAGGCCATCATATCTCTCAAGCAAGAATTCAAGCTGATCCTACAAAAATAGAAGTCATTCTAACTTTGCAAACACTATGAAACAAAAGGATGTTAGAAGCTTCCTAGGACGTGCTAGATATTATAGAAGATTTATCAAAGATTTCAGCAAAATAGCTAGTCCATTATATGCTTTATTGACTAAGGATTTTGAATTTAATTGGATCGAGGCCTGTGAAAAATCTTTCCTACAGCTTAAGAACTTACTTACTTAGGCACCTATTCTTCAAGGACCAAAGTGGAGTCTGCCCTTTCATATACACGCAGATGCTTCTGATTATGCAATAGGGATAGTTTTAGGACAGAAAGAGAATTCAATAAAGCATGCCATATATTTCATTAGCAAAAACCTTCAAGGCCCTGAATTAAATTATATTGTCATAGAGAAAAATTTGATAGTAGTTGTGTATGCCCTGAACAAGTTTCGATATTATGTCACTGGTTACCAAATATTTGTTCATATAGATCATGCAGCAATAAGGTACCTCATGAATAAGCCTACCATATCTGGCATTTTAGCACGATGGCTCCTATTGTTGCAAGAATTTGATGTCACAGTTATTGATAAGCTAGGCCGGGCTAATGTGGTGGCTGATTTCTTGTCAAGACTTCAAACAACTACACCTTCCATCCCTGAGGTAATTGATGATAGCTTTCTTGATGAAAATTTGTTTTCTATTGCTACTCAAACTCCATGCTATGCAAATATTGCAAATTATTTAGCAGCCAACAAGATCCCAACTCACTTCTCACCAAAGGACATGAAATTGTTGATAGAGAAATTTTTTAACTTTTCATGGATTGTAGACTGTTTATTTTACACAAGACCTAACCAAGTCATGCGGAGGTGTGTTAGGGAAGATGAGACCTATGAAATTTTGCATGCTTGTCATGATGAACCATGTGGTGGGCACTTTGCATCCAAGATAACATCTATGAAAGTGCTTGCTATAGGGTACTATTGGCCCACACTACAAAAGGATGTTGCAGCCTACACCAAAGAATGCGACAGATGTCAATGCATGGGGAGACCAACAAGGTCTAATGAAATTCCCCTGTATCCTCAAGTGGTAGTCAATCCCTTTGACAAGTGGAGCATGGAATTTTTTGGGCCTGTTGATCCTCCATCCAATGGGAAATCATACATTTTGGTTTGCACTGATTATGTAAGCAAGTGGTTGGAAGTAAAAGTAATGACACATTCCTGTGACAATAAAGTTGTTCAGTTCTTATATGAGCAGATTTTTACTCGGTTTGGAGTCCCAAGGGAACTTGTTACTGATCAAGGAGCTCAGTTTACATCAAACTTAATCACTGCACTGATGAATGATTACAAGATCAGGCATAGAAAGTCTAGCCCCTATCACCATCAATCCAATGGTTAGGCAGAGGTTACCAACAGAGAATTATAGGCAATCCTTACTAAAATAGTACAGTTACACAAGAAGAATTGGAGTAGTCACCTTCCTGAAGTAGTCTGGGCCTATAAGAGAACATGGAAAATAACTACAGGGTTTACCCCTTTTGAGTTACTCTATGGAAAAACTGCCATGTTGCCAATAGAGTTTGAGCATAAGACCTTAAGGACTGCTCTTTAGCTTAACATTGATCTTTCAGAAGCCCAAAAGGAATGCCTCCTATAGCTGAATGCATTGGATGAGATAAGGAAAGCTACCCTATAGCATATTGAAGCTATTCAACAGCAAAGAAAGAAATGGCATGACCACCAAGTCAAAACTAAGCAATTCTCTGTTGGTGATTGGGTGCTACTCTATGACTCCGGGTATAAGGAAAATCAAGGTAAACTCACCACAAGATGGATTGGTCCTTATGAAATAGAAAATGTGTTTGATATTGGTTCAGTTCAATTGGCTACAATAGATCCTATCTGATTCAAGGTATTGGTTAATGGACATTATCTTAGGTTGTATCATAAGCTAGCATCCAAAGAAGAATTTATGAAGCGGTTTGTTTTAGATGTAGCCACTGATCTTCTTGTAGCAAAAGGCTTCAGCCTTTTTTTTGCGGCATCTCTTTAAAATGCTATGTTGCATGCCCATAATAAAGGTTTTATTTTTAAGGAAGCCACTTTCTCTGTTTTTCATCCATCACCATCATTCGTTCCATCTTCTTCCATGTCACCCATCCATATCATCCATCCTATCGTACTACCTTCATTTATGGTTTCCGTTCCAGCCATCGTTTCAAGCTAAGATGTGATCTTTCCCAGCATCTACGAGCACTTATTATAAGGTATGCTATATCTTTTATTGTCACATCGTTTATTTATTTTATTTATTCATTAATTTTTATGTATCTATCAGTCATTATTGCCTATTTTTCGCCTATCCTGACACACATGTGTGGACACATGCCAAATTTTAAGTAGGGGGTGGGGATAATCCATTTCAAACTTTTTCTTGTTGCATTGTCACGTTTGTCATGACAATTTTATTTTCTTGTGCTTACCAAGTATGACTGTGTGCTTTTATCCTAATCAACAAGTTAACTGCTTGATTTGAGTAGTTTTTAATAATCATTTCATGCAATTATCCTTTGTATCATTCTTGGAAAAGTAAAGAAAGCTGACAACAGTAAAGAAAGAAGAAGGGCGAAAAAACTTTTCTCAAATTTTTAGAAGAAGTTTGAGTTTCAGGAATCTCAGCAAGGATAATTTGTGAATATGGGTGGCCAATTAGTGAGACACGAGCCTGCAGCTCATGAAGCCTTGACATAAAATCCTCAAGTGGTTCAGGCATTCAACAATTGCAAATGGCTGAATTATTTTCTAGGGATAGATTCCTTTAATGAGGAAGCTGCAGGTGAGTTTTTGAGAACTCTTTGAGAGGGAGAAGCTACATTGTGGGGTTTGACAGTAGCCGTTATAGAAGAGCGGATTGTTGAAGTAACTGGGCTTCCGACAGTAGGAGAGAACTTTCCTTTAGGAAGAGATGTTGTCTCTTCAAGGGCATAATTCACAATACCAATAAGTGGACCCTTAGAGGTTTCCAAACAAGGATGCAAATGGGTGTCACTGCCTCCTCCATACTCATAATTTTCCACCTTCATAATCAAGTATTTGAATTGTGAGGGATGTTTTCCTATTTGTATTCTTATCATTTCAAACTATTGAGTCATATGAGGCATGGTTTAGCTGTCAATGTTCCAAACTTTTGTTAAACCTTTTGGAACGTAGTGCCCATGAAACCTAGAGGGGTAAGGACAACTCTATCACCCATCATGCCCTCATTAAATTCTTGATTGAGCGTTCCCTGAGGGATGTATCACCCCTTTCTTGGCAAGAATTTGTTGCCCAAAAGGGTCTGCAACCTCCAAAACCTCCTAGAGCACTCCCTGCACAACACAAGAAAAATAAAAAGAGAGTAGAATCTATGAGTAGGGAAGCAAAGCAAGAATGATCTGCTCTTGCAACACCTAGTCCTGCAACCTCCACACTAGATTCCTCTACCCAAGTAAAAACCAGTTCTTCTGGTAGAAAATTAAAAGGGAAAACAAAGGTAGGAGAGTCATCTAGGGCTAAACAAACCCTAGAATCAAACCCTCATGTTCAAAAGAGAAAACGTTCTACTCCGCTCTCTCCTACAACAACGCCTATTACCACCGCAGTTTCACTATCACCTTCTACTTCTGAGTCTGAATCCTCTAGGAAAGTTAGAAAGAGGAAAGCTACGAAAGAGTCTCCTGTAGCTGTTACATTGCCAAAAAGAGTTTCATCAAGGAAACAACATAAAGTTAGCTCAACCTCCGTTCAACCTGAAATTATAGTCATTCTTGAGGAATCTGAAGAATTCAATCATGATGTTTCTTAGAGTGTATCTGAGAATGTTCCACAAAGATCATCTATTATTCCTAGGGAACTGCATACTGAGACAATGAAAGTTGAGGAAGCACAACATGGTAGTGGTAATAAAAGGAGGATGTCAAGTCTTGATGACTTGGTTGAAGCAGTTGGGAAAATTTTAGGAGAAACACAATCTCCTCTTGGGTAGCAAGAGGAAGAACAGTTTGAACAATCTGAAGTGTCCAATGAAACACCATTACCCTCTGAAACTTGTCAAGCATTGGTTGTTTATAAAAGGACATTGCTGATTAAATATTTGGAATATCTTAGGATTACATGGAGGCCTATTACATTTCATACTTTGAGTTTCTATCATTTACCTAGAAATGACATTCAACAAAGTCTTTGGGAAGAAGAAAAGAAGAAATTGAAAAAGGAAATTGAAAGACAAAAATAGGAAATTCAAGAAATGAATGAGAAAATGGATGAAATGATGAAGGTAACTGGTAAAATTATGGAATTTAGACCACCACCTAGGGTACATGCTATGTGCCTTAAAGAGAAATTTCTATGGTTCCAATTGATGAGAATTTCCAGAAATTTAGACCCTTACATTCACACACCTAAGGAATTTTATGATGCATATCAAGTAGCACCCAATTGGTTGAGAAATTCTTTATGTGAGTTTTATCTGCATGGTTTTCTAATTCCCTTTGAAACAAAATGGAATCCGCTTCTCTACATTGGTGACATTCATCTGAGGTCACTCATGTCTTGGGTGGCCAATGAAACTAACTATGGAAAATAATTAGAGGTTTATGAAGAGGTTGAAAGGATGAACCTATTCTGTTGTGACCTGAAAGCTCAGATCCCCACACAGTTCTGAGAACTTGGCTTACTGTTGCATATGGATTCCATGATCCTACAACAAGAATGAAAGTATTTGATATCAAGAAGCAGGTGTATGATGAGTTCAAAGACCAAACATATCTTTTTTGGAAGCTTTCATCTTCCAAAATTGAAACAAGATGGGAAAAACTGACTGTTGGTCTAAGGAAATCTAAGCCTCATAGCCCTCTGAACTTTAAAGCAGCCATCAAAAGGATAGAGAAGTATATGCAGCTAGGTCTCTAGGAAAGGTTTGAGTTATAGTTACAATTAACATTTTGACCTCCTATTTTGATGTGGCCACTTTACCCTTATTTGGCTACAGATGTTAATGAGGATGCAGAAACCCATAGGTATGAGAGATGGAAAAGTTTTAGAGGTTTCTACTACAAATTCAGAACTTCATTGCAGGGCCATGCTACTTCTACTGATTTCAGAGAAACAACTAGAAAGCTTAATGCTGGAGGACCATCATTAGGATAAGTAGGAGGAAAATGATGAGCTCGAAATATGCTCATAATTTGAATATTATGATGTATTTCTAATACCCTTACTCTTTTGTTGATGGTTGTTTAAACTCTTTGATTAAAGACTTTTTATCTAAAATTAGGTAGTATCCTATAGCAACACATTCCTATATCCTGCAACTTAACATCTCTGTGGTTCTGTATTTATCGCCCTGTTTGACCTCCTGAATGACTGATATAATGCATGTGGTTTTTGGATGATGAAATGGATTTAATGTGTGATTAATGAATGTGTATCATGTTATTGTGTGTGTGCTTTCTTTTGCTTTTGTTTCCATGTGTATCGCAGGTTGTTGAAAGAGGCATGAACAATTCAAAGTGCAGTAGATCTCGGCCCTGCAGTAAAGTCCATTTCCAACATGACATCAAGGAAGTTGTTCCAGCAAAGACTCTCTGACTGGGTCATTGGGAGGAAATCTAAATGATCATTAATCTAGGAAGAGTGGAATGTTAGATTCTCTCTAAAGCGGTTGAATAGATATGCTTTCATTTATGAGAAGTCTATTCCTCAAAGTCACGAGGAATTTATGTCCATGTATTTCTCTATTAGATTTGTTAGAGTAATAATTTATTACGCTTAATTAATTAAATCATACTGGTTAATTAATTAAGTCACTTATTCCTCTAGTTGCTTAAGCTAAACTTAGGCACATTAATAATTGATTAATTATTAAGTGTGCACACTAGGGTTTCATTTAGGGTTTCCCTTTTAGGGTTTCTTGATCTCCTTCATAAGGATTGATCTCTTTGTAATAAATGAGATTCTGATAATGCATTTTACACTTTGAGGTTTGCAGAACATCTTCCTGGTTTTGCATGTCTTTTGCATGTGACAGGTATCCATTTGCATGCAGGTGATCTTAGATTCTAACATGGTATCAGAGCTCCAGACCTGCAGCTGCCTGTTCGTGATCTGAAGATATGGCTTCTCAGTGAGTTTCAAGTGCAAGGGTTTCCACAGGCATCTTTTTTGCAAGATCTGGGGGTAGCCAATTTTTTGGCACACTATGGGCTCAAACGGACATCGCCATCGCATTCACAGCGCCTCAAAACCCTAGGAACGCCTGTCGTTTGGTTGTTTTTGGTGAAGTTGATCTGGGAGGCAAAATTTTTTTGCCAGGGAAGCCGTACGGCCTCCCCAGCACGCGTTCCGAGATACGAAAATCAAAAAAAAAATCAAGGAAAGCCCAATCTCGGGATTTGCACTGACGCTCATTGTGCAAACTGGCTCTGCCACCGGGCAGCCACCAGGCGCCCACCCGTCCGCCGCCGCCGCCGGTGGCTGCTCCTTCTGCTCCGCCGGCTCCGCCAGCCCTTGAGGGCTCTTCCACTCCAACCACGGTCCCATGGAGAACCGACCGCCAGGCTTTCAGCCCCCGCGGGCCCAAACAGCCACGCCAGGGTCATGTGGGGGACCGGGAGCTCCATGCCCGGCCCCCGACCAACTCCAGGTCCAAGCCCCTGGTCATATCAGCGACCAGGGGCTCTACCAAATTTTTTTTGTAGGGGGCCGAATTTTTGCTCCGACGGCCAGATGGCCGTCAAATTTTTGACAGTGAAGTGCTGACATCAGCATGACGTCATCGGCTGTACGGCAGTTTGTCCCCCTAACCCTAGTTTGCCCTAAAAGAGCAGTTTTTTTGTTTTTGGCATAACTTGGGCATACGGTATCGAAATTGGGCAAACGAGATATCGCCGGAAAGCTGGTTCCAAGCACTATCCTGTGGTGTTGTTTATTTTTCAGTATTTTCCTGTTTTACTGCATTTATTACTGGTTGAAGTCAGATGTACTTTTTATGCTTCCGAGCTCATAACTTTTTGCCACGATCTCCGATTTTCGCTATCTTTGCGGCGTTGGAAAGGTATTGAGGAGCTCTATGTTGCTGTCCATGCACTTTTTTCTGTATCTATCACAAGTTTTTCGTTATTCCAGATTTGACCCAATGGGTGTTTTGGAGATTACTTGGATATTTTGACAGTTGGGAGAGTGCTTCTTGCATCTTTGCACTTCATTTTCAGTGATGCATCATTTAATAATCGACTGCTGCTTCATAGATTCTAGAGTTGTTCCCGTTTGGAGTTTTCGAGTGTTCCGTGGCATCGGGTCTGCTGTTGCATCATTATGATTCCGATATGGTTTCTTGTAGACAGAAGTATCTTTCCTTGCTTGCCAGATTGCGGTTCCAGTGTTACTCTACAGTGTTCTTCCAGTGCTTCTTTGCGGCATGTCATATCATTGTAGGGGGGTTTTGTCCCACTGGGTTTTCCTCCTCTACCTCTTTCTTGCATTTGTAAATGGGTACCTGATCAGGCCTAGTTGCCGGGACCCATCTTTTCTTGCATGCATCTTATTCTAGTGTTTTAGCTTCTTCCTAAGTTCATCTTAAGGGGGGGTGTTAGAGTAATATTTATTACGCTTAATTAATTACATCATACTGGTTAATTAATTAAGTCACTTATTCCTCTAGTTGCTTAAGCTAAACTTAGGCACATTAATAATTGATTAATTATTAAGTGTGCAATAATTAGGGTTCTCATTTAGGGTTTCCCTTAGTGGCTTTCTTGATCTCCTTCATAAGGATTGATCTCTTTGTAATAACTGAGATTCTGATAATGCATTTTACACTTTGAGGTTTGCAGAACATCTTCTTGGTTTTGCATGTCTTTTGCATGTGACAGGTATCCATTTGCATGCAGGTGATCTTGGATTCTAACAAGATTTAGGTAGTTAGTTTATTTTTTATAAATAAGTGTTCCTCCTGCATGAGTGAATAGAATAGAACAGAACATAACAGAACATAAAAAATAGAACGAAGTATATTAAGATTAGTATTATAATGAGAAAAAAAGTTTTGTGTTAGTTTTCTTACAAGCAGAATGATCAATGTATATGATTCCAAGTTTATGAATAAAAGTTGATGAAGTTTTGAGTTCAATTCTTGCGTAAACTAGTTGATGCTTGCTAAGGGGGCCCACTTAGTGAGTATCTGTAGTTAGTTGTTTATTTCCTATTGATTATAAGTTAGTATTTCATTCTTGAAGGTTTCAGTGCAAAATCAGTCTTATATTGTTCCTGCAGCATCGGGAATCCATCCCTGTGTTTGTTCATGCAGCATAAGACCAGTTCATAGTTTGTTCCTTAATAATAGTTGTCATGATTTCTGCTTTGATTAATTTATGCTTAAGTTAAGAAGAATTTACATTACATTCCTACAGCATAAGTAAAATTCCTTCCAAGCATTTATTTCTAGTAAATTGTGGCTGAAACTAGTTCTTAGTGCACATACAGTGCCGCTCCATTTCAAGTATACATTCCCTGGTTTGACAATGTAAATGAACGACCATAAGAAGATATTAGTCACCTGCTGGAATGTCCAATTACTAGGTTAGGATTTTCCATGACTTTTATATCCTTTTGTGGAATCAACCATCAGAGTGGTGGGTGATCCCCTAGGTGTTTGAGTCACTAAGTTACAACTTAGATGCTGTGAAACATTGTTATAATTAGATTGCATCATGGATTTCAAGATATCTCTGATTTTTTTATGGGATTCACTAATGGGAGGAGACTTAGGAGTCTCACTAATTAAAGGAGATCCCACTTGTGTGGTCATAACCTCGAGAATCTTGTCTTGATTTGCATGATGTGTTGGTGAAGGGGATTCTAATGTCACTTTATTATCTTCTCCTAGGGAAGGTTTGGTGTTAAATTGATAGGTATCAAGGCTCACACATTATTGGACCATGATATTCTTCCTAGTAGGAGAGTTTTTAGAAGAATGACAAACTGAATGTTCTTCACATTCAAAGGTTGGTTCTTTTAAAGGGACTCCATTGCAAGTAGGAGAATGAATATTGGTGTAAGTGTTCTATTTAATAAGGGTTTCCCTAGGAGAAAGGGGACAACTAAGAGAGTCATGACTTTCATCAAATGCATTTTTGAATGGCAATGTATCTTCCTCACAAGTAGGAGAGATAATAGGAGAAGTAAAAATATTACTGTCATGATCCCTTATGGTAATGTTGTCATGTTTTCTAAGAGAGGTAAAAGGAGAGAAATAATGAGGGTTCTCTGAACTCTAACTAATTGGTTCTTCTAACACCAAAATATCTACATCACCAAGAGGAGAGAGATTAGGGGAAGAACTAATAGGATTGTTTGGAACATCCAAGGTTGTATTCTCTATCACAAAAATGCTCTCATATGGAGGGGGTAAGGAAGGTTTCTTAGCATATCTAGATATATAAGACACTAATATTTTTTGGGGGCATGTGCAGGATCATGATGGGCCAAAAAGTGGCAATAGGAAAAAGTAGCGTTTTTCACTCGCCAAAAAATGTGGAAATCCCAAGTTGAATTTGATTTGGGATGGGTGTCAATATATTGCTCCATAGCAATGCCCAAGCCTAAGTTATACAAATCGGATATCCGACTTTTAAAAGTAAAAAAAATTGGATATCCTATTTTGGGTTGGGCAATATTTGAAAACATTTAAAAATGTATTGTGGTGGTAAAATTTTGGTGCCACAAATCAGATATCCGATTTGTGGCACACATAGACCCAAGAGTAATTAGGAGGTGTAGGGTGGAAAAGAGATAGAGAGAGAGAGGGAAAGGGAGAGAGAGAGAGAGAGAGAGGGAGAGGGAAAGAGAGAATATTTAAATATTTAATATATTAGTAATATTAATTAGTTATATAATATTTTATATATTAGCTTAATATATATATATATATATATTTATACATTAACTAGAATATATAAATAATAAATAGATATTATATATTATACATAATTCTATAAGATATTATCATAAATTATAAATTATATTTTGAATTATAAACTATATTGTATATTCTCAACTAGATATATTAAAATAAACTATAAATTATTTATTGCATTTTTTTAAATCATGTATTAAAAACTATATTATATTTTTTTAAATCATATATAAAATAAATCAGATATCTGATTCAAATTGGATATCTGATTTGAAAATTCTAATTTTTTAAATCATATATTAAAAACTATATTAGATTTTTTTTAATTATATATATAAAAAATCAGATATCCGATATGTCTGACACAAAACCTACTACCTAGGGATTAGCCTTGGGTTTGCTTCAGAATTTGGCTAGGACATGTCAATCCTAAGAAGTCAACACAAAAAATGTGTTTAAAAACTTACCTTGCTTTTCTAGACTTCGCCCATGTGGCTGACGACCTTTCCTTTACCCTAAATTGATGAAATGAACATGGTTTTTAAAGGAAATTCTCAGCTTTCTACCAATATAAATTATGCTTTACTTTGAATTTAATAATCAATTATTATTCATTTTCTATTTGAATTACAACTAAAGTCCTGATTGATGGGCTGATTGAAAAACATCTATATCTTTCAAACCGTATCACATTTTTTGAATCCAAAACATGCATCTCATTATATGCTTTGCATACTATAGGATTTAAAAAAAAAAAAAAATCATGAAGTTTTGACCAAGTTAAGGTGGTCAGACATACGAGTTTTATAGTTTTTAAAAGTTGTAATAAAAAAGTTCATAATTAATTATTTACTAGGAAAAAAAATACAAAAAAATATGCATCACATCAGGACATGAGTCCTCTAATTATATCTAAAATATTATTATAAAATATTATCATTTTATTGTGGTTAGGGTGGTCAGATAGACACCTACTTCTTAGTTTCTCCTTGAAATTTAAGTACGACTGCATTGAAATTTCAAATTTTCACCAAATAGATTTAAAAAAAATATATATATATCTAGTAGTTTAGAAACTACATTCAATTTGCTACAGAGTCTATTCTTATATATTTTTGAAATAATATAGATAACTTATTCAAATATTTACGCCAAGTTGCCTAACTCTAATTTTTCTGAATTTTCATTGCCACTTAAGGGCCTGTTTTTTCCATGATGATCCTGCACATACCCTTGGACAAAAATAAAAGGCATTTTTAACCATGTCACACAATGTTTCAGCAAATTGAACAATGTAAATGCAAAAATATAGAACATGTGTATCCAATATATGCTAAGTTTGAAGCATGTAAACAATGCACATGAAAGAAATAAAAGTACTTTTAATAGACGTATGCATAGTTTTATGAGCGCATACATTGTATGAGCAAAATTAAAAAGTACTTTAATGAATGTTAAGCATAATTTCAGAAATGTAATCATTTTGCAGATCTAATTATGAAGGTCTATCAAAAATGACTACCCTAAAATGATGATTTTGAGTGAAAATCCTAAAACCTATGTTCTCAAAAATTTCTAGACTTATAGTATATGATACTAGGAGGTCTAGGAAGCACAAAAAATGAAGTTTCAAGGGCTATAATAGACAGTTAAAAATCTGAACAGGGACTAGGTCGCCCAAAATGGCGAACTAGTCCCAACAAGGATTTTTCTTCAAATTTTCTAAAGTTTTGGAGTGGTTTTTGATGTGTTTCAGACTATATGATTTATTTGTAAGGTGAAAATGCAGAATTTAAGAATTTTTCAATGAAATTATATATGCACAAATGCAAGTTAACATGAAATTTTTCACTAATGTAATATTTTGTAAATCCTAGGATGCAAACAATGCAAATGCCTAATGCAATGCAAGCTATTTCCTAAGATGAGATCTAAAAAACTAGAAAGTTAACTAGTGTTGGATAGTCAAGTTCACAAAAATGAACCACCAAAAACATATACCTACAAGGGAAAGATGATTCCCTTACTAGGCTCCTAGATTTTTTTTCACCCTAGAAGCACTTGGTGTAGGAATGTCACTAGACTTTTGCTTTGGTGATATGTTTAAGGTCATTGAATTCAAAGGAAGGAATGTGGTTTGATTATGGTTTGTAATATGTGTGTGTTGTGTGACTGAAACTGAAATAAAATGATACTAAACTAATCTATGAAATGTAAACAAAGCAATGTAAAGTAAATGCAAACATCTAAACTATATGCCCTAAATACATGTAAACATAATTAAATTGGAAGGTTGAGAGCTTGTGCACCTGGGTAAATGCTATTGTAGATGAATGCTCCTAGAATCTCTTGGAAAATGTATGAAATCAACAGAGGGAAATTCCCACCAAGTTGGGCGACCTAGTCCTCTTCCCCAGAAAACTTGTCGAAACAGGGTTTTCCCAAAAGGGTGTCCAAATCCACAAAGATCCCTAAAAGGTGGCCTCAAAGGGACTAGGTAGCCATTGTTGGTGACCTAGTCCACTTTTGAGTTTTTGAGAATCAGGAAGTGGGGGTTGGATCCATTGGTTTGCACTCGGGTTCCCGATAAATGTTTGGTTCAGATTCGGTAGGAAACGGGTTGAAAGGGGCCTCCAAGCCTCAACTAGGGCTTTGTTGACTTGAATGAAGTTCATGGGTTGAGAACACCTTCCAAGCACCTCAAAACCTATACACAAAGACACTTGAAAATACACATGCAAAGAAGGAGACAATGATTAGGGTTAGAGAATAGGGGTTAGCCTTAGTCAAACCCCATTTTGATACTCAAATCTAAATGAAATGTAATGAAAGGATTGTAATATTGAATGAAAAATTAAATACAAACTCTTACCAAATCCTTTGTTGAAGATGTATTCAACATGCATGAATCAACTCCAATGGAGATGACCTAAAAACCCTAATGTGAGCTTGCTTGCTTTGGAAGACTTGGATGCTAGAGTGCTTGTCAAGAGGAGTGGAGGTGAAAAAATGAACTTGTTAGGGGAAAATGAGAGCTAGGTGAGGCAAAATGAGGATGAAAAGCCTTATTTGAACATGCAAAACCCTAATTCTCCTGAAAATGACTTATGATAGGCCGACTTTAGGGTTTTAGGGGTAGATTCCCACAAGTTTCATGTTTTAATATTTAATTTTATGCCTAAAAGGACCAGGTCACCCAAAGTGGTGACCTAGTCCACTTGGGCAAATCCAAGTGGTGGTCAGGAATATAATAGTGGTTAATGAGGTTTATTAGCCTTGCCCCCTAAAACACACTTTAATTGGGCCTAAAAGTACATTAAGGGGAAAAGATGAGTATTGAAAAGGGTTAATTTAGGGGTGATAAGCCTAGATAAGTGTGAAAATGCATCACAACACTATGTCATAAGGCTTAGGAAGGTGTTATTTAGGTGAGTTATGTTGAAAGGGTCTTAGAAAAGTGAGGAAATGTGTTACAACATTTCACAACACCGTTAGGTTATTGTTGAATTGCAAGCTTACAAGGCTGAACCAAGGTAATCAAGGAAAAATCCAGTGGAAAAGGCCAAAATGAGTGAAAATGTGCCAAGGTATACACTTTTTGGTGACACACTAACATCTCTCATGGCTAGACGAGTTGAATATTTTCTATTCTTGAACCTACCTTTTGTATTTAGATGTATTCCCTATAGATGGTTGATACTTCCCCAACTAGCTAGAAATAGAATGTAGTGAGTGATCTATCAAAGAAAGTTTAGCCTTCAAAACAAATCATTACTATTTTTTACTTGTAACTAACAACAAATCTAAAGAAATGTGATTGCGTCTATTGGTGTTAATATAAAATTAATTTGTATTTACATTTATGTCAAGTGTATTTGGAATAAACTATGGACATGGACATAATTATATTAATATCATATGTAATATATTAAAGAGCATTATAATAAATCTTAATATAGTTAATATAAGTATTTATGTTAAATTTTTTAATTATAATAGTGATTATAAATATAATTATGTTATATTAATATTATATGATAATTAATGATAATTAGTATAGTAATATTATATAAATATAATTCAATTAATTTATTAATTTATAGAATACATTATCTTAATGAAAATTTGAAATTATTATAGAAGGAACTTGAGGTTGAAGGCAAAGATCGAGAAATTAAACACTATGAAACCAAAGTGCTAGTAAGGGTCTACAAATAAATTACAATTATGGTTAATTGTTGCATGTTATGATACATTGGTGGCTAATCTTTTTATATGATCATTAACTATTTTTTCCATGTGTTCTGATTTTACTAACTACAACCCTAATTTGTAATAGCCTAACAACCTCTCAATGGCCAATTTAAAAGCTCATACTTTCATTTTAATGTGTCTAGCAAGGTATTTACAATTATACAAATATCTAATAAAATTTCTCTAGCCTTTATGTTTTGATAGATGTCCATACCCTACTCAAAAGCTTCTATTTTGGCACAAACTTGGACTATAGTGGAAAATGTGAAGTTATAAAGTTAGAGAACTATTTATTTAGGGCAATCCACCAAAATTTTATATTTGAAATAAATGTAATAAATTTACTATAAAAATTTGCTCATGTAGAAAATGTAAATTATCTATGAATGTACCTCTTTCCCTCATGAAAGCGTATTCTTGATAATAAATATCTACACTTAATATTTAAAACTATATGTAAACATCCATTACAAATGATACCAATTATCAACATTTTTTATGATCTTCTCTATTTATTTACCACCTTATTCTACTCTATTTCACCTTCATTTTAAGTTGTGGGCATGCGTTTAATTCAATCTTACCTCATAAATATCTTCACTATCCAAGTATGATTAAATAAAAACTACAAAGACATGTCTTCATTGGCTACATTTGATATTTATTCAAACAATCAATTTTAAGTTTCAATGTTTTGTTATTACTTTTTCGATAAGATTGCAAAGCATTGTAATTAGAATCTATTAATTTTCATTACATTGAAATAAAATAATAATATAATACGCATGCCACCAATTTTCTTATCATAAATGCATTTCACACCTTGTGAACCTGTGAAAGAGTATATCTATTAATAGAACTTAAAATTTTAATTGTAATACAATGATAAATTTATTAAAATTCATACAAATAATACTTCTTCATTTGAAATAATTCCCCTCTTCATAATTTTTTGATCTTACTTCCATATACTGTCCAGTATGTGAATTTTCTTAAAGCAAAATTTGATAAAAAAATATTTTTCATCACATGAAATCTATGTCATATTCACTTACATTAACATAACTATTTTTTTTTTTTAAATGAGGTTACATTCATTAATGTCTTCCTTTTTATTTTCTACTTTATTTTTGTATAACCATCAACATGTTCAAGAGTAAATTGTATCAATTTACATAATCCTATTATTAGAACACACCATGTCTATTTATCTAGTCTCATCCCATACAAAGAGTACAATACGATATTCTAAATTTTTTATAAGACCATATACCATTGTATGATAGCTAAAACAACAAACATTTGGTAGTCTTTTAATTGATCACTATCAACTATACTTTCAACTATGTTATAAATTCTCTACCATGACAAAGTAATTACAACAATGATGATGTAGTGCTTCTTTGTGACTTCAATATTGATGAATGAATATAATGTAAATTCAAACATATTAGAGACATTCTTCAACAACAACAATGTAAATTTCCTACCCAACAAGAATAGCCACTTACATTGACCATGATTGGTAAAACATCAACAAAAATAAAATAAAGTTTTAAAACGGACATGTATTGAAGTGATCACAATATCATTTATCTTTTATTTGACATTTCAAATACAAAACAAATATTGATATAACAAATACAAACTTATATCATGTATCAAATACAAACTAGAGAAACATGTGAACTATCATATTGACAATTTCATATTCATTTTATTTTATTTCTAAAACATCTAAAAACAATCTTAAAAAAAAGAATATCTAAAATATTAGATTCAAAAACTATAGAAATAAAAACAAATCAAAATCAAATAGATAGTACAATATATATTAGTTCAATGATATTTACATTTTTTTTCTATTATAAAACAAATTCTACAGCAATATTTTAAACAGAAGTACTAATAACTACCTAACACTTGTTAAAAAGGCCTTAACCAATACCATTTTCAATAGACTTTCTTTGTAAGTTCATTAGCTTACAATCTTTCTTGTGAGAAGTAAATCTAGTGCAGAAGTCAAGTAAATCTGAGCTGTCGTCAGAATTTTGTATGTACACGGCATTGAAAATTAAATTTGGAATATATCACACCTCCGATAAGGACATTCAAAATACATTGAATTGAGACAGTGCTCCTCCTTCAGTAACATGCCCATATAACTCAGATAACATGGCTTCATAGGACTCCACCTCGTAAGGCATTGTCATGTCCTCAACTACCCCACTACATTCCTCCAAGTTGTTTATCCCGTTTGAAACTCTGATTGAATCAATAATTTCCTGGTTTGCCATCTGTTCATCATAATCAATCACAATGTTGTTGAATACTGCAGTTGGCTGCAGATTAATCTGGGGGACTACATCAAATTCTACTCCATTGTTTTGCTGCACAAATGGATTTGGCATAGAACTAGAATTTATACAACGTTTTGAAGATTGATTTTCAGTATTTGGTGTATGAAGTTTTCGTTTAAGCCTTGTTCTCCAGTAGTTTTTTATTTCGTTGTCTGTCCTGCCAGGTAAACGCCGAGCAATTTGAGACCACCTATAAAGCAGTGAGATAACAGTGAGAAAGAGTATGGATAACTGCAAGGCAAGCATAATCTATATTACCAGTTCTTCGTTACCATTAAAACTGTATATGGCTTGTAAGAATCAATAACCATAGACTATGATTACTAGGAAATAAAATCTGTTTCCAACCTGTTACCCCATCGGCTTTGAAGTTCTATGATCATACGCTCTTCTTGTGGAGTAATATTGCCTCTCTTGAGGTCTGGACGTAGGTAATTTACCCACCTCATCCTACAGCTCTTCCCATTTCTTCTTAACCCTGCCAAATTAAATTTACCCATCGCAGCTTATCAATAAACTGATCTAGGTTTTTTTCTTATAAACATCCTATAAGGGATCCTTTGGTATGGAGTGCACAAATCATCCACTACTTTCGACTTAATGTTTAGTGTTGAGAATATTCATTGAATTAAATTCTACGAAATGATGTATATTTTCACTATGTACCAGTCCTAAACAAATCTATAAATACCTCCCCTCCAGTCCCAAATATCCAAACAACAATGTTAATATATTTTGTTGAGATTCTATTGAAATTTTCTTCATGATATTGCAAATTAGTTGGGATGTATAAAGTATATAAGATAGTTTTTGGTTTTATTTTTCAATTATTGTTTTACGGCACATTCAGTGATCTGTTTATTATCTGGAACCTCTTATCCATCATCAGGAAGAAGCTTCTGATGATGGATCACTCGTTGTGACCCGAAACATTGATTGAAAAAAATGAATAATCAAAACAAAAAATTGTATGTATCTTCTCTATTGATAATAGATATAATTGAAAACATCAGATTGAAAAATATTCACAATTAAAATCAAAAGCTTTCATACACAACATTCGAAACTATTAATTATAATTTTGATTCGCAGTTTAAACAATGAATCACGTGCATCTTGATCTCCATAGTTGAATTGCAAGAAGATATGTGAACAAATTGTAAATCTAAATACAGGTAGATAGACTGGTTAAGGAAGGAGATTTCAATAAGACTAATTAATGAGACAAACCAACCTCTCTGAGAAAAAATGGACACAAGGCTTAGATGTTACCTGCAGTTTTGGCTGCAAAATCCCATCTGCCTTCGCCATGGTGAGCTATATGGTTAAGGAGCTGCAGATCCTCTTCTACAGTCCATGGCCCTTTTCTTATCTGCTCTTCTTCCTGGTTATACATGGCAGTTAGACTAGTTGATGCCCTCAAGTTAGTCTTCCTTTGTAAGAAGGGAAACAAATGCATATCTTCAGTTTTTCATCTTGAGAAAACTATATATTTCATAATATGTAGGGCACCCTTTCTTGTATTCTTCAATTCCAACATTGTTTTATTGATTATGAACCATGTGCATAATGATCGAAAGGACTAAGTAGATACATTTATAGTAAATAATATTAGCCAGTCTAATTCACAAAGTCAATTTGTATGTTAAAATTGTCCATCAATATAATACATAATTTTGGAATAACTTCACTTTTGCACATGGCATTACAGCTGGAATGAATTATAGAGATATTAAAGGCAAGTCAATATGCCACGGTTAAGATCTTGAAAGGGTGTTTATGTTTGTAGAGTCTCTTAGGTTTTGATTACACCTGTGAATGGATTAGGTGGTTGATCTATGTAGACAAAATTCTCTTTCATTTTCCTCGAGTCTTTGGAAAGTTTAGACTGCAGTTTACTCAGATTGCGTATGGAATATAAATATGTCTTCGACAAGGAAACAATGCATAACAACGTGTTGTGTTTCAGCAGATATAAATAAATTATTCACTTACAGCGAAATTGGGTATGATTTTGCATGTTGTCTATCTAGCATTATGCATGCTCGTATATATTATTTAATTCAAATTTAAAATCACGAGTTTCATTTAATTAACAAATATATTCAAATGTGTATTTAGAGTGTTGGACAGATGTTTCAATTATCTTTTTATAAGAACAATAATATATGATCACAAAAATTTAATAGAAAACAGAAAATAATCATTCTTATTAAAAAACAATTGTCAACAAAATAATCATATTAATGAGAGTATAAGACAATGTAATAAGGTTCAAAATAATTGAAATAACACCCGATAATGGGTTAATGGGTGACAGAACTGAAGATGTTATGATTTCACTCAAGTCTATGGGACAGAGGCACTTTTTTATGCATTCATTCAGTATTATGTGAGGTGTTGGTGTGTGAGGAGGTTGTTTTTTATGCTCTCCGCCTTGCATTGTTAGTTTTCTCAATGATAGGTGGCTTCTCTTGAGGGTTCATAGGATATTGCTAGAAAGATGGGTGGGAAGAATAAGGGAAAGGAGAAGGTGGGTTAAAGGGGAAGGAAGAGGAGAATGTGAAAGGTTTTTTTTTTTTCTTTTTGCCGGGGAGGGGAGAGAGGAGAGAGGAGAGAGGAGAGGGGAGAGGGGGGAGCGGCGGGTTATTAGGCTTTGAGGGGTTGAATAGATCTTTGTGTGTGGCGATTCATTTTTTCATGAAGAATATTCTTCTCAGTCCTAGGCATATTTTAGGGAGTAGAAAAGTTTTTTTTTATGTAACACAGGCATTAACTTATGCTTCCTTATTACCAACTACAATTTGCTCATATCTATTGCAATATGATATTAGGGTTTGGTTCATCAAAGGAGATATATTTCAATTGTATTTTGGAGCATCTCTATGCCTCTAAGTGACAAGTGTGTTTGTAAAAGGTTATGGAGGAGTTGGTGTAGGGAATGAAGGTCACACTTCTTATGGATGTCATTCTTGTGTTTTCCAACTACTGTGACATCAACAATGTCAATGTTGTGGAGTTGGTGGCCTCATCAAGTATGTTTATACCATGTGAAAAACATACTTATATGGACAAGGGTGGCTTGGGGCTTGTGTAATTTTACTTGGTCCCCATTTCAGACTGAATTATAGACTGGTTAATTTATTAGCATAGGATAGTTTAGGTTGTGTTAATGTTCCTTTTTTTGATATACATATATATACCAAAACTATCCTATGTTAATATATTAACCAATCTATAATCTGGTTTGAAATGGTGGCTAAGGTATATATGAAGGGTGTTGTAGTTGATTAGCTTCAAGCTTAGTAGAGGAATGATAATTATTTACTATCTTCTATCAACAGATCATTGACAAAACTAGTAAATGACATCTATAACAGTTATATATGAATCTAATTATTTGCTAGGCCAGGCATATCACAAATAGATTTTAATGATTGGGTGGAAAGAAATGGGCTCATAGAAGTGGAATTAGGAGACAAAATCTACACATGGAATAATAGGAGGTTAGGTTTCAACAATATAGCTGAGAAAATTGATAGTTTTTTTTGGATTGGGGATCTTTCTTCCTTCCCTTATATACTGGAATGCAAAGTGTTGCCATGCTCACGTTCCAACCATTACCCAATTATGCTTCATATTTATGGGGAAAATAAGTCTCTTAAACCCCCATTCAGATTTGAATACATGTGGCTTAAGGATCCAAACTTTTTGTTGCTTATAGATCAATGGTGGAAGGAAGGTGTATTTGTGGGATCCAAGCTTTTTTGCTTTGTCTCAAAATGAAAACTAATCAAGAGAAGGTTATTGGAGTGGAATTCAAATCACTTTAAGGATATTTTTCAAACCAAAAAGAACATAGAGGATCAATTGAATGAATTAAATGAAAAAGTGATCAAAGAAGGAATGCATCAAGAGGAGTATATCAAAGAAAAGGAACTTCTTGCAGATTATGAGGATATACTTGCTAAAGAAGAGATATTTTGGAGGCAAAAGTCTAGAGAGGTATGGTTACAAGCTGGAGATAAGAACACTAGATTCTTCCACAAAGTAACCAAGCAAAGAAGGAATATCAATAGAATTTCTAGGTTGGAAGGACAAGGGAATCAAATAATAGAGGACCTGACCACTATAAAGGAATTAGTGATCAGATTTTATAGAAACTTGCTAAACAATGAAGGGAGTTAAAATCTAATGGAGCAAAATAAGATTTTATCAATCATTCCTAAAATCATCATGGAAGAGCATAACAAGAAACTAAATGAAAGTACCACAATGGAAGACGTAGAATCTGCTCTAAATCAATTATCTTTCGAGAAAGCCCCAGGCCCGAATGGATTTCCTACAGGTTTCTTCAAAAAGCGTTGGCATATTATAGGGTTAGACATGGTGGAGGCTTTAGAGGCTTCTAGAAGGTCAGGGAAAATTCTAAAAGAAATCAATAGTACATTTATAGCCCTAATACCAAAGAAAGAAAAGGTTGTGAGATTGGGATACTATAGGCCAATATCCCTATGTAACACCATATACAAGATACTTTCCAAAGTCATGACAAATAGGCTAAGGCCTTTACTAAACAACATTATTTCAGAAGAACAAACGGGATTTGTTTTAGGCAGATCAATTTTAGATGGAGTTATAGTTGCTCAAGAAGTGATTCATACTCTGCAAAACACTAAGAGAGTTGGAATGCTAATCAAACTTGACATCTCAAAAGCCTATGATAATAAAGATTGGCGTTTCTTATGTAAGATGTTGCAGGCATTTGGATTTAATAAGCAATGGGTCAATTGGATATTTGAGTGTTATCGACTCCAAAATTTTTAGTTTTGATTAATGGGATTCTAGAGGGTTATTTTAGTTCTTCCAAAGGCATAAGACAAGGGGACCCATTGTCCCCATTTCTCTTCATAATCATGGCAAAGGCATTAGGCAGAGCCATCAAGGCTAATCATAATAAGAAGCTGATTGAAGGTATCAGAGTAATAAGAGATTTCACTTCTACACATCAACAATTTGCTGATGATACATTAATAATGGGGGCATCTAGCAAGAGAGAAGTGAGAAGATTCCAAGAGATACTTTGGTCTTATGAGAAATCATCTAATCAAGCAATTAACAAGGATAAATCAGAAGTTTATTTCTTTTCAACTACTCTAATAGAAGAAACATAGATTATCACCCTACTAAAATGCAAGAAGGGAACTTTTCCATGTATATATACCTTGGAGTACCTATTGATAAGGGGCTGAGAAATTCAAAGTTATGGGATCCATTGAAATCAAAAATGGATAAAAGGATAAACTGTTGGAAAGGGAAATGGTTATCATGGGCAGGCAGGTTAGTTATGCTCTAGGCTATAATATCAACACTACCAATATACTTGCTATCATTTTCGGTACTGACAACAGGTATGAATTCTCTTATAATTCAAAAAATGAGAAACTTGTTTTGGAAAAATACAAAAGAGAAAAATAAAATTTCCCTTATAGCTTGGGATAAAATTTGCAAACCAAAATCTTTAGGAGGAATGAGACTTAGAAACCAGGACAAACAAAATCAGGCTTTGGGGGCTAAACTTGTTTGGAGAATGATCAAAAATCCCCAATCAAGATGGTTTAGGTTATTGCAGACCAAATACTTAAATGTTGGAGAGTCAAATGACATTATAAGAGTTAGCAACCCACCCAAGGGGTCAAGGATTTGGAACTTCATCCTAAAATGCAAGGCTTTAGTGGCAAATTTTGTATCATGGGATGTGCACGATGGTAGATCATGTTTATTCTAGGAAGACTCATGGGGAGGTTATCCGAGTATAGACAGTTCCATAAAAATTGAAAGCACAAAGACTTGGCTCAAACAAAATTGGGGAGAAAATATTAGGGACTATGTCAACTTCCCAGATGGAGATCTAGCCCTAGGATGGGAATGGAAAAGCTTTGATGGACTTCTAGTGCCTCATAATGAGATATTTTAGTTAAAAGAAGTATTAAAGAATAGACAATTAGTGTTCAGGCAAGGAAATGTTATGCTTATTTGGGTGGCATCCAAGATTGAGCAGTATAGTGCAAAGGAAGGTTATAACTTATTGGTTAGTCAAGAGGAGAATAATGACTTGGGCATATCACATAAACTATTTTGGAGTACTAAAATTATACCAAAAGAAGGAATTTTCTCGTGGCTAGCAACTAAAAAGAAGATTTTAACAACAAAGAAATTTAAGAAAATGGGCTTTGCAGGCCCTTCAAGGTGTGTTCTTTGCAAAGCTCAAGAAGAAAGTATAGATCATCTCCTCTTAAATTGTCCTTTCTTCAGAAAATGTTGGAGATGGCTTTGTGCCAAGTTGGGATGGATTATAGCCCTGCCTAATGATATCATTTCACTATTCCAAAGTTGGCCTATTAGGGCCAAGGATGGACTACTAAGTGGCTTATGGGAAATTACCCCTTCAACACTAATCTGAGAAATTTGGAAGGAGAGGAATAGGAGGATTTTTTATAACAAAGAAAGACAAGTTGAATCAGTCCTTAACATAATTGAAAGCTCAATTGTGGAGAATATGAATAGCAAGATAGCATTAAGACCCAACATCAAGGGAAACTTCACCAAATGGGATGGAAGAATGAGATTTAAGTGGCTAGGACTCAAAGTTCCTTCTTTCTCAGGGAATAACAACCGAAAAAGAGAACAAGCAACATAGAACCCATCACAAGAGGGATGGTTGAAGTTAAATTTTGATGGGGCATCAAAAGGAAATCCTGGTCCTTCTGGAGAAGGATGCATAATCGGAGATAGTAGGGGAGATACCATAGGAAAAATAGCGGTTCCTCTTCCAATAGATACTAATAACATAGCAGAATTTAGTGCTCTACACATTGGACTAGTTGAATGTAAAAGGAAGGGAATAAGGAAGATACAGGTGGAAGGTGATTCAACTCTTATGGTGAATGCAATCAAAACAATAGTGACTCCTAATTGGAGATTAAAAGCATTGTTGGATAGAATACTGGCCATTTTAGAATACTTTGAATATTTCACCATTAATCATGTGTACAGGGAGGCAAATGGGGAGGCCAATGAACTTTCAAAACTTGCAACAGAAGGTACAAAATTAAGGTGGTGGAAATTTGCAACAGAAGGTAAAGAATTAAGGAGATCAAAGACTGGTGGCATCAAACATTCCTAGATATGATGAAACTGATGATACTATTGGTGAAACTGTTTAATCCTAGGGGAGGATCGAGGAGAAGGGGAAGACCTCCCAGCAACAGGTAGTGGGCTGAATCATCATCTCATACTCCACGAAGAAGAGGAAGGCCTACTGGAATTAAAAAGAGAGAAAAATTTCTCTTCATCAGATCACAAGAGGAGGAAGACTTCCATACATCGCTGAGAAGATTATGCAGATGCAAAATCATGGATAGTTCGTTTTTGGATTTAATGAATTTTGAAAGTTGATATGTTTGAACTCTCTATGGTTGGATGACTGTAATTCTCTGTATGTAACTAAAAACTTTCAATGATTAATATATTGACCTTGCTGTTTATCGATCAAAAAGAATAAAAAAATTATTTACTAGCACTTATTCCACCTTTTTTTTTAATTCTTGAACTTGATAAATTTATTATTATTATATATATAAATGAAAGAAAAAGACAAACACTAGGCTTACATAGTGAAAATTATATTAAATTTATATAAACCATCACATAAATTTGCAGGTCAGATGCACTTTAACCTCAAAACAGTAAAAAGTATAATAAAAAGTAGTATTATAATTGAAATCGTATCAGGGTAAAAGGCGGCAGCTGGGAAAATGCATGTGCGTCCGTTGGCCGACCATAGAATGACAGAAAGCAAACCAGATCACCAGGATTTCCTTAACATAAGAATGATGCTAGTCTAGATGACGTCTTTGACTCAATAATCTCTAATACTCAAACATATCCACATAAAATAAATGTGGTCCGTCATAGCACGTGGCCATTTTATGAAGAACACAGAGAATGTTACGAGGTTGTGAGGTTTTCTATAAATTTAGAGATGTGAATAATAGTCGCAAAGATCGGCGCACTTACTATATTTCGTCCCTAAATTTGGGCTTTTAAAAATTAAATTCTTTTCTGAGATCAGCGGTCAAAACTGCTATGTCGTACGGCTCTACTTTATGTTGGATAAAGAGTTATCCCTTATCATCCAACTATGTCGGCATCTAATTACCTTTCTCCCAAAGTTCCAACATAGATTTACTTTCTTTTTCCTTTCATACTATGAAATGATGATTTTTTTAAAAGTCACCACTCAAGAGGATTATTCTTATAGAGTTTTAAACTAGCAATTGCACCTTGGTGTGCAGAACTAGAAAGGGGAGAGTAGGAGATAGAGATAAGGGATACAAATATAGAGAGAGATAGAGATGGAGAGGGATGTGAAGAGATGGAGAGGGATGTGAAGAGAAAGAGAGGGAAAGAGAGGAGAGGAATAGAAATGAAAGAGATAAATATAGAGAGGGAGAGAGGGGGAGAGAATGAGAGAGGATGAGACAGAAAGATAAAGATATGTATCTAGTAATTGATAGAAAGAGATAGGAAGAGAGAGGTAGAGGTATAGGGATAGAGAGAGATGGAGAGATAACAAGGTAGAGATAGAGGGAGAGATGGAAAAATAAATATGGAGAGATAAAAATAGAGAGGCAAAGAGATATCGATATAGAAGTCTAGGAAGAGGTTAAAGGCTTAGAGAGGGGGGAGAGATATGGATGGATAGACAGAGGGAGAGAGAAATAGGAAGAGAGGAAGAGGTTGATAAATAGATATAGAGATAGAGAGAGATAGAGGGAGAGATAAAGATTGACCTACAACCCTTTCTTCTTCTTTTTTTTAATTTCTATTAACTTACATTTTCTACATTGGTCCCTCTCTTATCATGCCTTCTCTCATCTCCTAATTTTCTTTGTTCCTTTTCTTTGTTTTCTATTTGCTTCCATTTTCTACAAGGAGCCCTCTTGTTTCATGCCTCCCCTCACCTCCTTCTTTATAAAGGCTAGCATTTGCAATCTATTTTTTTATTTTCTCCTTATCTAGGATTATTTTTCTCTTTCCTGTCATCTATCTCTTTGTCTCTCTATTCTATTTCGTTCTTTCATTATCTCTCTACCTCTCTATTTCTCTCTCTTTGTTTCACTCTATCTATCTCACCCCTATCCGTCATGTTCCCTATCTTCATTTTTATTTCTTCTCCTCCTCTCACTCTTTCTCTCTATCTCTCTCTATCAATCCCCCCTCTTTATATTTTTTATCATTCTCAATTTTCCCTCTCTATCACCTCTCTCTCTTTCTTATTTTACCTCCCTTTCTCCTCTCTATCTTTCATTCATTATATATCCCTCTCCCTCACTATTTGTATATCTTCTGCTCTGTATCTCCCTCCTCCGCTCCCTCCTTATATATGCCTCTCTTTAGAAAGATAATTAAAATGTTAAGTTTCTTATAAATTAATTTAAATAATACTATATGTAAAAAAGTATGTTACACTTATTAATTTTATTTTTATTTAATAATATATACTGTAATAACAAATATAAGATATATATGCAACTGTAGAGAAGGGAGATTTAGGGCACATGAATTCCCTTTACCAAGAGAGCCTCATGGAGTGAACTGCCCTAAACTACTATAGGTTTAGGGAAATATATAGCCGAATAAAGAAATTATAAAGAACATATTAACTAGAAATATTGACAGGAACTTAAATTCAAGAACTAGAAAAGCAGATACCAAAGATCCCTGTACCACAAACTTTAAGCTCTTAGCCAGGAGATAAAATTGTAGGTTCTGGACAATGATGCAACATGCTGCTATCTTAAAAATGTGTAGGAATCCTAGCAAAACAAAGAATAGAAAGCTTCAACAAGAATGCTCAAGGACTTGCTAGCCCATCAATACTGATATCTGTGAGATGAGGTAAAAGTACATAATAACAATAAAGCAAGGTAAGTGTTATGAAAATCACAAGAACAAAGAGGATGAGAAAAAGCTTACTGAAGATGCACTTCTCCATCAAGCTCCACAAGAACGACGAACCTACACACAACCAAGAGGAGAAAACGTTGGGGCTATCTCGGGGCTTTCCACAATCAAACCCCCATTTTGGTGTTCCCACCTCCATGAACAACTAGGAAGATCGAAAAGAGTACAAAAAAGAGGTTGTGAAAGCAAACCCCACTCAAGAGGAGAACCCACACCACCAAGTAATAAATGTACGAGAGTGTTCTAATCTATTCACAAATAGATAGAAACGAAATGGATAGAGTAAGAGAGAGTTACCAATAGTCCTCGACCCCCTCGTGAATGCACGAATGCACCATTGAATTCTTGTATTTAGAGAGTGTAACTGGTTGTTGGAGGGACCTCAATTTGACGAAGCTTCACTACTAGAAGTGTGCTTGAGGGTAGAAGATCAAAAAGAGAAGTAGAAGCCCCCTTTAGAATGAGAAGGACCCCCCAAAATGAGGGCCCAAAGTGAGTTTTGTTGCATGCAAGGGTGAAGGGAGTCGTTACATTTGGAAACCCAGCTGTAGGGACACATGTCATGAGCTCTAAGATTCAAGATTCCCTGTTTCAAACTCAAAATCCTATTGGGATGCTAGCACACCGTAGAAACATCTACGTGACATGCAATCGTCCTTCTACCAAGACTTTAGGAAACAAGCTAATGGACTACCATCACTTTGACACTAGACGTTGTGGCACTGAAATTAGAACTTTTCAACCCATAAGGTTTTGGTCATAAATGCGTCTATGTGCAATAAATGCTAGGCCAAATGCGTAAATGTGAAATTTCCCCTAGGGTGCAATTTGATGATATTACATTTTGCCCCCACTTTAGTGGGCTAGATTTTGGGAAAAATCAGCAGCACTAAAGTAGGAAGATAACACCTTGCATAAAGACTTGAAAATTTTATGAATTTGTGTGCCAAAAGGATACTGCAGTAGCCACAAAGGTCAAGTAGGCAAGTACCAAAGATGCCCCCAATAGTTAGACTCTATGAACATGTGCATTATTTGTCATGAAAATTTTCACAAAAAAAATCATTCTGTAAAACTAAAAGTTACGTCAGTCCCAAAAAGTGGAAGAGGCTACAATGATGAGAAGAATAATCTAGAAAAATTCTAATGGTTTAGAAGAAAAATATTGTAAAGAGGTGAGTATATGCCCCCTCCTAAGTTTTCCCCCCAACCATGTGGGGTAAAATTAGGAGAAATCGGGGAGCCATGAACTCCAGGAAAAATGGGCCTAGGGGGCCTATTTATATCTGGGTGGGCTTCTAGAAGGGTCACTTTCACAATTCACTGCTATGAAATTGTTGACTTTTGTGAGAAAAAAAGTTAGAAAGTTTTTGAGTAGAAGGGAGTATGAGGTGTTGAGACTAGATGAGTTGAGGGAGGATTTCGTCGAGGGCTAGGAGGTGGATCAGGTAGGTCTTGAAACCTCATTTCAATTACAATTTTAGCATTTTTTAGGAAATTTAATCTCTCCTTGTCACACATGCATCCTTTTTTGCATAAGGATCTAAAATGTACGTTGTAGTCTTGTTCTTGTGTTGGCGTCCTCAGGGCATCAATTGCAGAATAGGACACATCCACGCATGTAGACATCTGTGCGGTGCGCATGAGTCCATATAAATTTTCGCTTTCAATTTTTTCTAGAATCCCATATTTTGACTTAATTTTTTTTACTTTTTACAGGACTATCCTAAGATCTGGGAGAATCTCAGTGGGTGAGCATATTGACTGGTGCACAAGCAGATCAATCACCTTAGAAAAAAGGAGATCACCCACATACAACATGTCGATCTTTGGGATACATTCACTATGCTCGAGATGCAATACCATGAGCAGATGCTGATATAATTGATGGAGCAGTGGGACACCATTATATAATCTTTCCAGTTGCCTATTGGAGAGATGACTATTACATTGGAGGATGTTTATCGAATTCTCAAACTCTCCATTCGCGAATGCTGGGTGGCGATATATGACACCTGGTTAGCATAGGAGTGAGCAAAGGGTGTCCACTATTGCTCAAGGCAGATCGACAGTAGTGATGACACAAGGCACATTTATACACACTGGTATGATTAGGTGTGGACCACTGCACCCCTTATACGCCACGTGATGGTCATGATTGTGGCCTTTTGGGTCACTATAGATGGACGAGGCTCTCAACTGCACAAGGGCCTCATCCACACCATATGTGAGATGGCCAAGCATATGATAGTCTTTGCCTAGGGGCATAGCATGCTGGTGCACCTATACTAGAAGTTGGGGTGGTATGTTCACTATGAGTATTGTAGCCTCATAGCATGTACGCTGCTATAGGTGTGGGATTTCACCCACATCATGTGGATGAGGTTGGTTGGGTTCCCACAGACATGGTCATACACCATCCCCATGTCCCATTGGTACAAGGTGATAGGGTAGTGGAGGCATGATGATATAGTTTTGGTAGTTACAATTTGACACCCTTCTACTTGATTGGGTGAGATGGAGACCCTATCGATTTTTTAGGTGGGTGGATAAAAATAGGTACTTGAGGAACCTGGAGTGAGACTATTTTCTCTTAGGTCACCACAATCATATCATTATGCCTTATTGTTGGAGTTGGGTCATGCATCAACATAATCATGTACAAACCATCCCTCTTACCGTCCCCACATATACATAGGCAGTGAGGAGTGTTGTAAGACCCAGGGACATTTCCCACCCCTCCATCAAAGACATTGTTCTTTCAAATGATGATGATCCCAACTGAGATCTACCACCGATAGCCATGGTAGATAATGTCGATGTAGCTATGGATTTTAGAGCATAGTCAGCCATGCACCGTCATCATCCAGTGTTTGCAGAGGATACCCCTATAGGGGATCCCAGCCCACAGGAGGACATGCTAGCATAGGAACCATAGGGTAGGAGGAGAGGCCAATGAGGCAAGCGGGAATAGGGTTCAGAGGAGGATAGGCCAATAGAGGAGGAGGAGTGGCCATCAACGTCACTGAGGTCGAGGCAGTAGTGGAGGAGATCATCTCCTCCACCAACTAACCTCATCTCATTGGCACCAACAATAGCATACACCATCATAGTAGTGGTGACTCTAGTAGCACTAGGAGCGACCTTCGACACTGGTGGCGTAGGTTCTAGCATAGATCCTCACCTTGACCCTGCTTGGCAGCCAGGGGATCAAGGTATATTGTGCATGTTATTTATACTGTAATACCTTAAGTTTTCTTTGTAGGTATACTTTTTTTTTATTACATAGTTATGCCATGTGATACTGATCTTGTTCTTTCTTTATGTGGTTGAATATGATGTATAGGGATGGAATGGGTTGATAGCCCAATGCATATCAGAGGTAGCCCCTAAAATTCCCATCTAGGGGATGGTCCTTGAGGCATACTGACCAGTTTTGATAGGGTGACATGCCTATTTGTTCTAGCCGATAGCGTGTCTAAGGACTACTTATGAGGAGCGGGGTGTAGATCATGTAGGGGGCTATAGATGCTACCAAACTCTAGGGGCAATGTGATCGATAGTCGGGGGAGTTTCAAATGACACTCGTAGAGAAAGACATGGTCATGAAAAGGGCTGATGCTACTGAGCAGGTGTGTGAGGCCCTTCAGAGCCATCTTGACGACCTTGCAAGACAACCAACAACCATGATCCTAGTAGCTGATCAACAGTTGCAACAGGAGTTGATCCAAGCATGGATGCAGATATTCTCTCTCCAGGGAGAGATCAAGGGGATGCATGTGGCAATGTCTGTGTCACACTTGCACTACTCCTGATCAGTTACCACTATATAGCCTCTCCCACAGTTGTAGTGAGAGCTAGAGGGTTCTAGGAGCCACATGCCCCAACCCTAGAGATCCTCATTTTGTACATCAATTTTGTAGCAATGAGATATATATACATACATTTTGTAGATATTTTTTGTATAAACATTGATACATATATTTAGTAGCCACTCCTTTTTTATGATAGTGGCCCAGTACATGTACATGCCATCTATACTTAAATATACAAGAAATATTGATTCTATTATTGTAGCATTGTGTACTTTGAGGTGTATGTTCCTTACTTTCATGTATGTTGATGCTATGGATTTTACATATGTGCATGGATGTATGTTTTCATTAGATTCTATCATGATTTAATGAACACACATGGATGTATGTTAATTAAATGCAATAATGATCTAATTTCCTAAAATGATGTAATGAAATGCATAGATACACAGAATACCAGGACACATGCATGTATGTCTCATACATGTACACATAGTCATATCATAAAACAATAAAATTTTTTTCGTAATGTGTTAATGAATAATGTCAATATACATGATGCTACAACCCTTATAGAGTGAACACCACACATATGACACATTGGACACTAAGCATAGTATCGACAGAGATGCATTACATTAACAGGTTCTTTTAGAGGCCTTCCATCCATAGATAATAATCCATAGGCACTTGAACCATACATAGAGATGACAATGTAAGGGCCCAACCAGTTAGGACTAAACTTTCCTTTTTGATCAGGTGGTGCATTTACATTTCTCTAATTCTTGTAGAGAACTAGATCACCTACGTTGAAAGTACTAGGAACTACACTTTGATTGTATTGTCAGGATAATATCATTGATAAGCCTTAAGATGTTCAAGGGCGGCCTCTAAGCAGTGATCATCGAGCATCTCAAGCTTATGCAAATGATTAGATCGGTAAGACTCATCATCAATTAACCCCTTAAAGGAAACCTGTAAAGAATGGATTTCCAACTCCAAGGGCATGATAGTTTTGGCACCATACACAAGGTTATAAGGTATTTTCCCGTCATGGTACGAACAATTGTGCAATAGGCCCACAAAGCATATGACAATTGAGTGTGCTAGTCCTTACCATGTTCATTTATTGTCTTGCATAGAATAAGCTCAAGTGTTTTATTAGAAGCCTTTGCTTGTCCATTTGATTGAGGATAATATGGTGTAGAAAACCTATGTTGAATATGAAACTTCTCTAAGAATTGCTTTACTTCCTTGTTTTTGAATGGCATACAATTATCAGAAACAAGTGTAGCAAGCAATCGAAATTGAGCAATAATGTTATTAAGAAGAAAGCTACAAATAGCCTCAATATTTGTGGAGCAAAGTGGAATAGTTTCATATTTAGTAATTTGTAGCTGTAATGATGAAATTATGTCCCTTAGAAGAGGGAGGAGATATCTTTCCAACAATATCTAACCCCCACTTCGTAAAGGGCCAAGGAGAAGTCTGATTTTACAAATCTTAAGCAAGAGTGTGAATAAGTCTACCATGTTGTTGACATTGCAAACACTTTCTGACAAAATCAAAGGAATCCTATTCCATTATTTGCCAAAAGTATCCCATATGAATCAATATTTGCACCAAGGACTTACCACAAAAGTGTCCACCCCTAGAGCTTGAATGGGCTTATTTAAGGGAAAGGGGTATTTCATCCTTAATGAGGCATCTAAGAAGAAGACCATTATAGGATCTTTGGTAAAGAACCTTCGACAACACAACATAGCTGATGGAAAGCTTTCATATCTGAGTGCAATCAATTTTTGTCGCACTATCGGGAAAGTTTCTAGTCTTTAGATAGTTGTATATGTTGAAGTACCACTCCTCTGAGCTTATGTGGGAACACATGAAAGAATTGTTTTCAACTTGATCAAAGACAATAGGAGAGTGAACGATTTGTACCACAAAGTGATATTCCTTAATGTCCTTATCTGAGGGTACCAAGGAAGTAGCAGTTTCCATGGCATTTGCATGTTAGTTTTCCCTCCTAGGGACACAGTCTATTGTATAAGAATCAAGGTGATAAAGTAAAGACAAGGTGAGATCCCTATACCAGGATATCTTGCTCTATTTAGTTTGATACGTCCTTGTAATTTGATTTATGATAAGCTGAGAATCACCATGTATATGCAGATTTTCAATTTTTAGGGAAATCATGACGCACAAGCCAGTGATAAGGGATTTGTACTCAATGATATTATTGGTATAGGAAAAATCTAATAGAAAGGAGAGAGGGATAGGTTTTTCCTTGGGGAAAGTGAAAACCACACCCAGCTCAGAACTTGTTTGACATCTCAATCCATCGAATTACATTTCCCAAGCAATATCATGACTAACTATTAAAACATGTTCATCAGGAAATAGATCTAGCCCAAGGAAGGAGTAAGGGGAAGGAGAATCTACGAATTAATCAACAACTACTTGTCCTTTAATTTATTTCTGAATTAAAAACTTTATGTCAAACTTAGAAAGCAACATTACCCACTTTGCTAGCCTCCTCGTGAGATCAACACTAGAGAAAAAATGTTTTTAGAGATCACTTTTCATGATTACATGAGTTTTAGTGTGGAGGAGATAATGTCTAAAATTTTGCGTCATGAATATGAGAGCCAAAAATTTCCTCTCCATAGAAGAATAACAGGTTTTGTAGTCCACCAAGACATGACTAATGTAGTAGACCACTCTCTCCTTTCCACTGTCATCATATTGGGCAAGTAGAGCTGCCAAGGCATATGGTCAAGCAACAAGATAAAGGAGAAAGGGTCTATCTTGCATAGCCGACATAATAATAGGAGGGTTAGCGAGATAAGTTTTTATTGACTCAAAATATTTCTGACACCCCTCATCCCAAAAAAAAAGTGAACATCCTTCTTCAACAAGTGAGTGACTGGAAGTGTACAATTAGCCAATTGAGATATAAACCTTTGAATTTCCTGAATCTTCCCTTGTAGACTCTACAACTTGAAGATGTTCTTGGGTGGAGGCATGTTGACAATCACATCGATCTTATTCATATCAACTTTGATTCCACGGTGAGAGACTATAAATCCTAAAAAAATTCTTCTGTCCATGTGGAAGACACACTTAAGAGGATTTAGTCTTATCTTATAGAGTCAAATTCACTCAAAGATAAGATGGAGATTACCTATGTGATCTTGATAGGTTATGGATTTTTCCAAGATGCCGTCACCACAGTCTTCTAAGATCTTTTGAATGAAGTCATGAAAGATAAGGGTCATCATCCATTGATAAGTTGCTCTTGCATTCTTTAACCCAAATGGCATGACCATATAACAAAACGTCCCCCAAGGGGTAGTGAATGTTGTCTTATACTAATATTATGGGTTAATAAGAATTTGATTGTATCTTGAGAAGCCATCCATGAAGGACAACAAGTCATGGCATGTATTCGAGTCTACAATCATATCAATATTAGGTAATGAGAAATCATATTTAAGAGAAGCCTTATTAAGATCTTGAAAATAAATACAGATCTGAGTACGACCATCAGGCTTGCTAATGACTACAATATTCAAAATCCAAGGTGAATAGTTAATAGGATGCATAAAAAGCCTAGTTTCAATAGATTCTCCATCTCAGTCTTAACCAGTAATGCCACCTTGGGATTTATCATTTGAATATTTTTCTTAACAGGCTTAGCCTTAGGGCCTAGAATGATATTATGAACCACCATAGACTCATCAATACTGGGAATTTCCCCATAATACCAAGGAAATATATTGAGGAAAGAGTGCAACAGATCAACATGCTCTTCGGCTTCTTCCAAAGAGAGGCATTTCCCAATCTTAATTACTCTTTTGAGACAATTAGGATCCATCATCAACTTTGCAGTATCTCCTTTGATGAGAGTACTACGATCTTCAAGATGAGAAATCAAAATACCATCATTGACATTAGCTAAAGAGTCTTCCTCGTCAACATTCAAGATAGATTCTCCAAAAAATGCCTATTTACTCAAACTATATGGGAATCACCTCTTATGATTAAAGGAAGGTAGGGAGGAGTAGGAACCTAAGAATTCCTCTAGTGCTTTGTTTGAAGTGAAGACATCTAAAGGAACTACATGAGGTTTATCTCCTATTTATTTAGGATGAACTACCTTGAGAGGTTCAACCTAAATCATGTTGACAGTCCACCATGGTTTCTGCTTAGATTTTGTAACAAAACATCCTAATCCGAGATTTTTCTTACGTTTCTTAGCTTGGATAGGGACATGAATTCCTTGTCCAGTACGGCCTAGGATTTTATGCTCATACCCATACTTAGAAACAAGCATGTACCAAGTACAATCCGATTCCTGTAAGGTTTCAAAAGAAGGTGGGTCTACGTAGAGAATGTCATTTCACCAATGAACATAAAATGCATCTAAAAGGCCACTACCATTTTTCTCATCAATGTTACAAACATTAATCCATTCAGAAGGCTGACTACCCTCCTTAGTAGGGGAGTAGTTGGGTTCCTTAACATGATCACAACTTTCCTTCTCAATGGAATATTCATCAACTCTCTTGGAAAGTTTATTATTAGTAGTTATTGGAAGATCTAGATGGATAGGGTCCACTTTGTACTCTCTAATGAAGAAATCAGAGAAATTCAAGGAACCCCAATCATTGCCCAGATATGCATTCATTTCAAAAGAAGAATCAAATGGGGAAGATTTTGGACTTTATTCTTTCACTGGTTCCTCCTTAGGGATACTAACCTTGGGGGCCTCCATGGGAGACATTGTCGAGGAACATGTCATCGCATTAGAGGTTAGTGAAGGAGTACAATTATTAATAGTGGCAATGACTAAAGCATGACCAACAACAACTAGCTCACATAGGCAAACAACTTAGGGGTCATCCTTAATTGTTACCACTTGATTGTTAGCCACAAATTTCAAGGAGCAATGAAGAGTAGAAGTTACAACTCCCACAACATGGATTCATGGTCTCCCCAAAAGAAGGTTATATGGAAAATTTCCAAGCATTACATAGACTAGAGTGAGTAAGGTAGTAGGTCCAAGCTTCAGAGGCATGATTATAGTGCCTAGAGCTTGTCAGCCAACATTATAAAATCCACGAATGTATAATGAAGAAGTAGCTAGAGAAGAGGAATCATCCTTGATCTTAGGTAACAATTCCATACAAAAAATATTGAGGGATGAGCCTGTATCAATGAGGGTATGCCTGATACCAACCTTGTTAATGCTAACCATAATCATCAAAGGATCAACATGCTTCTACACATCTGAAGGCGAGAGTTCTTGTAGATAGAATGTGATATTCGGTGAATCTGCATGAATATGCGCCATCAACGTATTAACATCCACCGGCCTAGTGGAAGTAGGAAATATAATATTTTGTAAGGATTCATGAAGGATATTTTGATAAACCAAAGTGATTTGAAGCAAGTACCAAAGAGAGATCTTGGTCAGAGTAACTCGAAGTTTCTTGACAAGATCATAATCTCCAAGTGCTTTAATCACTGGTTTAGGTGGTGGAGGAAGACTTGGTTGAGGAGGCGATAAAGAAATAGGAACTTGAGTAGGTTGAGAAGTTGATGCAAGAGGTTTTTGATTCAAGTTCTTCTTGTTGCTTGATGTATTAAATGCATGACCAACCACATTATAAGAGGTAGAGTTTGTAGCTTTTACAAACTTTGAATACAAACTATGTGAGTTATTGTAGAACAATACTCCACCAATATAATGGATCTTTTTAGGAGGAATAGCTAGAGCCAAGTGAATGATAGGTCTCTTAGGCATTGGAGAAGCCACATAAACTGTAATAACATTCACAAACTCATCAATCTACGCAAAAGAGGTAGAGGCTTGTGATGTAGCAGTATTTTCAAGAGATCTGTGATTAGGGGAAGATGCTTCTAAGAAATCATCTAGAGCATCATCCAACATATTGAAATCCTCCTTAGAGAAAGTGTCATCATAAGAATTCAAACTTTGCAAAAAAAATCTGACATTTTCACATCGGGTTCACCAAAACATAGAGAAGGGGGATTCATGGAAGGCGAGTTCCCGTTACCAAGAGAGCCTCATAGAGTGAGCTTCCCTAAAATACCTCAAGTTTAGGTAGATATATAGCGAAATAAATAAATTTCAAAGAATGGATTAATTGGAAATATTGATAGGAAGATAACTTTAGGAATTAGAAGAGAAAATACCAAAGATCTTCGTACCATAGAATTTAAGCTCTTGACCAGGAGTCAAAAGTATAGATTCTTGACGACAGCATGGCGCACTACTGTCCCATAAATGCACAGGTGTCCTAGAAAAATAGAGAACATAAAGCTTCAACAGGAATGCTCAAGGGAATGCTAGCCCCCTAGGATTGAGATCTATGAGATAAGGTAAAAGTACCAAATAACAATAAAGCAAGGTAAGTGTTATGAAAATGACAAGAATGAAGAGGATGAGAAAAAGTTTACTAAAGATCCAATTCTTTAGCAAGGTCCATGTGAATAGAGAACTTGCACACAACCAAAAGGGGAAAATGTTGGGGTTGATTTGAGGCTTTCCATAGTCAAACCCCCATTTTGGTGTTCCCACCTCCATGGACAACTAGAAAGATCAAAAAGAGTATGAAAAGGAGGTGGTGAAAGCAAACCCCACTTGGGAAGAGAACTCGCACCACCAAGTAATAAATGTACGAAAGTGTTCTAATCTATTCAAAAATAGATAGAAACTAAATGGAGAGAGTGAGAGAGAGTTACCAAAATTCCTCGACCCCCTCTTGAATATATGGATGCACTGTTGAATTCTTGTAAAGAGAGTATTGGTTATTGGAGGGACCTTAGTCTGGTGGAGCTTCACTGCTAGAAGTTTTCTTAAGAGTAGAAGATCGAAGAGAGAAGTAGAAGCCCCCTTCAGAATGAGAAGGAATCTCTAAAATGAGGGCCCAAAGTGAGTTTTTGTTGCATGCAAGGGTGGAGGGAGTCATTACATTCAGAAACCTAGCTATAGGGAGACATTTCATGAGCTAATATTAAAGATTCCGCATTTCGAACTCAAAATCTTGTTGGGACACTAGTGCACCACACAGACATCTACGCATTGTGTGATTGTCCTCCTACCAAGACTTTGGGAGACAATCTAACGGACTACCGTCACTTCACCACTAGACCTTGTGGTGCCAAAATCAGTACTTTTTGACCTATAAGATTTTTATCATAGTGATCCCACAATACTGGTTTACAATTTTTGGCCAAACTAGACACTGAACTGGTTTTTTCTAACTAAATCTTCACTTTCGGGCACCTATAGCAGCTAAACCGTGAGGAATTTGAAGATGATGCAAACTAGTGATTTGTGAAATTTTTTCTGTAGACTCTCTATATATATTTTTCAAAAATTTTGAAATCAAATTGCACTTGTCTTTCTATCTCCTTCAAAAACTAGTTTTTTTTCAGTAAACACCATTTTTAAGGAGTGATGCTCACCGTATACAACATAATTTATTTTCCATGAAGGGTAAAATTCTATTTTTTTCAAATTTATATTTGTAAGTATGATATCTAGCACTTTCATTTGGTTTCATATTGTTTTATTGAATATTTTTTCCTTAATCAAGTTTCAAAGTCAAACCAATTACAATCCAAACATAGGTGGATTGTATGCAACATAACTTTTTTTGTATGTATCAAAATTCTTTTTTTTTTGTTGGATCAAGAACTTTAATATCTAGTGCACTAATATTTTTCAAATTTTTTTTTCATAATCTACTATTTTTCCATATGTGCAAAACATAGAGCTTAATTTTTGGTGAAAAACCTACATTCACAAGAATAAAAAATAAGTATAATAATTAAATTAAATTTATTTAAAATTATACTTTTTGGGAAGCTTATAATAAGGACTATATACTTACAAAAAATAAATTTTAAATGAATTCATTTGATCCCCCAAAAGGTAAATCAAAAGTGATTTTTTATCATCATTTTGATAGGTGTAAAGGAGACTCCATTATAGGTATGGTTTAAAACTAGCGAGGTTCTATCCAAGGGGGTTCGATCTAAGGTGCTTTGATCAAACCCTCTTCAATTGGAATCCTTTAAATGGAACTTTTCAAGGTTTAAATCATTATATTTTCTAAAAATATGCGATTTCACCAAAAAAGGGGATCTCCCAAAAATTGTAAACCAGTATTGTAGGATCACCCCATGTCTAGGTGCAATAAATGCTAAGCCAAATGTGTAAATGTGAAATTTCCCCTAGGGTAAAATTTAAAGAAATTACAATAAAAAATAGTTTCGAGAAAAAATATTTTGACCTAAACTATTTTGGTCAAACTAGTTTTACCTGAAACCACGTGGCCTATACATGGCACATAGAGTTTCGAGCAAAACCCTTTCGCCTAAAACTCAATTTTTTTATTTTTTTTGTTTTGTCGCATTAAAATGTGGCTTATTTTATTTGCAAAGTTTCACTCAAAACCCTTTCTATTGAAACTGTCTATGTGGTATCCTACTGTTGATATTTATGTTTCAACTTCCAATTCTAGGCCTCTAATTTCAAAGACTTGGTGAGAAATGTTCCTTTTCTGCAATTTATCGCTTTACCACGGCGACTATGTTTGGCCCCGACAATACTACGGTGCCTAGCCCTGGTGGTTATTACCACACCGTGGGCGATCAAGGGGCCAACCATAGTGGTCGTGATAAGACCGCCAGCAGTCTGGTTGGCAGTTACCACCACACCGCAGGTAGTCAAGGGACCGACTGCAGTGGCCGAGGTAAGACCGCCAATAGCTTGGCTGGCGATTACCACTACACCAGGGGCAGTCAATGGACCGACCATGGTAAGACCACTTGTAGCATGGCTAGCGGTTACCACCACATCGTGGGCGGTCAAGGGACTAATCGTGGTGGCCGTGGTAAGACCGCCAGCGGTCTGGCAAGTGGTCACCACCCTACCGTGGGGTGGCTTGGCGGCCCCCGTGGTAGCTTGGTAAGACCACCAACGGTCCCACAAAATTCTCAATGCCTTATAGCAGATGAGTCAAACAAGCTCGACGGTGGAGCAGTAGAGTCTTGAAGAGCTCGGACGAGCTCAGGGTCATATTTGAGCGAGTTGGATTCAGTGACAAAAGCGATAGACAAATGGGATGCAGACACATGGCTCAGTGTTAGGGTGATCATTGGCTAAAGGCCAAAGAAGTAACAACAGTTATTGCAGGTTGACTTAGGCTAAAGAATAGGACCTGATTTGGGTAAAGAATTTAATGCTTGGGTGGATCTATGCAAGGAGATCGACATGGGTAGATCGATTGCGTGATTGGATAAAAGATTGAGAACCTAAAGTCTGTGATTGGTTGATGATATTGAATGCATGATGTATGAGTTTTTAAGTTGAGTACATTGTATAGGTCAACCAAGTACATGAAACGTGGCAAGTAACCAAGTTTTTTTTGAACTATATGTTAAAAAGGAATAACATTGTAATAGTGAAAAATAGTTCTTGAGAGCTACTATGAGCTGATCAATGAGTGAACACTGAACATTGTATGTAATTTCTTATTACTGTAATACAATTTTCTTTGCTTGGTGTGGTGTGTTTTTTACCTGAAAAGGTTTTCCCATGTATATCTTGTGTTATCTGTGAAGCTATCATTCTGTTATCTCTTTATATGTTGCATGTATTCATCTCAGTAGTTTTAGAAGCTATTAGAAACTATTTTTTTCTCTTCTCCTATGTTGTATTAGTGGTAAGGGAAATTATTTCGCACTGTTGGGTCATTAGATCCACCTTCATTTTCCCTTCAAGTGGTATAAGAGCTTGGCCTGTTTTGTTATCCTTGAGAGAAAGCTCGGTTTTTTGTGCTAATACTATTTTAGTGGGAGTCTTGCATTGTTAAAACTTGTTTCTATTTGAGATGTTGAGTACATCTGGTAGAGTAGATATTGAAAATTTTAATTGCAACAACTTTGAGTTATGGAGACTCAAAATGGAAGACTTGCTAGTGGATAGAGACCTTTGGTTAGTAGTGTCTGGAACTAAGCCACAAAGCACAATGCAAGAGGCTTGGGATCTTGTTGATAGAAAAGAAAGATGTCTGATAAGACTGAGTCTAGCCGATTATGGACTCTTGAATGTCCATGAGGAGCAGTCTGCAGCTTCATTGTGGAGGAAGCTTGGTGATATTTATTAGGGAAAGTCTATGGTAAATAAGTTATTCCTGAGGAAAAAGTTGTACTCTTTGAAAATGGAAGAAGGCGTATTTGTTGTAGACCATCTAAACTTGTTTAAAATGAGTGTTACTTAGCTGGCGTCTATAGGTGTAAAGACTGAGGAGAAGGATTGTTACATGCTCATGTTGTGTTCATTACCTGATAGTTGGGATCATCTAGTGATGGCTATTGGAAGCACAACCACTACATTCAAGATGGATGATATGGTTGCTTTGCTTCTGTCTAAAGAAATGTGAAGGAAGTCTTCTGAGATAGCCAAAGAGGCTCTTGTTGTTCGAGGTAGACCAAAGGAGAAAGGCAAGAAGAAAGACAAGAAGTCAAAATCCAAATCTATAGGGAGATCAAATTCTCTTGGTAAAAAGTTCAGGGTGAGATGCTGGAACTATGGGCAACCTGGTCATATCCAGAAGGACTGCAAGGAGAAGAAGAAGAATGCTTCTGACAATGAATCTTCTCAAAATGATGCACACGCCTACATTGCAACAACCCTAACAACTTAGGCATCAAATGATGTCTCGCTGGTTAACTCAGGTGTGTTCTTTCACATGACGTCCAATAGAGAATGGTTCTCTAAGTACGATAATTATGATGGTGGAAAGGTGTACCTGGAAAGTGATTCAATGTTGGAGATAGTTGGCAGAGGAAGAGTTAGAATTTAGTTTCTTGATGGGAGAGTCAAAGGGATTGGTGGCATACTACACATTCTAGGTCTGGCTCAAAATCTTCTTTATGTCAGTAAGTTAAATGATGCTAGTATAGAAGTTCCATTCTCTAGTAGAGGATGTAAAATGGCTAGAGGTGCAATGGTGCTAGCTAAGGGTATTTGTATTGGCACTCTGTACAAGCTGGATGCATGTCCTGTTCTTTGTAACAGTGCCTCTGTAAAGTCAAGCAATACTGCTCTTGTAGAGAAAGATGAAGAAACTTCTTTGTCTGCAAATGCTTTGGAGGTAAAACTCCAAGCTGAGAAGACTATGTTGTGGCATCATAGACTTGGTAACATAGGTGAGAAAGGTTTAAAAACCTTGAAGAATAAAAATCTTGTAGAAGGGCTTGATGATTGTAACCTTGAGTTTGATTTTTGTGAACTGTATCTATGGAAAACAACACCGTGTTTCATTTTACTCTAGTCCTCATAAATCTTCTAGCATACTGGATTATGTTCATTCTGATGTTTTTGGTCTAGTTAATGTTCCTTCGTTATCGAAGTCTAGATATTATGTTTCTTTTATTGATGATTGTTCGAGAAGGGCATTTGTATACTTTCTTAAAAGTAAATTAGAAGTATTCAATTGGTTTAAAGAGTTTAAATCTTTGGTAGAGAATTAGACTGGAAGGAAAACTTAAAAATGTTTGAGGATAGAAAATTGTGGTGAATTTTGTTCTGCAGATTTTGAAAGGTATTGTACTGATCATGGAATTAAAAGGCATAAGACAATGTATTACACTCCACAGCAGAATGGAGTTGCTGAAAGGTTTAACAGGAGGTTGATGGAAAAGGCAAGGAGTATGCTGAGCAGTGCTAGTCTAGAGAAAAATTTCTAGGCTGAGGCTGTGCCTACAACATGTTATACGGTAAACTGATCTCCTTTCTCTACTCTTGTTGATAAGACGCCTTTGGAAGCATGGTCTAGTAAGAATCCCTCTTTGAGGCATGTCCGTGTCTTTGGCTGTGAGGCAAATGTTTATGTGCCAAATGAAAAAAGATCTAAATTGGATAACAAGGCTATCAAATGTATTCTCATCGGCTATGGAGTTGGTTTGAAAGGATACAAGCTTTGGAACCCTATTACTGAGAAGGTTTTGTACAACAAAAGCGTGATATTTTGTGAGCTAAAACCTTCAGTAAGTGATCAACATCTTGAGATAGATCAAAGTGACAAGAAGAAGGATGCAGTTGAGATTCCCCAAACACCATAAAGAGAAGAGTTGCATGGTGTACCTAAGATTGAGGAGAGCTCAAGCAGCTCTAGAAGTTCTGATGTTGAAGAACCACAACCTTAGCCTATAAGGAGATCTACATGAGAAAAACAACAACCTGAAAGGTATGGTTTCTCATTGTTAAATTTGAACTATGCCTATGCCTTAATTACTAGCACTAATGAGCCTAAGACTGTAAAAGAAGCAATTAGCATGAATGATTCGAATTCTTGGTTGGAAGCCATGAATGAAGAAATGGATTCATTGAAGAAAAATGAAACCTCAGATTCACTACATTTCCAAAAGGGAAAAAACCTATTGGCTGTAAGTGGATATTCATAAAGAAAATAGGCATTGATGGCAGTGTTGAAAAGTATAAGGCTCAACTGGTTGCAAAGGGATTTTCCCAAATTGAGGGAATTTATTATGGAGATATTTTTTCCCCTGTAGAAAACCTGACATCTATCAGATTTCTGTTGTCATTCAAAGTTGTGTATGATTTTGAAATTGAGCAGATGGATGTGAAAACAACATTTCTCCATGGTGAGTTGGAAGAAGAAATTTTTATGTCCCTGCCTGAGCATTTTGTTGTGAAAGGTAAACAAAACTTAGTCTGTAAGTTAAATAAATCTCTGTATGGTTTGAAACAATCTCCTAGAATGTGGTACCAAAAATTTGACACATTTGCGGTCTATGTGATTTGTAAGATCAAAATATTATCATTGTGTTTATCATAAATCTGAGAATGATCATGTGCTTGTTATTACATTGTACGTGGATGATATGTTATTCATAGGAAATAGCAAGATTATGATTTCTGATCTTAAATCTCAATTGTCTGCAAAGTTCGAAATGAAGGATCTTGGTGCAGCTAGGTATATTCTGGGAATGGAGATAACCAGGGATGAAACAAGCAAATTTTTTTGGGTAAGTCGAAGTAAGTATGTGAACACCGTTTTGGAGAGATTTGATATGAACGATTGAAAGCAGATAGTTGTTCCAGTAATACAGGGAACAAAACTATCTATTGAAGACTGTCCAAAATCTGTGACTGAGATGGAGGACATGACCAGTGTGCCCTATGCAAGTGTTGTTGGCAGTTTGATATATCCTATGGTCTGTACAAGACCAGACATTGCCCAAGTAGTGGGAGTTCTAAGCCGATTTATGGAAAATCCGGGAAGATCACATTGGGATGCTATGAAAAGAGTGCTCAAGTATTTGAAGGGGACTTCAAATTATGCTCTGTGTTACCATGGTAGTTTGGTTGCATCACAGAGGACTCACAACATTCAAGGATATATTGATTCTAATTGGGAAGGGGACATTGACAACAGGCGATCCACCAGTGGATACACATTCATGCTAAATGGTGGAGCAATTAGTTGGATGAGCAAGCGACAAGCTGTAGTTGCTCTATCCACGACAGAGGAAGAGTACATGGCTGCAACTCATGCCTGCAAGGAAGCAATTTGGCTAAGGCGTTTGTGTTCAGACATTGGTTTAAATGCAGGGCATATCACAAATTTCTGTGACAGTCAGAGCACCATTTGTTTGGCAAAAAACCTGACTTTCCATGCTAGGATGAAGTACACTGATGTGCAGTTTCACTTTGTGAGAGACATGGTTGAAGATGGAAAGGTCAGTCTGGAAAACGTCGATACCTTGAGGAATGTTGCAGATGCTTTGAAGAAATCCGGTGAGCATAGACAAGTTTAGATGGTGCACATAATCGACGGGCCTTGGGGCCTATGACCATCAGTGAGTTTCATCAGAGTCTTGAGGGAGACAAAAGCGTTCACCAAGTGGGAGCTTGTTGAGATTTTATGTCTTAAATTCTAGTTCTAGGCCTCTAATTTCAAAGACTTGGCGAGAAATGTTCCTTTTCTTTAATTTACCGCTTTATCGCGGTGGCTATGTCTGGCTCCAGCAGTACCGCGGTGTCTGGTGCTAGCGGTTATTGCCACACCGTGGGCGGTAAAGGGACCGACCACGGTGGCCACAATAAGACCGCCAACAGCCTAGCTGACGATTACCACTAGCAAGCTGGTTGGTGGTGACCACCGCACCATGGGTGGTCAAGAGACCGATCGCGGTGGCCGTCGTAAGACCACAAGCAGCCTGGCTGGCAGTTACCACTGCACCATGGGCGGTCAAGGGATCGACCACGGTGGCAGCGGTAAGACTGCTAGTGGTCTGGCAGGTAGTCACTGCCCTATCACGGGTTGGCCTGGCAACCCCCTTGGTAGCATAGTAAGACTGCCAGATATCCCATAGACCGCTCACCACCATACCGTAGATGGGTCGAACAAGCTCGACTGTGGAGTGGTAGAGTCTTGAAGAGCTCAGACGAGCTCGAGGTCACATTTGACAGAGTTGGACTCGGTGACAGAAGCAGTAGACAAATGGGATGTAGACACATCACTCCATGTCAGGGCGATCATTGGCTAAAGGCCAAAGAAGTAACAACAATTATTGTAGGCTCACTTAGGCTAGCGAATAGGACCCGATTTGAGTATAGAAGTTAATGCTTGGGTGGCTTGATGCAAGGAGATCGACATGGGCAGATCAATTGTGTGATTGGATGAAAGATTCATGAATCTGAATTCTACGATTGGTTGATGATATTGAATGCATGATGTATGAGTTTGTAAGTTGAGTACATTGTATAGGTCAACCAAGAACATGAAAGGTGGCAAGTAAGCAAGTTGTTTTTGAATTGTATGTTAAAAAGGAATAACATTGTAACAGTGAAAAATAGTTCTTGAGAGCTGTTATGAGCTGATCAGTGAGTGAAGATTGAACATTGTATGTAATTTCTTATTACTATAATACAATTGTCTTTTCTTAGTGTGGTGGGTTTTTTACCTAAAAAGGTTTTCCCATGTATATCTTGTGTTATCTGTGAAGCTATCATTCTGTTATCTCTTTGTATGTTGCATGTATTCATCTCAGTAGTTTTAGAAGCTATTAGAAACTATTTTTTTCTCTTCTCCTCTATTGTATTAGTGTTAAGGGAATGTATTCTGCACTGTTGGGTGATTAGATCCACCCCCATTTTCCCTTCACCTACTTGGTAGCCAACTCAACATTTTAAAAATAAAAATAAAACTTTAAACTTCAACTAAGTATTTCTTCAATCAGAATGATGTTTTCTAAAAATTAAAAATAACCTTTTGTAGAGCTTAGAGTGGTGAATCCAAGTATGTATTTGTTTTAATATTTCTATTAGTTCTAATATATTTTATTTTTTAAAATAATGTAAGTAGGTTGTTAAAGTTAAAAAAGAGGCTGATTAGAAATTAAAAAAAAAAAATAGTAAAATATATTAATTTTTTTTTTTAAATATATGGTGCACTAGAGGAGAGAGTCCTCTTCAAAAGGGTATAATTTTATTTTTTTGAAAATGATTAAAACATAGACAATACTTGACATCCAATGAAAACTGCTAGGTTTTGATAAGTTTGACTTTAAAATGTTATTACAAAAAAATATAAATCAAAATTTTATTTTATTTTTCATGCACTAGATATTGAAGTTACCTATTTGGAGAAAAAAAAAAGGGGGGGGGGAAATGAATTTTTTGTTCAATGTGTTTCTTGATGTCAACTGAATGCCACTTTTCCTTGAAATTTTTAACATTCCAAAATCTGTTCTTAAATTGATAAAAAATAATGAAAATGATTTTTAAAAAATCTAAAAAATTACAAGAATAAACTTCATCAATATTTCTACTTTCCATTAGTATACATTGATTTGAAATTTAAAACATAAAGACCACTTTTATGTGGTCAACGTTTAGAATTTTTTTGTTGTTGGTTGATTCCTTTATAAAATGTGACACATGTTTGTGCTTTAATATTATATGTAAATTTATTTATTTAATATATAATAACTTTAATATCTAATATGTATTATAGTTATTAACAATATTATTATATTTTTTCAGAGTCGGCTATGTAGATACCCAAGATCTAGAGGCCAAATGGAAAGCATAAAAGATATCAATATATAATGTTCAATATTAAAATGGAATTGATTATCCAAGAATTCAATATGATTTACATATGAGACCACCTGGCTATATAGCCAAGGTGAGACATAAGATTAGACAAGATCATGACAAGTGTCTTAATCCTATGATATGAGACAACTAACTTGACATACAAGTGAAAAAGATAAAATCTAGACATGACAACTAAGTCTTCTAGAAAGAATCTTAGGACCTAAGTAAGATTAACATGTGAATATGTCCCCTAAGTCCCTAGAAAGCGAATTAACTAGGTACAAGATATTTACTCAAAACAACACCCCCCTTTAAGTGAAACTTGGGGAGAAGATTAGTAAATAATACAAGGATGGGTCTTAGCTACTAGGCCATGTTAGGTACCCATGTACAAATGCAAATGCAATCTCTCACAAACAAATAAAAGGAGAAAACCCAGTGGGACAAGAATCCTCCCCAAAAATGGGATGAAATACAAAATACTCTCAATGAACAATGAGAAGGATAAAACCCCATGTGAGTAAAAATACCCCCCATGAGAGAGAAGGAGAGATACCATGTAGCTCCCCTTCAATGGTGAGTCTCCTACAATGGTAGAAGCTCAACATTAAATGTTGAAGATGATCCAATCTCATCGAACAACATTCCTCCCATCGAGAAGAAACAAAACCATGACGATATGAAGGATTTATTCCCATTCATGGAAGGAAGATGTGAGAAGAAGAATGATATGTGTTGTCTCTAAAGAATGTTCAAGTGTCTCTATGTCGATACCGAAAGATGACACACTCCAAACATGCATTTTAGGTCGTGCACAACTCAAGATGTCAATCTAGAATCTAATAGATATGAATGTAGAACACAATCCAAAGAAAAAGATACCTCCTTTAAAGACAAAGAATCCTCCTCCAAATATTGTCCAAAAGCATCCACACTCACATCAAACTGCAAAGAATGATCATGTAGAAAATGAACAAGAGGGTCAGAGTGTTCCTTCACAACAACTAAAGAAGAATAATCTTAATTAGAGAGAAGATGTTGAAATGAAGGGAAATATGTAGGGTTTTTTTTGTGTGAATGGGGGTATGCACATATCTTCCCTATTTCATGGGTGAGTGCAGGATCATGGGTGTCCAAAAAGTGGCAATATGACAAAAAGTGGCTAACGACTTTTTTCATCCAAATTTGATGAAATGATAAGGGTTTATTGAGAAAATTTTCAGCTTTCCAAAAATATAATATATGCATTATTTGGAATTAAATAGATAATTATTATTTATTTTATACATACATTCTAACTAAAGTTCTGATTGATAGGTTGATTGACAAAGATCCATAATTCTTAAACAATGTCACATTTTTGAATCTGAAAGATGTAGCACATTCTATGCTTCCCATACTATAGGATAAAAAAATAAAAAATGAATTTTTATAAAATTTTGACCAAGATATGGTGGTTAGACAAACAAGTTTTAATATTTTTAAAAAATTTTAATAAAATATTCATAACTAATTATATACTTACAAAAAAATTACAAATCTTGAAAATGTGGCACATACGGGCATGTGTCTTCTAATTATATTGAAATTTTCAAATAAATATTTTTTTTTTCTTGTAATTAGGTTGATCAAACATACACAGGTGCTTTTTTTTTTTTCCTAGAAATTTAGTACTACTGCTTTGAAATTTCAATTTTTTACCAAATAGATTTATTTTTTTCTAAAAAAGAAATAGTGTCTTAGAAACTACATTCAATTTTCAAAAAAAAATTTGTCACATAATTTTCAAATTATGTGAATAGCTTATTCAAATTTTTATGTCAAGTTGCCTAACTTTGTTTTCTGAATTTTCATTGCCACTTAAGGGCCTAGTTTGGACCCTCGTGATCCTACACTGACCCTCACTAGGAAAAAGAGATATCGTAGGGAGATATTGTTGTTTATTTTTGGTGAATGGGGATTTTCCTTGGTTAAACCCCATTTTGGTAATTAAACCTTGAAACAAAGTGAAACATGAATGGAAGGAATGATGAATGAGCAATTCTATGTGGTGACTCACCAAATTATTGAATGGAGATCCTTAGAGGATTGAAATATAACACATCTCTCCAAGGTCTTGATCTTGCATGAAATGGCTTGATTGGATGTTTGATTTCATAGCTTGAATCTTGACATGAATTCTTGAAACCTATATCACAATGTTAGCTCCAAAAAACATGCATGAATGAAGATAAATTTGACATGATGCTTGAGATCTTGAATGCTGCAACAAGTGACTAATAATTATTCTCTTGTACACCTTTGACAATAATATTCAGTCTTGTGAAATTTGGATAATCTTTCTAGGATTTGAATTAATAAAAAGACCTTGTATTTATAGGTAATTTTCTAATTTCCCAATAATTAAACATCAAAGGTTGACAATTGCAAATTGAATTTCAATAAAAATAATTTACCAAAAACATTAAAAATTGGGGTCCTAAACTTAAGGGGGGACCCATTCGCCCTTGGGAAAATGGGTCGTAGGACCTAAATCCAAGACACTCCAATTGCAAGGCAATTTAATTAATGTTTTTAATTGTTTAATACAAGTTTCCCTTTCGTAAAACAAGATTTATTAGGATTTTAAATGCATAATTTGTCCAATTAGAGGCTTGATTAAGTCTAATTAATTAAGGGACCCAAACATAGTGTGAAAATGTAAAGGTGTACATATTTTAACACTATAGATGTATGCAATCAATGGTGTCTCCCAAATCTAAATCAATGAGGATCAAGTATGCATCTGAAGTAGATGTACCTAGAAGATGATGAAGATCCTATTGCATTAAATCACAAGAGGCCATATCTGTAGGAACACAAGCATCAGCAAATGCAACAATAGATGGAGGAGATGAAATTCACAACTCAAGAATGACATCCAATGTGAGAACACCCAAGTTCAAGTAACCAAAAGCCTCCTTTGAATCATGGTTCACACTAGAAGTGTGATAAAAAACTGAAGGAACAATGTTACCATTATAAGTAAAATATGCAAAGGTGTACAATATAGATGAATGATCAACCATCCTAGTAGCAATAATCTCTCTACTCTCTAAGTCTCTAATGATAACTAAATCAAGAGTGAATTCTAAAATTCTCCTATCTCCACCATGTGTAATCTAATAGATGGAAAGAATATTGTTTGAAAAAAGAAGTACACACAAAAAATCATTGAAATTTCCCTCCCTAATATCAATAGATCCTGTCGCAGTTACACTCATATATTTATTGTTTCCCATCAAAATAGGAGACATGGTATAAGGATCAAAAGAAGAGAATATAGACTATGAAGATGCCATATGATGAGATGCTCCTGAATCTAGAAGCCATCTCCTTGATCCATGAACTAAAAAAGCACAAGAGTTTTCTACTTATTACTTGATGTAGAAACATTAATTTTTTCCTTATTAGACTAGTTTGAAGAAGAAGGAGAAGGTGACTTAGACATTTTAGAAGGTATATCAATCTGATTCCTTTTTAAAAGATGTTTCAACTCATCAATATCATTCTTATAAAAATAATTCTCATCATGTCAAAGCTTCTTGCAATATGAACAAGTTGGCTACTCCTTCTTAGATGATTTCTCTTTGGAAGAGAATTTATTCTTTGCTTGATCTAAATATGGATTATTATTTTCTTTATTTTGTTTCTTATATGATTTTGATTCTTTCACCTAACTAACCAACAATGACTAAGATTTATAAGTCTTGATGACATCGATTGAGATAAGTTTTTGTTTCTCATGTATTAATATCAAAAAATGGTGCAAATGAAGGTGTAGTATATGAAAACCGCATAGTCAATCTATGAGTATGAAAAATAGAAACAAAAGAAGCATAATCAGAACCAATTTTGTTCATTATATTCTAGACCAACTAAATGTCCTTATCAATTTCACATGCTTTATATTGCTATCTTATAGAATTAACCTTAGTGATGTAGTCTTGGATGTTGTCAAAGTTCATAGGATCAAGGCCCATTAATTCATTATCAATCTAATAACCTCTTACTTCATTTGTTGTACCATACAATATTTTCAATTTGTTCCAAGATTTATGAGAATTATTACATGATCCAATTTGAACAAAATGTCTTGAGAAACTAGTCTACAAAGATATCCAAGAGCTTTGGTATGTTCAATCATCCATTTTATCTTTGTATCTGCATTTGCAAGTTTATGTACACTATTTTCAACATATAGAGAGTGACCTTTAGTCACTAGTAAATATTGATTCCATGTTGAATAATTGTGTGATGTGAGCAAAGGAACCTTAGAATGATCCATGGAAAAGAGAAGCACAAGCATACAAATGAAAAGAATGTACTAAGCAACCCCCCAAATAACTCAATCAAGAATTCCCCCAATCAATATATGATTTGACACTATATTTAGTGTGTTTATAGATGCTAGATTCCAAAAAAAACAAACTAGACTTGATCTTAGTGCTTACAAATGCCAAAATTGGCCTCAAGATCAAAGTAAAACTTTTATACATAATGAGATTAATTTGACCATACCACTGCAAAGTACACAGAAAAAATGCACTTTAAAAAAAAATCACTAAAAAATGCTACCGTAGGAGTGAGAATGAAGCCTCGAAAGTTCCCAAAATGAGAATGAATTAGTAACACTTGTGAGAATCTAGAATTTCTAGAAAAATAAGACACCAAAATCAAAATCCATCTACACCACTACATAGAGTGTGAAAAACTAGCTTAAATTAAAAAAGTACTCAAAAAATGGAGGTTCGGAGCTTGAGTTATCAGTGTTTGAAAATCAACTGCAAAATTGAAAATTTCATTTGTGAGGGAGTAGAAAATTTCAAAAGGAATCCTGATGTCACATTGATGTGATGTTGATGTTAAAATACCGATGTGTTAAAATTGACGTTTGCATGGTTGTCACTAACAACATATGCTTGTAATACCTAGAATATTCTTTGGGGAATCTCGTGGGTAAAATATTTGAAGAATCAAAATATTCCTAGGTAGAATATACTTCAATTATAGTTTTATATTGTTCGTATTGGTTTTTAAAATAAGCGGCTGTCATTTTTTATAAATCGACCACCTATCGATTGTATGTAGAGGCACATTGCATCGCCTCATAAAGGTGTGCCACATGGTGGTTAGTGTACCTCTGAGGTACTATGACTATAGAATGGTACTCTATGTGCCCTATGTAGTATAATTATTTTTTTAATTTTTAATTAAAAAGTTCTATGAAACATTATATGTCGACTTTATACTTTTTTTGAGTTTTCTTTTTGAATTTTTTTATAACAAAATAGTAACAGATTAAAAAAATTTAGAAACCTTTAAAAAAAAATTGCACAACCTACAACTTGGGGGGGTTGTACAGCTTCCTAGGAAACTCTTTTTGCCTTGGTGGCTCTTGGCATAGAATATAGGTGAATTATGGTGTAGGGCGCCATGGGTAGATTAGCCTTAGGAATGCATATTAGGTGTTTAGGATAAGTTTTTAAGTTTTAAGCATGAAATCATTGTAATAAGGTTGAATTAAACCTACTTGGCATGTTAGAATCATTCTAGGTTCAGTTTAGGCATTAGATCAAGAAGTTGGTAGAAGTTGAAAAAAGTTGCTTTTTGCAACTTGTCAATTTTGTATGTTTTGTTGAATGAACACTCAATCTTGTTTTCTTTCATTTTAACTATTATTAGGTGATTTAATATGTGTTTTAGAGCCTCACAAACTTTGATTCATCAATTTTGTAATGATCTTGGTGGAGAAAAGTTGAGGAAATTTGTTTTTCTTGTTTTGAGTGAAAATTTCTAAGTTTTTCAAGCTCTGTATGGCCCGTACAGTATTTTCATGAATTGAAATCATTGGATAAATTTCCTATAGAGTCTTATAATTATTTTAAATCTTCTGTGGTGCAATTTCATCAAGATTTATCTTAGTTTGAAGACTTTTTTTGGTCTACCACCTTGAAACCCTCCATTTTAAGGGTTTGTGAGCAAAACGTGAAATTCTAGGCCATTCCACTGTTGTAAATGTGTTAGGTCTAGTGGAATGGTGGTTTTAGGGGTTTTTCAGATGTTCATTAGGTTTAGGGAATAGGGGATGAAGGTTCTTGTTATTTTTATCCAATCCCTAGCCTAACATCATCATGTGTTAGTCTAGGTTGAGTAGTGAAATAGAGCAAAAACAAATGGTTAGTGAGTTCCAAAGCTAAAAAATATCTAAGTTGACCCTAGGTGACTGGTTTAAGGTGTAGATGAAGTACTTGAGTGAAATTGAGAAGGATTCTTTGTTCTTGTTTAGCAAAAGTGGCTTAATAGGCCTAATTCTAGGCATAGCAGACCTGTTTTGAGCTTTTTGTTCCAAAAAACCCTAGGCCTTTGAGGAGATATGTTGGTATATGCCTTAATGGGTGTTTGAAAAGGCCTATAACTTAATGAGAGACAACTTTCTCTAACAGATATGCCTATTTACACTACTTTGGAGACCTAGTTGAAAGGGGAGGTTAGTTAGTGAAAGTCACCATGGTAGAGGTCTTGTGGATCAAAGAGTCATTGATTCATGTTTAGTTGATTCCCCTAAAGATTAATCCAACCCTATTCTACATTAGATGGTATCATAGGTTAGGATCTAGATCAGTTGGGAAAAATAATTGTGTTGAAGCAAAGAAATTTCTAGTTAAAGCATTCAAAATGCCTCCAAAAGGTGGTTCAATTGTTGCTAGGGAGATTAAGGACCTAAGAGAGTCTCAATAAGTTGTGTTAGCTATGATGGAAGCACTGGAAGTCAGAGAAAATAAAGGAAAGGGTACTGCATATGAGAGTGACCCTAAAGATAAGGAAGAAGGGGAATGTGAGAACCCTGCACAAGGACCATAAGAGGAGTTGGATCCTGAAGAAAAAACGTTTTTGAAAGTGCTCAAGGCTACAATGGGATATGCTCATGAATTGAAGATGGAAATACATATGTATGGTGGTAAGATGAATGGTGAAGAGGTAATTGAGTGGATAGATTCCTTAGACAACTATTTTGAATACAAAGAGGTGGAAGAGGACAAGAAGGTCAAGTTTTCCAGAACTAATTTGAAGGGACCAGCATTGACATGGTCAAACTATATCCAAGAGGAGAGGACAAAGAATGGTAAGAAAAAGATTGGTTCATGGGATAGGATGGTGGCTAAGGTGAAAATCCAATTCCTACTAACATATTATGAGATCCAAGTGTTTAGGAGGTTACAAAATTTAAGACAAAAATAATTGGACATGGCAACATATATTGAGGAGTTTCACAAGTTGACCATAAGGTTTGGACACTCTAAGAATGAAAAGGAGAAAGTAGCAAGGTACTTGAACAATTTAAGGTTCAATATTCAAGATGAGATAAGCCTCACTAACCCTAGGACAGTAGAAGAGTTCTTTCAAATGGACACTAAGACAAAGGAAAAAGATAAGGAGGAGGCAAGAAAAATAATCAAGGGGCAAAGGAAAGAGTTTTAGGAGAAAAGGAACCTCTAAAGGAAGAGGATCACAAAGAGACCAAGGTGAACAAAGTGAAAACCAAGAATAAAGTGGTGAATCAAGGGGAAGTTTTGGAGGAAGAAGACCAAATGGAAGAGGTAGTTTCAATGATCAAGGAAGAGGGTCTAATACCTTCTCTATAAGGTGTTATAACTACAACCAATTTAGACATCCTGTATGGAAGTTCCTGGATAAACCAAGTGCATGTTCTCATGGTGGACAAAGGAGGACTCAACTAGTGCAAGAGGAGGATGCAGAAAGTGTAAACTCACCATCTATACATGCTATACCGAAGGTGGGAGAGTCCTGAATGATTAGGAGGACATTAATAAAGGTACCTACCACCAAGGAACCCCTCAAAAAGGGCCTTGCTTCAGAAAACATGCAAAGCTCAAGGAAAGGTATGTAAAGTAATAGTTGATTCTTGTTCAACAGATAACATGACATTAAAAATGGTGGAAAAACTTAAAATGTAGAGAAATCCTCACCCAACTCCTTACAATATCTCATGGCTTAGTAAAGGGAAACAAGTGCTTGTTAATGAGTAGGTTTGGGTGGAGTTTAACATAGGTGCCTATAAAGATAAAATCCTATGTGATGTTGTTCCAATGGATGTGTGGCATCTACTCCTTGGAAGGCCTTGGAAATTTTATAGAAAGGCCAAGCATGATGGGAACACAAAAGTGTATGTGATTGAGAAGGATGGAGTTTCATACACTCTTACACCTCTGCAAGAAGATAATGGTTTTCTTGATGAAGGACCAAGTCTGATGATAGTCAAGGAGGAGTGTTTGAAATACCTAGAGGAGGAGAACATTGGTTATGCCATTATTGGTAAGCCTATTTCTAATGTAGTAGTATATGAAAAATAAGTATCAAAGGAGGTGTAGAACTTGTTGGATAAGTATGGAAACATAGTGGTGAAGGAGTTTCTAAATGCTTTTCCACATATTAGAGATGTTAGTCATCACATTGATCTCATATCGGGTGCAACTCTACCAAACAAGGCAACATACAAGATGACCCCTGGAGAGAATGAGGAGATCAAGAATTAGATTCAAGAGCTATTGGATAAGGGTATAATAAGGGAGAGCTTGATCCCTTATGTTGTGCCTACTGTCTTGGCACCTAAAAAAGATGGAGATTGGATACTTTGTACCAACTGAAAATAAATAAATAAGATAACTATTAGATATAGGTTTCCAATACCCTAGATGGAAGACTTGATGGATAGCTTATTAGAAGCTTGTTACTTTTAAAAAATTGATGTAGAAAGTGTATACCATCATATCAGAATAAGGGAAGGAGATGAGTGGAAGACATCCTTCAAGACTAATGAGGGTTTATATGAATGGCTTGTTGGATGTTTTGGTTGAGTTGTTGATATGTGGTTGTCCTTGATGTCAACATTATTAGCGTTGGTTTCTTGAAGATTGTATATGTCGAGGATATTGAGAAAATTATAATAAATATGTTGAAGGTTGTTTGTGAAGCTGTGAAATTCAGCATGTTGGAAATTTTAGTATGTTGGTATTCAAAAGTTGTAGATTAAAGGGTTTTTTGTTGAGCCTATCTAGTTTATCTACTGGAAGTTTTAGAGGTGTGTATCAAGATTTGAGCAGGTTGAGAGTGTCTATGTTCCAATAGTTATTCTGTTACTATAGCTGGTGTTTCTAGAGGAAGAGAATGCAACTCTAGTAATTTGATCTGTTATGTATGCTCCTGTGATGTTTGTTGATGATTCTTGATTGTGCTCTATCTTTGTTGCATGCCCATGTTGATCGGTGTGCTCGTGATCGAATATGTTTACTTTGCATGTTCAGGTTTTCATGTTATTGGCCAACATGGTGATTGTAGCATGTTGTGGATCCTTGTGGATTAATTTTTGAATGTTTGGCATGTTTGATGATGTTTTTTTAGGTCTTCATTATGTTGTGACTAAATTCCACTGGTGTGCATTGAGATTTGTTCATGAATTGGGCTGATAGTTCATATTCATTTATTATTTTATTTTTGGTTGAAAAAGGTGTTGATGCAAGTCCATGTAGTGGATATATAAGAGTGATTGTCTTTTTCATTTGATATATGTGTATGTAATGTGAAGTATGCAAGTTCTATGTGTGAATAAAGACCATATCATTTTATTGCTGAGCAAAGTGTGAAGAAGTGTTTATGTGCTTAATCAGAACTATAATCAGGCTTTTGAAGAAGCTAATTTGTCAGTTCAAATCCTTCAAATGGTTTTAATCTGAATATTTTTGTAAGATAGCATGTCTTCATTGAGCAGTGATCTCTAGGGAGTGTTCCTGAATGCATGTGCATTCTCATTATTCATCTTTATACTTTTAACAGGGTATAATATTGTGGACTGACATCTACCATGGTTTTTCCACTAACAGGGTTTCCAGGTATAAAATCTTAGCGTTCTTTGTGTTTCTGATGTGGTGATTGGTTATGCTTAATGTTCTTTCATCAGATCTAAGAATAATTTGAGTAAGGTTTAATAAGTTTGAATAATCTGTGACAAATGATTCACCCCCCCTCTTAGTTGTCTATCCTTTTTTTTTTCCAACAATTGGTATTAGAGCAAGTTCCTTTGAAGAAGTTTAATAGCTTGAGGTGATCCGAGATGGCATCATACAAGAAGGATAGTCCTAGATTCGATGGAACAAACTAATCTTTGTGGAAGGCTAGAATGGAGTGTCATTTGAAGTGCATTGGTGAACCCTTCTCAAAGATTACAATGAACATATATGTTATTCCTCATAATGGTTCCTCTACTCTTGATGAGATCAAAGAAGCTGGAATAAATATCAAGGCTATAGAAGCATTGTTGAGTGCCCCGACAGATTCAAAGATGAAAAATGTGATGGATCTGAAAACAACACATGAGATCCGGAAGAAGCTGGAAACATTGTATGAAGGAGGTGCACAAGTGAAAGTTGCTAAGCTACAAAGTTTGAAAGGAAAGTGGGAAAACTTGGAAATGGGTGAAGATGAAAACATTATTTCTTTCATGCAAAAAGTAAATGAATTGATGGGTATTAGATGTGTTGGTGGAATCTTGGATGAACAAGAGATTGTAGCTAAAGTGCTTAGATCATTGCCCACTTCTTACAAATTGAAATCCCATGCTATTGAAGAGCTTAGGATAGTAAAAAATGTGACACGAGATATGTTGATTGGTAAGCTTCCTGCCTTTGAGTTGAGTGAATTTTGTGACACTATTCCTAAGAAAAAATCTACATTTAAAGCTATTGTATCCGAAAGAAACAAAGAAAGATATGATCTGAGAGAAATTTCTAGAAAGACATTCAAGTATGAAGATGAGATGAAATAGATTGAAGATGAAGAAAGAGATGTAGAAGAGTTGGAAGCATTGATTGTGAAAGAGAAGCCAATGGACAAGGTAAGTACAAAGGAAAGTTTCCTATTAAAGGTTTCTCTTCCAATAAGACGGGTCATTTTGCATCAAGATGTCCTAAAAGAGTTCCTAGATCGAAACCAAAGAAGCCTAGATTTCAAAAGAAATATTATTATGTTGAAGAAGGTCTTACTAATGAAGAATCTGATAAAGAAAATGGAAATGAGGATGGATGGTTATTCATTGGTATCAAAGAAAATGGTTTGGTGTCCACTAAATTTTCTAGTAATAAGAATGTTGAGAAAGCTCTTGCAGCCAAAATTGAAGAAATGTATGAGTAGGTGATTGAAAACGGATGCTCACATCATATGACTGGCGACAAAAGAAAGTTTGTAAGCTTGGATACAATGGTGGTGTTGTAATATTTGGAGATAACAATGTTGGTGTGATTTGTGGAAAAGGCATTATTTATCTTGGTGGTAAAAATAATACTGATGATGTCCTTTATGTAGAAGGCTTGAAGCATAATTTTTTGAGTGTTGGGAAAATGGTCGACAAAGGATACAATCTTCAGTTCAAAGATGGAAAGTGCAGGATACTGGGAAGTTTTGGAAATGTAATTGCTTCAAGTACAAAGACAAGAGCTAATTTTTTTCACTTGAGTGTTGCTAGTGAAAGTTGTTTAATTTCTCAAGTTGATGAAATCTGGTTATAGCATAGAAGGCCGTGTCATGTGAATTTTGATAAAATTGTCAAGATAAAATCCACTCAAGTAGTAAGAGATCTTCCTAAGGTAGTGAATCCTACTAACACTATATGCAGGGAATGTCAGATGGGAAATCAGACTAGAGTTTCTTTTCAGAGAAAACAACATCATTCCAATGGAGTACTAGAGTTGATGCATAATGATCTATGTGGTCCCTCCAAAATAAAAAATCTACAAGGAGAAAGGTACTCTATGTTTCTTATTGACGTTTACTCTGGGATGATATGGGTTGCTTTCTTGAGAGAAAAAAAATGAAGCATTAGAGAAGTTCAAAAGTTTCAAAGCTATGGTTGAGAATGAGATAGGTTTGAAGATTAAATGCTTAAGGTCAGACAGAGATGGTGAGTTCACTTCCTAGGAGTTAAATTCTTTCTATGAAGAGCATGGAATCAAAGAATTATTTACTCCTAAGACTCCTCAATAGAACAGAGTTGCAGAGAGAAAGAACAAAACAATTCTAGATGATGCTAGAACTATGATGTTGGAAGGTAATGTACCTCATATCTATTAGAGAGAATTTGTAAGCATTACTGTGTATACTTTTAACTCAGTAAATGTCAATGGTAATTCTGGTAAGACTCCTTTTGAGCTATGGTTTCATTATAAGCCTACTGTTAAATATTTAAAAATCTTTGGAATTAGATGTTACATCAAGGGAGATGAATATATAGGAAAGTTTGATTCTATTAGTGATGAAGGAATCTTTCTGGGTTATTCTACTAAAAGCAAGGCCTACCAGTGCTATAATAGAATATTGAGAAAAATGGTTGAAAGTGCAAATGTCAGAGTTGATGAAGACACTGCTAGATCATCTAGATATTGTGGATATGATTCAAATGACCAACTTGATAGTACTGATAAAATAAAAAATGTTCAGACACAAAATCAAGTCCAAATTGTTTCGATGAATCAAGAGAATCAAGGAGAGGCTAGTGGTAGTGCAAAAGAGAGAACATAAGAACTAAAAGTTCAAGAGAATTCTAAAGTTCTAAGGTATGTAAAGCTAAATCATTCTAAAGATCAGATTATAGGAAATAAGAACAAAGGTGTGTAGACTAGAAGAATAATTGCATAAGAATATTTTCTAATTTCCAAGAATGATCCCAACAATGTCAATGAAGCATGTAAAGATGAACATTGGATGGAATCAATGAAGAAATAACTGATATAGATAGAGAAAAATGATACATGGATTCTTGTTCCCAGACCTCAGGAAAAAAATGTGATTTGAGCTAAATGGGTCTTTCAGAATAAGCTAAATGAACAAGGTGAAGTTGTCAAGAATAAAGAAAGACTGGTATGTAAAGGGTACTCATAGATGGAAGGTATTGATTTTGAAGAAACCTTTTCCCCTGTTGCTAGAATTGAAGATGTAAGATTGTTTCTTGCTTATTCTTCTTTTAAGAACTACAAAGTCTATCCAATGGATGTAAAGTCAGCATTTCTGAATGGTGAGCTAGAAGAAGAAGTATATGTTGAGCAACCAGATGGATTTCAACTAACTGATAAGGGAGATATGGTTTACCATTTGAAGAAAGCATTGTATGGACTCAAGCAAGCCCCTAGAGCCTCGTATGCCAAACTGGATAAATACTTGTTGAAGATTGGATTTAATAAAAGTACTACTGACAGTAATTTATATTTTAAGATGGATCATGATAAAGAATTGATTATTGAAGTATTTGTTGAGGACATCATTTTTGGAGGTGATGATGATTTGTGTGTGAAGTTTGCTGATGAAATGAAGAGTGAATTTGAAATGTCTATGATAGGAGAGATGAAGTTATTTTTGGTATTGCAAATCACTCAGCTAGATAATGGAATTTTTATATCTCACTCCAAATATGTAAGAGAGCTACTAAAAAAGTTTGGCATGGCAGATTCAAAGCATGTTGGTACACCCATGGTAATCGGATGCAAGTTAACACAAAACGATGATTATCCTAAGGAAAATCAGACAAAATACAATTCAATGATCAGTGGATTACTTTATTTGACTTAGAACAGACCTGACATCATGAATGTTGTATGTATGGTTGCTAGATATCAAGTTGATCCAAAGGAATCCCATGTGACTGTTGTAAAAGGAATTTTTAGATACTTGAAAGGGACAATTGATTTTGGCCTTTGGTATCCTAAAGATGATGATCTTACTTTGAGCGCCTTTACTGATGCAGATGGGTTAGGTGATGTGGATGATAGGAAAAGTACTAGTGGTGGTACCTTCTTCTTGGGGAAGAATTTGGTGTCTTGGTTAAGTATAAAGTAGAATTCCATTTCCTTATCTACTATTGAGGAAAAATATATTGTTGTTGCAAACAATTGTACTCAAGTAATATGGAAGAAGCAGATGCTAAGAGATATTATAATTGAGTATGATGAACCTATTGGTATATTTTGTGATAATTCAAGTGCAGTAAACATTTCTAAGAATCCAATGTTGCATTCAAAGACAAAGCATATATATATCAAACATCACTTTTTGAGAGACAAAGTGAGTGACAAAGAAGTTAGACTGGAGTATGTGTCTACTAAGGAACAAATTGTAGACATCTTTACTAATCCTTTTCCTAAAGATACTTTTGATTATCTCATAGGAAAGTTAGGGGTGATTACCCCATCTAATAGAAACTAAGATGAATAGTCTTTGCATCAATCTGTGCATTCATAGTCATATCTTGATCCAAATTGTTGTTGTGGTGGTTGCTACTTAGGGGGAGTAGTCAGATGATTCAGATATGTGATTTAGAGCATGTGTACCTTTTCTATTGATGTCAAAGGGGGAGAAGATTAATGTGAAAAACTATGGAAGAGCTAAAAGTAAGGGGGAGAAGAACAACATGAGAAGAGCAATGTGTAAAGGGGAGATTGTTGAAAGAAGAGTTAGTTGTGTTGATGGTGTATTTTTCACATCATGTGTTGCCATCAATGCTAAAGAGGGAGATTTTTGGATGTTGTGGTTGAGTTTCTGATATTTGGTTGTCATTGATGTCAACACTATTAACATTGGTGTCTTGAAGACTATATATGTCAAGGATATTGAGAAAAATATAATAAATATATTGAAGGTTGTTTGTGAAGCTGTGAAGTTCAGCGTGTTGGAAAGTTTAGTATGTTGGTATTCAGAAGTTGCAGATTAAAGGGTTTGTTTATGAGCCTATCTAGTTTATCTACCATAAGTTTAAGAGGTGCACATCAAGATTTGAGCAAGTTGAGAGTCTTTGTGTTCCCACAGTTATTCTGTTACTATAGTTGGTGTTTCTGGAAGAGAATGTGACTCTAGTAATTTGAGTTTTTGTGTATGGTCCTATGATGTTCATTGATGATTCTAGATCACTCTCTATTTTTGTTGCACATTTGCATTGATCGGTGTGCTCGTGATCAAAGATTTTTCCTTTGCATGTTCAGGTTTTCATGTTCTTGGCCGACATGGTGATTGTAGCATGTTGTGGATCCTTGTGGATTAATTTTTGAATGTTTGGAATGTTTGAGGATGTTGTTTTAGGTCTTCATTATGTTGTGACCAACTTACGTTGGTTCCCATTGATATTTGTTCATGAATTGGGCCGACAATTCGTATTCATTTATCATTTTATTTTTGGCTGACAATAGTGTTTATGTAATTACATGTAGAGGATATATAAGAGCAATTGTATTCTTCATTTGAGATATGTGTGTGTAATGCAAAGTATGCAAGTGTTATGTGCAAATAAAGATCATATCATTTGATTGTAGATCAAAGTGTGAAGAAGATTGAGCGAAGTGTGAAAAGTGTTTATGTGCTTAACCAAAATTGTAATCTGGCTTTTGAAGAAGCTAATTTCTCAGTTCAAATCCTTCATATGGTTTTAATCTGAATATTTTTGTAAGATAGTGTGTATTCATTGAGTAGTGAGCTTTAGGTAGTGTTCTTGAATGCATGTGCATTCTCATTATTCATCTTTATACTTTTAACAGGGTAAAATATTGTGGATTGACATCCACCATGGTTTTTCCCCTAACAGGGTTTCCACATATAAAATCTTGGTGTTCTTTGTGTTTCTGATGTGGTGATTGGTTATGCTTAATGTTCTTTCATTAGATTTGAGAATAAGTTGAGTAAGGTTTAATAAGTTTGAATAACCTATGACAACTGATTCACCCCCCTCTTAGTTGTCCATCCTTGTTTTTCCAACATTGCTAGTGATGCCATTTGGGTTATATAATGCCCTAAGAACATTCATGAGACTAATGAACGGGGTCCTAAAGAATTTCATAGGAAAATTTATGGTGGTATACTTGGATGGAATCCTTGTATATAGTAGAAAAAAAGAGGAGTATTTCCAACACTTGGATATGGTGTTGAGGAAGTTAAATGAAGAGAAGTTAATGATCAATCTCAAGAAATGTGAGTTTATGAAGAGGAAACTTGTCTACCTTGCATTTGTGATTGCAAAATGAGCCTTGAAGATGGATCAAACAAAGGTTGACGCCATACTCAGTTGGCCAACTCCTAAAATAATAGCAAAGGTAAGGATATTTCATGACTTAGCTAGTTTCTATAGGAAGTTCATCAAGAACTTTAGCCATATTTATGCACCAATCATTGATACCATCAAAAGAGATAAGAATAGTAAGTTCCAATGGAATGATGAGGTTGATAAAAGCTTTGAATATCTTAATTCTAGAGTGGCTAAGAAACCTATTCTTACACTCCCTAATTTTAACAAGTTATTTACAATTGAATGTGATGCAAGTGGTTATGCCATAGGTGCAATTTTGATTCAAGAAGGGAGACCAGTGGAATTTTTTAGTAAGAAAATCAATGAAGAAAAAAGGAAATACTCCTCATATGACCTTGAACTATATGCAATGGTACAATCTCTCAAGAAGTGTTGAAATTACCTCTTACCAAAGGAGTTCATAGTATTTATAGATAATCATTCTTTAAGCTTTTTGAATAGTCAAGATAAGTTGAGTCATAGGCACATGAAGTGGACAGAATATTTGTAGGCATATACATTTACAATAAAGCATAAGAAAGGTCAAGCAAATAATGTGGTTGATGCTCTAAGTAGGAGAGAAATGTTGGTTCAAGAGATTCAACTACAAAGTGTTGGAGTGGATGCATTGAAAGGTATGTATCAAGATGATGATGACTTTAGAGATGCTTTTGTTGTTTGTATTCAGTCACAAGGTGTTTTCCATAGTGAACATTCTGATTTTGTATTACAAGATGGTCTATTGTTCAAAGGTTCTCAGTTTTGTGTGCCTAAATGCTCCATGAGAGAAAATATTATCAAAGAGAAGCATAGTGGCAGTTTCAGTGGACATTTTGGATATGACAAGACCTTGGAATAGGTTAAAAGGTTCTATCATTGGCCTAGAATGCATATGGATGTTAATTTTTTTATAGAGAGTTGTGTGTTGTGTCAAAGAGCTAAAGGAACAAGTTCAAATGTAGGTCTTTACCAGCCTTTTCCAATTCCAAATCGACCATGGGAGTCAATCAACAGGGACTTTGTTTTGGGTTTTCCTAAGACACAAAGAGGGTATGGTAGTATTTATGTTGTTGTTGATAGGTTTAGCAAGATGGATCACTTTATTTCTTGTAGGATCACAAATGATGCATCTCACATAGCTAGTTTATTCTTCAAAGAGATTTTAATGATTCGTGGATTACCTCTAATCATTGTGTTTGATAGAGATGCTAAGTTTATAGGTAAATTTTGGAGGACCTTTTTTAGAAAATTGGGCACAAACTCTACTTTCAGCTCTGGCTATCATCCACAAATGGATGGACAGACTAAATTAGTAAATAGGTCATTAGGAAACTTGTTGAGGTGCCTCACCAAAGAACATAATCAGTCATGGGATCCCATACTCCCTCAAGCAGAGTATGCTTATAATGACTCAATTAACTGGAGTACAGGGAGAAGTCATTTTGAAATTGTATATGGAATGAGCCCAAGAGGTGCATATAAGTTGAGAGATCTAAAAGGTATGGAGAAAAGGAGTGCAGATGGAGAAGAGTTTGTTGTGGATATCAGGGACATACATGAGTATGTCAAATAAAGTCTAAAAATGAGTTTGGAGAAGTAAAAAAGGAAGGAAAATTTGAGAAAGAATGATGTTCAATTAAATGTAGGGGAATTAGTGCTTGCACACATAAGGAAATAAAGGTTACCCAAGGGAAAATACACCAAGATGATAATGAAAAAAATTGGACCTTGCAGGGTGGTCTGCAAGTATGGACAAAATTATTATGAGATAGAACTCCCTCTTGGAGTAGCTATCTCAACTATTTTCAATGTTGCTGATCTTTATCCTTTTAAGAATTTTGTGATTTCAAGTGAAGAAGTAGATGCTAAAGGTACTAAAGATGATGAATGGGTCAAAGACCTACAACCCAGCCAACCCATGAAGTTTGAAGCCATATTGGATACAAGAGACGCCAAGAGGACTAGACACAAAGTATACAATGAATATTTGGTTAAGTGGAATGGTTTACCAAATGAGGATGCTACTTGGATGTCAGAGAAGGATTTGAAGAAGCATGGAGTCTCTGTTCAAGAGCTCATTTCATCAGGAGAATGAAATCTTTTTACCTCGGTTGTATGGTGCAAGGCACCATGGGTAGATTAGCCTTAGGAATGCATATTAGGTGTTTAGGATATGATTTTTAGTTTTAATCATGTAATAATTTTAATAAGGTAAAATTAGACCTGCTTTTCATGTTAGAATCATTCTAGGGCTATTTTAGGCATTATATCAAGAATTTGGAAGAAGTTGCAAAAAGTTGCTTTTTGCAATTTGTCAATTTTGAATGTTTTGGAGAATGAACACTCAATCTTGTTTTCTTGCATTGTAACTAATGTTAGGTGATTTCATGTGTGTTTTAGAGCCTCAAAAACTTTGAGCCATCAATTTTTTAATGATCTTGGTGGTGAAAAGTTAAGGAGGAGCTCTATTTTTCTTGTTTTGAGTGCAAATTTTTGAGTTTTTCAAGCTCTGTATGGCCCGTACAGTATTGTCATGAATTGAAATCATTGAAAAATTTTCCTTCAAAGTCTTAGCATTCTTTTAAATCTTGTCTGGTTCCATTTCATTAGTATTTAGCTTAGTTTGATGAATTTTTCTGTATACCACCTTGAAACCCTCCATTTTAAGGGTTTGTGAGAAAAATGTGAAATTCAAGGCCATTCCACCATTGTAAATGTGTTTGGTCCAGTGGAATGGTGGTTTTATAGATTTTTTTTATGTTCATTAGGTTTATGGAATAGGGGATGGAGTTTCTTGTTGTTTTTATCCAAGCCCTAGCCTAACATCCTCATGTGTTGGGCTAGGTTGAGTAGTGAAATAGAGGAACAAAAAATGTTTAGTGAGTTCTGAAGTTAAAACCTACCTAATTTTACCCTAGGTGACTGATTTAAATTTTATATGAAGTGATTGAGTGAAAGTGAGAAGAATTCTTTGTTCTTGTTTAGAAAAAGTGGCTTAATAGGCCTAATTCTAGGCATAGCAAACCTGTTTTGAGAATTTTGTTCCAAAACACCCTATTCCTTTGAGGAGATATGTTGGTAAATGCCTTAATGGGTTTTTGAAAAGGCCTATAACTCAATGAGAGATGGATTTCTCTAAGATATATTCCTATTTACACTACTTTGGAGACCTAGTTCAAAGGGGAGGTTAATTAGTGAAAGTCACCATGGTAGAGGTCTTGTGGATCAAAGTGTGATTGATTCATGTTTAGTTGATTCCCCTAAAGCTTAATCCACCCTTGTTTGAGGCATCAAATAATATGTCAAAATTCATCTCCCTGACCTCTTGAACATGATGGTGGTGTCCTTTTTGACTCAAAATGCTCTGAAGTGGTAGTTACCTCCTAGATCTAGTAACCACCTTCAATCTTCAAACCCTTACCGATTTGGCCTCCAATGAGCAATTGAGATGAAACAAAAGATAGATTTGAATTTCTCGGGAACTCTTAACACAATGGTGAGCTCAAAATCTGATGCAACAAGCTCCCAAAATGCACCTACAATACAAATTCAAAAGAAGGAACTCTCCTAAAATTTGGTGTTTCTATCAAATTTCTCTAATTCTCCAGATCATCATATGATGCAAGAGAAGAGAATACTCAACTTTTAAGGATTTACCAAGATCTTTTCAAAAGACTATCCAATGGCATCTAACCTACTCTAATACCATGTTAGATTTGGATATGTAGATACCCAAGATCTAGAGGCCAAATGGAAAGCATAAAAGAGACCAACATGCAAGGCTCAAGATTGCAATGGAATTGATTATCCAAGAATTCAATATGATTTACATATGAGACCACCTGGTTATATAGCCAAGGTGAGACATTGGATTAGACAAGATCATGACAAGTGTCTTAATCCTATGACATGAGACAACTAACTTGATGTAAAATTCAAAAAGATAAAATGTAGACATGGCAACTAGGTATTTTAGAAATAATCTTAGGACCTAAGTAAACTTAACATGTGAATATGTCCTGTAAGTCCCTAGTAAGTGAATTAACTAGGTACAAGACATTTATTCACACCAACACATTTTATTTATATATATAATATATATAATAAAATAACCATAATTATTATATGTTATTTTATAGTTACATATAATATCAATATTATAATTATGAATATATATAATATATAATATGATTATTAATAATATATAATTATAATATATTTATTAATAACTATAATATTATATAATATAAACTATAAACTATAAATAATGGTTGTGAGTGTTTTTTGACAAGTTTTAATCCATGGCTCCAATAAAAACTTGTAAATTTTCTAATTTAAATCTCATTGGAAATCTTCATCTATTTACAAATAATTTATAGCATTATTATATAATGTAAATGTAAATTTATTTAAAAAATATTATATTTATTTTTAGAATTATATAAAATATTTTATAATAGAAATTAATAAATACTATCAATCATACCTTGTACAATGGGTACACCGAAGAGGTGTGGAATGCTAATTAGGGAGCATTTACTCCTATTTTTTCCATAATTTTTTGTATTACATGAGTTCAATGGGCTGGCCTTTCAAAAAATGATATTGTTTGTGCAACAAAGGTCTCTAAACATGAGCAAAAGAAAACCTCTAAATCAAGAAGACAATGAAGGTCTATCAAGAGGCAAGGGGAGAGATAGGGAGAGATGGATGGGTAGAGAGAGGGGGAAATTTCTATAGATGGAGGAGGAGAGAGGAATATAGAGGTAGAGATGAATATAGAGTGAGAGAGGAAGAGTGAGACAAATAGATATAGGTAAAGATGAGTATCAAATGAGAGAGGAAGAGGGAGACAAATATATAGAGAGATAGAGGGAGAAATAAAAATAGAGAGAGATAGGGAGATAGAGGGAGGAGATAGAGAGGGATAGATAAAAAGGAAGAGATAAAGATATAAAGAGGAAGAGGGGGATATAAAGAGATATATATGGCCCAATATAGAGTGATATAAAGGTAGATATATAAGGAGATATAGAGAGAGGGGGAGAGGGGGAGAGATAAAGAGAGAAAATAGAGAGATGTAGAGAAAGAAAAATAGAGATGGAGAGAGAGAGATAGGTTTAGATATAGAAATATATAGGGGATAAGGAGGAAGCAAGAGAGGGCGAGATGGGGAGAGATAAAGAGAAGAAGGAAGAGAAAGAGAGAGATATATGTAGAGGAGGGAGAGAGACAATATGGGGAAGAGGGAGGTAGATGTAGAGAGGGAGAGATATAGATAGAGGGGAAAGGGATAGGAAAAGTGATAAAGAGATAGGGAGATATACATAGAGAAGGATATGAATAGAAAGAGATAGAGAGATGATTGAGAGGGTGATCAATCAAGAAATAAAGATAAATATATAGTGTAGAAGAGATGGAGGGAGAAATGGAGTGAATAAGATACTTTACAATGATTTTTGGCTTTGATTGTGTGATATTTTTTGCATCAGAAGAGGGAAAGGATATCATTAAGTGAATAAGATAGAGAGAGAATAAGGGTGGAGAGGGAAAGGATATATAGATGTATATGGAGAGAGATAGGGAGATATATGTAGAGAGATATAGATAGAAAGAGATAGAGAGAGGAGTGAGAGAGAGAAATAGATAGAGGTAGACAATGATATACAGATAGAGAGGGGGAGGGAGAGATAGGGATATGGAGATATATGGGGCAAGAGTGAGAGAGAAAGAAGGTGATAGAGATAAGTAATAGAGAGAGGTATAGATAAGCAAACAGATAGAGATAGAGATAGAGATAGAGATAGAGATGGAGATAGAGGTAGGGAAGGAGAAAGAGGGAGTGTGTGTATATGAGTGAGAGAGATATATGGAGAGATATAGAGGGAGATATATATTTATAAATAGATAGAGAGGGAGGGAGAGGGGGTAGAGAAATAGAGAGAGGAAAGAGAAGTAGAGATAAATGGAAAGAGGGAGTGATAAGGAGAGAGGGAGAGATAGGCATTGAGATATATATAAATTGGGAAATATAGAAGCGGTTTGAGAAAGATAGATAAATATATAGAGAGGGAGAAATGGAAGGAGAGAGAAAGAGGGGGAGAGAGAAATAGAGATAGAAAGAGGGAGACAATGATAGAGGAGATGGAGAGATAGAAATAAAAAGATAGAGGAAGTGATATAGAGAGAGAGATAGAGAGGAATATATAAAGGAGGCAAGAGTGAGAGATACAAGAGGTGATATAGAAAAGTAGTAGATATGAGGTAGAGGTAGAGATATAGAGATAAGGTGGGAGGAAAAAGGGGTGTATGTATATAATATTTATATTTAATTATATGCATCATATTTCATATATTTAATATGTAATAATAAATATAAATTGAATATATTTTTCAATAAATATAATATATATTTTAAAAATAAATATAGATATATACTAAACTTCTAATATATTTAATATTTTAATCATTTTTAATAAATATAATATATATTTAAAAATAAATATAGATAAATATTAAACACATTATATATTTAATTAGTAATATATGTTGAAAATAGTGGCATGGTATGATGGTTGAGGGTTGTGTTGTTATTCTTGTAATCAAGTTTCAAACCCCATTGTGGTGAAATTGTTGAGAATTTATATTGGGGATGAGGTCCCTCATTTGTGACCTCATTGGTTCATAGCTCCGGGTCAAAGTATTTACCCCTTTAAAAAATAAAATAATTATAGATAGCTAAAAAATAAATTTAAACCTATAATATATTTCATATTTTAATTAAGAATATATGTAAGAAGTTATATGATATTTATACTTAATAACTTTGAGTGTTTATAAATATTAAATATGTAATATCTAAATATTGTAATATTATACTAAAAACATTTGAATATATAAAATATAATTTTATTTCATAATATTAAATTAAGAATATTCTAAAAATATATATTTTATAATCTAAAATTTCAAAAAAATATATTTTCTTTTTAAAAAATAATGGAAAATACAAATTATAACAACTTATATTATATAATTTATTTTTTTCTCGGTAAATCATGCTAAGGGGAAACACCTTGTATTACTTTGAAAAAGAAATTACATCTATTATATAAAATATTATATATATTATATATAATAATAATATAGTTTATACACTTTGAATTAGTGGAAAATTAGAAACAATATCTAATTCTTTGCTTTCTTTCTTTTATTTTTGTTTTTAACCTTTATGATATGAATTAAAACATATTTTCTAGTGAAAATGTAGAATTTGATTCTTTAATTTCATTCATTGTATAGTATTTTTTTATTTTTTTAACACATTCTCAACCATTGATCACTAAAGTCAGATGGTAAATATAGAGAACACCTTAGGCATCATAAATATAATATAATATGAATAATCTATAGTACTTTTTTAAATTTCTAAATAGTAAATTTTTTTATATAATATATATAATAAAATGACTCATTATATATCATTTTATAATATATAAATAATAATATCGATTATTAATAATTATAAATAATATAGTATAATATACCATATTGTGTTATTTGATCATAGTATATGTAAATTTCTTTATTCATTTTATTTAATAATATATAGTATTTAATAATAAATAAATGATATATCTAATATTGCTATTGTAGTTATGAATCTATATAATATAGTTTTAAATAATACATAAATAATATATTATTAATAATTATAATAATATAATATAATATAATATAAACTCTAGATTATAGAAAATGGTTGCGACTCTTATTTGACATGTTTTAATCTATGACCCACATTAAAAACTTGCAAATTTCTAATTTACATCTCATTGACAACCTTCATCTATTCAAATATATATTTTATATTATAGTATTATTATATCTTGTACAATGTAAATTCATTTAAAAATATATATATATTATAAATTATTCTGAAAATTATATAATATATTTTATAATAAAAATTAATAAATATAAATATAATATAATTAATCTATAGTATTTTTATTTGTAAATAGCGTGCATACACACAAAGCTAACTATAATCATTATATATTATAGTATATATATGTTATTTTATAATATATAAATAATAATATAAACTATTAATAATTATATATAATATAATATATCGTATTATATTTTGATTATAAGGGAAAAATAGGTTTTGAAGGGATCTGAAACACTTTACAACTATAGTAACAAAATGCTGCTCAAAATATACAACACTAGATAGTGAATAACATCTAAACACCTACAAACCCCAAAAGATACAAACAACTGCTCCAAATATAAACAAAGAAGAATAATAGCCAAATAGCAACAAGAAACGGTGGAAAAGCATAGCTAAACCACACGTGCAACATTTTGACCACCACGAGAAAAATTTACAAGGGACTGAGAGGAATGGTTATGCTTAGGGAGACTACTCTCCTTCTTTGCAAAACCATCCAAGAAAGGTCATACTTCAAAGGAATGGAGCAAGGAGAAGTCGAAGGACAAGCCACCAAAGGAAAAAGAGGAAAAGAACCAGGAGTGTCACTCCCACAACCAATAGTAGGAATAGGAGATGCAAATAAAATAACAACAACAACACCAACAATAAAATCATTAGCAACAATAGCAACAACCTCACTAGCCGCAACAACAACTATAGAAAAAACAACCACATTAGTACAAACTATAGATGAACCAACAACTATAGAAGAACCACCAATACCAATAGCAACAAAAAAACCAAAAGCCCCAACATCAACTGCAGAAGACCCAGGAACAACAACAACAACAACATATGGCAACTAAGAACCATTAGCAGAAGAAGCCATTACTTCAGGGGCCAAGTCATCATCCCCAAAATCTTCCCTAGAATCATCATAAGAATCACCCACATTAATATGCTCACAAAGTGCATCCTTTCACCAAGTAGCATAGCTCCGACGAGATTTTTGATAGTTTGCAACCAAATGACCTATAGAAAAACATCTCCTACAATGGAAAGGAAGACCTTCATAATAAAAAATCTGAGACCATGGCCTAGACCTCACCATCAAAATGACCTCCCTAGGTAAATATTTTGAGGTATCAACATCCATAAGAATGTGGGCGAAAGTAGGATGATCATAGATAAGAGAAGATGAATCAACCATAACAAACCTATCAATAGAATTTACAATAGACTCAAAGCAAGAAGGAGTCCATAACTAAAGGGGTAGATTAGGAAGCCTAACCCAAGTAGGAAAAACACTAATAGATTTAGAAAGAGGGTTGGAAGAAGGGAACCAAGGTCGGAGAGAAAGCGAGTGCTTTCCCCATAGCCAAACACCCCCTTCCAACACCCGAGCCCTATCCTTCTTAGATTGAAAAGCAACCACAAAAAATCCCCTAGCTGAAGGATAGAGTTCAATCCTATCCTCAATAATAGGCCTCCAAGACTCCAAAATCCATTTGTGCAAATTTGGAAGGGAGGGCCATAAACCATTAAATCTACAAATAAGAGCAGAACGAGAGAAATAATCCCCTTTATGCAACACCTCCTACCCACAAATAATAGTAGGGGCACAAAAAAGCATCGTAAGGGTTTACCCTTAAAAGAGAGAATAGAAGAAGGGATTTTATCACTAGAACAAAACACCTTAGAAAAATACTAAGAAGCAAGGCACGAAAGAGGGACATCCATGTGCAATGACCTAGACTGTAAAGGAGGAAAATCAAAAGTAGAAAATCCACCTAGCACAAGTCGTGAACCATCAGGAGACACATCTGAAGATAGTGGCGGCCCAACAACATTAATATATTGTATTATGTTGTTTGAAAATATTATGATTTTTTATTTTATTTTATTTAATAATATATAATATATAATATAGCTAATATATATAATATAATTATTAATAATATCTAAATAATATATTATTAAAAGCTATAATAATATAATGTATTATATAAGTATATATTATAGAAAAATATAATATATATATAGTATATGATTATTGACTATAATATAGTAATATATTAATTTCATAATTATGGGCTTTATTTGGCATTTTCGAGATGTTGACAATTGATAGTTGTTATTATAGGTAGAATTCTAAAAGGACAACAATGATGTATGACATTTTTATTTGTTGGTTATTTAAGCATTCATGTAAAAGAGCAGTGAACAGAAAATTAATTTTATATTACATAAAAGTGGTGAATGAAAACTAAACAAAAAATGGCAACGACGATGAAAAAATCAATGGTGAGAAAGATTTCCATTATCTTCCATGTTTCTAAGATATTATAAATCATTGATTGGCATAATCAGTCAGCTATATTAAAATAGTGAATGCCTTGGATGTAATTAATTTTGGTGATTTTCTTCATAATATGAATGTTTTTTGTTTTAATTGTGTATGTCTTTTAAATTGATGTTTCAGACCACATTTAGTGATCCAACATGTATCGGAAATAGTACATTCCTAATTTTGGATCACTGAGTGTGATTGAAATGTCAATTCAAAAAATCCATATACAGTTAAAACCAGAAACACTCATGCTATTATTCATGGATTGTGAAAAAAAAAAAATGAACTGTGAAAAAAATAAACTTATGATTTTCTTCACAACTAAAGAAATATTTTTTTTAAATAGATTTCATTGTATTCTATATTTTAAACCCGTTTTCATAGAGAAATAAATTTCTTATAAATTATTTTGTCTTTTTTTATTTATGGTATCTTAAGAATTATATTATAGGCTATTTGATAGATGTTCAAACTATAGTTTATAAAATTTAGAAAGTAGAAAGTATTGTAGGCTCTTTGCTAGATGCTCTATGAACAATTTCTTGAAAACTAAATGACCAACCCATCATAAAATATCCATATGATAGATAGGGTGATCATCAAATTTCAAGTTTTTTTAAAGGTTAGCGTTGTCATCTAGGATATACATCCTTACTGAATTATCAAATCAACTATTTGGTAAAATATGATAAGACCTCTTAAAATGTGGGCTTTGATAATTAGATGTCAAACTCTAGAGAGGGTTGGTTCCCTTGGTACGTCACCTAATTTGACCTATGCTACTACTACTTGTTGAGAAAAGAGATAAGAAGCAACATGAAATGAAATCTAAATGCTAATGATATTATATTTTTCTCTTGACACACAATATTCAATAACTTAGTTAGATTAATGCATAACTCAAAGGTTTTGACATACTCATGCATAAGTGCTTTACAAGTAGGTTGGGGTTTTCAAAAGTTCTTGAAGGAAAAGAGAATTTTGACAACTAAAAATTGGTCATACTCATTACAAAACTATAAACATACATAAATATATATGTTTTCTATTTAAAGGTGTTGTAAATGAGACATTTTTTTGAGTATTTCATGAAAATTACAAAAACCATGCATCAATCATCATATTACAGACAAAGAAAATAGTCATTGAGATGGAAAATTTATTGAATTTTATTAAGGGTGTTCTTATACTATAATAAGATTGAAATACTTTTCTATTCATTAAAAATAAAGTGTTACACTATTTTCCTTAGAAGAAAACTGAGTTTGAGTTACAAAAATAACCTTTATATTGAAAGAACTAACATATTTGAGTAACAATCCTAAGTCTAAAGCAATCAAAATTGAATAAAATCTACCCTGAGGCCTCCCTTTATTCTATCAAATAGCTTGCTAAACATTAGGAACATGTTATGAGGAAAAAATGACAAGTGTTTACTATAGTTTTCTAGGTCAAACCTCTTGGGAAACTAGCTAACTTATTCTATCTTTTAGCCCCTTAAAGTTCTCCATGATTTTGGTTGAATGAAGAATCCTTACTTTATTTGATCTCCTTTTGATTATCCCCCTTATAATACTCATAGATGCTCTAAGCTACCTCAATTTAGGACAAACTACCCCATATAATATGTTTCAAAGATCACCAAACTACCCTAGATGCTTGGAAAAATCCATAACTAATCTTTAATCTCCTCAAACTATCATAACCTTTAGTTGCATGTTTATAGGGAATATGCAAGAGATTTTGAAATTTTGGAGGCCTTCCAAGGATGTGGGATAAATTCAAGGATAAGCCACTACAACTTATTCAATTCAACTAAAAACTCTTTCATATTTGTATCTTAATTCTACACAAATACTATGATCTACAATTTTTTAACAAATTCCTAAAGAGATTCTTCATAAAAATTATTATTTGGATAGTGTTATTCATCTCAAATTTGGCCTTTAATGCTTCATGTTTTCGATTTTTTGATATCTTAACATGAATATGTTTATGTGACTTAAGGACTCTCCATTCTCTATTTGTTTATCCTTTAATGTCCTCTATTAGCTTACTTAGTAATGTCGTACTTGAAATCATCTCTATCCTCTTTATCAATTCATATATCTATCTTTGTATTCATGAAGTGCCCTATCATTAGGGTTTAGTTAAAGTTTCACAATGTTTCCATTAATATTAGTTGTACCTTGATATGTTCTAGTGCCTTATGATTAGGTCTATCATCATAAGGTTTCCTTATAGGTCTCCATTGAATTTCATACCCCTAATTCTTTAACTTATGCTTCAAGCCTTACCCTTATTTTTTACAAACCTTAAAAAGATTAATGGAATAAAAACCTTCATAATACATCATTTAAATATTCACTACCATTATATCTTCTTAACATACTAAACCTCTTTTTACTGGTTAATGGACAAAGACCTTTTCTTACAGTAATGCCATCACTCTACCTTGGAGAGACTGATCATGAATCATCTTAGACTTAATGTTCTTCATATACTACCACTTGGTGATGATTTGCTATTTGGTTCTTTAAAATCATATTAATTTTCTAGAAACCTTTTGAGAACATCACTACCTCATTCACTTCTTAAATATCAGTTTCAACTTCCTTGTAGAATGTCCTTTGTCATAAAATTCTATCTTTGATCCATAGTATTATACCTATCATCATGTTCTTTAGAATTATTTTCATAACATGGTGATCATCCTATCTAGATTATGCACTTCCCTATCTCTTATCTTGACTGTCCATTTCCCTTTGATGCTCTTTTTTGTGGTGTTCTATCTTCATGAGATTTTTTAGTGTCATATTTATTTATTTATGTCTCCTTTTAAATATCCCTAATAGGACTGAGCACCATAATTGAAGAGTACCCTATCTTATCTTTTTTAGTGTCATTTTTCACACTAAGGCATTTATAAACTGAGCCTAAGTTCAAATAGTTAAGTTTATTGACCAATAATGTGTACATGTTTTTTAGTTAAAAGAACATACATTTTTTGACACTATAGGTGCTATAATAAGGGGAAATGTACTAGAAATAAATAGCATAATAAATAGAAACAACCATGAATTGCCTAAATTATGGTAAAGATCCCAAATCAATAATGAAGTGCATATGCTATAAAGGAATTCAATAAATTAGAAATTGTATCATGTTACTCCCATCCTTGCTTGACTCATCTTCATTATTCTTCTCAACTTTTCTTTAAATCAGTTCAATTGCCCTCAGATCATGAGTATGCAATATTCACTTGTATGTATTTTGATAGAAAAAGTTTGAAGATTGAGGTTACCAAAAAATAGAGTTGAAATTATTATTTTATAGAAGTCTCATAGATTCAATGGTTGAGATTGATTCTCATTTGAATGGTTCATATCACGTGTGAGGACTTGATTGCATGCTTTTATTGAATATTTAAGTGATTTGATCGATTCATTTCAAGAGGTGTAACTGAGAGATTCTATGAGTCACGAGGAGACAACAAATCCAATTCAATGAGTGAACTGAAAGAGAGTGTTAGTCAGAAAGAGGTGAAAAATCAATTTGGTGAGTGAACTAAGAGAGAGAATTATGCATGAGATATTTACTTGAAGATATAGGAGACGTGCTCAAAATAAAAGAATTAATTAATAAATTAATTCCTTTCTTTAGTGGAGAAAGTGTGTGCATGTAATCAAATACTTGAGTGAACTATTTGATTTATGAAAAGCACTTTAGATGAGAGGATAAAGTTATTTAATTAAACACGGTCATTTATTTAACTAAATGTGGAAGAATATGAATTAATTTGAATGGCTTAATTAAATAAATTTATAAAAATTATTTAATTAATAAGAAGAATAGATTAGATTAAATGACTTAATTAAATAAATTTAGGAAACTTTATAATCAAATATGAGAGAAAGGATTAGAATTAAATGACTTAATTAAATAAAGTTAGAAAACTTATTTAATTAAATATGAGAGAGATTAGAATTAATTAGTGATGTAATTAAGATAAATTAATGTAATTTCCTTAATTAATCAATTTTAGAAGAATAATGAAATAAATAAATTAAATGGTCAAGAATATTTAATTAATTAGAGGAATTTGAATATTAAGTTATAATTAAATGAATAAGATCATTTAATCATCTTACAGATGTCTTGAATAAATGATGAAAAATGTAGTTGTAGGCCTAAGCCATTTTTTCGTGTCTACACTTTGCCCCTCTTTGACATAATGCCATTTCAGTGTTTGTGTCAAACAATTTCGAATAACATGACCTAATCATGCCTCGATATGAAAAAGATAAAAGTATGCCCCCTCGAAAAAATTAAGGAATTTTTGAAAAAAAAATAAAAAAATTGAAATTGTCCCAATTAGGTAATTGGATAGCCAGAAGTTCAATGGTGGTGAAAGAAATCAGTTTTGACAAGTTTTAAGACATAAAATGGTTGTTGGAAATTACAAAATAGTGCATCCAATACATTAGGGTTCCAAGAAAACCCTAAAAAACCCCTAGGTATAAATAAAAATTGGGTGGAAGTGAATTCATTTTGCACCCTTGGAGATAGAAAACTTGAGATTTTCTGTAGAGCTCATTGCAAAAATGTCTCTCATTCCCTACACCAAGCATCACAGATATCAGATCTAGACCTTCTGATGGCCAACCAATGTAGGAGAGCTAGTATGTATGCCAAATCCATCTTTTGAAAATTTGATTTTCATGCATTTCTAGAAAGTTAAATTTTATTTGTCAGATGCATCGCTTCAAGTGCACTACAAATGCGTTTGTATGCGACACATTTTTCTACGATATGATACATTTGCAAAAACACATGAGGGCTTTTTTTAAATTTTTTGTTAATCAACGCATCTGTAGATTAGTGAACATCATTTTCTTTCTTAAGTCGCATATAATATACAAAATGACACATTTTCTATTTTGGTTCGCATTTGTATTTTCTATGACGCATATGTATTTAAGAGTCACATCTACTAGATTGGATGATGCATTTGTTTTGCATGATGCATTTGTTAAATGAAATGACACATTTCCATTATGCAACACATTTGTAAAATAAAATGACGCATTTGGTTGTTAATTTTTTTTGAGCTTGTGAAGTGTAAAATTTTCTTTGTCTTTTGAATGATGTGCATGTATTAGCATTGGGTGTCTAACACAAGATATTTTGTGTGCATTTGCAAGTTGTTTTGGATGCAATTTACACTCAAGAGTCTAGACCAACTACCTATAGATTATGAGATTAGTTGAGCATTGCAAAGTAGAGGTTGATATGGCCTCTTGGTCTTCATCATGTTACAACTATGCCCAACATTCATGCAAACTGAGGGATGCTTACTGCACATCTCGAGTGATGACACTCAGAGACTTCATCTTTCCATTTTCCCACAAGAGAGGTGACTATTACACTAGATAATGTGTACAAGATACTTAGATTACCAATCAGTGGAGAGAGGGTGTGGTATGATACACATAGGGGATATAGTGAGATTTCCTGAGTTTATGTGTATGATGATATTAGACAGCTAGGTATCGAGCACTATGAGATTAGATGGCATGTGATCACAGATATATATGAGAGGATTGATTGTTTGTTGTGTACTTTGATTGTTGGGATTATTCTACCAGGCCGTCGAGGGCATGTGTTCCCTATGGGGTGGGGTGAGATGTTGGAGAGGCAGGTTGTATATGCATGGGGCCCCTTTCTTCTGGCAATAGTATATTTCCATCTACATGACATAGCTTATAGGGAGGCATAGTTTATGAGTTGTGGGACTACTCTATTGATGATCTGGGCATGGGAGCACATCATTATTTTTTGTCCACTAGTCATGCATCAATTAGATGACCGATCACCATGTGTGTTTAGATGTGCTGGGATCATTACTTAGTCGCATGTTGGTGATATTGGATACTGGAGGCATGCTATTTAAACACTTGTTTAGTTTATTTGGAGACCCTACATGGACTGTGCTCAATGGAGGGACAAGGATCAACACTTGCCCTTCTGTCGGTAGACACAATATTTGATTAGGAGGATTTTTTCCAGTGTTCCTATTATTGAGAGACACCTACTTGATAGAGTGCTTCAACAGTTTGGGGAGGTTCAGGATGTGTCATGGATTTGAGCTAAGTTTTCCCACTCTTCATGGGAGGTTCCACTGTGGAGTCCCATGGTTCCCATAGTGACAATGGAGGAAGATATAAATGCACTGCAACCATTACAGTGGGGATGGAGAGGTGGAGTTTTGGATGTTGGGACGATAGTAGCATATGATGCTTGGTGGGCACAACATAGGCCTACGCCATATACAAATCCTATTCAGCCAACACCTATAGAGCACTGAGGTACCGACCCACAAGTTCAACATGGTGGCAGAGGGGGTAGTCATGGAAGTTGAGGTGGTCGACAAGGTCGATGAGGTGGTAGAGGTTGGGGTAGAGAACTGTCACCCATCCATGAGGCTTAGGAGGAGGGAGAGGAGGAAGTTGCTAGTGTAGAGGTGGTCAGAGATGAGGCCACTAGTGAGGAGACCGTCATCAAAGAGGAGGCCATTGGTGGGATGGAGGAGGCCATTGGTAGAGATGAGTAGGTCGTAGGGGATTCTATAGAGTTATTATGGGAAGGATTTGAGGATGTAGAAGATGATCCCAAGGAGGATATGGTGGATGAGGAGAGAGAGCTCCAAGATCGGATTATGGAAGGGTGGGATGCAAATGAGGAGGACAGACTCATGTATGAGGAGGGCCATGTAGATTAGCAAGTGGCTGATTTGAGGGCCAGAGTAGCATCTCTTGAGGAGTAGATGAAGGTTGTGATAGTAGAGAGAGATGAGATGAGGCTAGAGAGGGATCAGGGAAATGGCCCAGAGATAGGAGACCGATCAGAGATTCATAGAGTTTTCTTCTCTTTGCAGTGGACCGATTGCAAATATGGCTTGGGAGTTAGTGAAAGCTAGGGAGTGGAAGCGGTATTACAAATATTTGTATGAGAAGGAGGTACCTCCTAAGAAATGGGATCTGAGTGCCTCTTAGGCACTTATTAGTAGATCATGCATTTGGTATTCCCACAATAGATCACAAAGTAGTGGTGGAGTCATAGGTCCTCGTATGCTAGGACCGTATGATAGGCCCATGTATGCACATTGTTCATCAGGCACTCCACACCAATCACCCCCACATTCTCCTCATCAGAGTAGTGGTAGTGCACCTTAGGGACATTTTATTATATATTGTAGATGTTGTATATGATTATAGAGCCTACGAGCTCCATTTTATTTTTTTGATATACCTCTTAGATATTGTTCTATGACACATTTTAAGATATATATATATGTGATGCATTTTTGGTGGTAATTATATGATGTGTTTATTTATGTGATGCACTGATGAGTCCTTTATGATTCATTCTTATCTGATGATGATGATGTATTATTTTAATTATGATTGATGTACTTGGTTAATGATGTAATGGATTTATGTGATTTATGTTGTATAGTCATTGTATGCCTTGTGTTATCTATATATATCATGTTATGCAAATATATATGATGATGTTTTGATGTTTTTATTTCCTTATTCACAATGTATGTAATATGTATGCTACTCTAATGTTCTAATGCATGTAGGTGATTGTAATGTGTCATAGTATAACATGTTGATGAGATGGAAGAAGAATGTTAGTTTGAAGATGATTTATGTTAGCATGAAATAAAGATATTTATCACTTTGTTGTCATTATACTAAGAATTTTCATTTGAGTCATCATTGGGAAGTTTATTGCAATAGACAAGAAACACCATGATATGAGTGACAAATGGTGTGCAATGTCATACATTTTATGAAAACAAATAGTCATAGACAAGGATTTCCATGAATCATACTGGGAAACCCAATTATTCCTAGTTTTTTGTCAAGACAAACCACAATTAGAAAAACAAAGAAAACATGTCATGAAACATCATTGCTCCTCTAAATCCTGTTGCCATGACATCCTTGAGGTGGCTAGTAACATGATAATTTCACAAAGATAAGATATGTGAATGTAACATTGTTTCTCCTCTAAATCCATTATAGGACCTCATTGAGGTGGCTAATAACATGGAATATTGAAAAGAAAGATATGACCAAGTAACATTATCGCTTCTCTAAATCCTGAGATAGGACATCGTTGAGATAAATAGTCACATGGTCATATCCAAAAAGATAATACAATCAGTCAAAAAGAAAAATATTCCCTAGTAGCATTATCGCTTCTCTAAATCCATGATAGGACATCGTTGAGATACCTAGTCACGTGATCATATCAAATCATTGAAAAATAAATGAAAATGCTCCTCAAGACATGTGTGTCAGTTCTATGTTGATTTGACTAGTCATTCTTTAGGAAGGACAAATCCTAAAGAAAATTGAAATTTCGAGATGGATTATTGCCAAGCTGAGGATTTAGGAAGGACACATCCTAAATATATGACACATTAGGGTCTGATCTCAAGAAGGAAACATCTTGAATACCTGTAGTTGACAGGAAAGAGTCTTACGTCAAGAAGGACACATCATGAAGAATCTTTAGTGATTGATTTGATGTTTATTTAGGAAATGCTTATCCTAAATAAATTGTTTGACAGAAAAGAGTCTGGCATCAAGAAGGAAACATCTTGAAGACCCTTAGATGCTTGATTTTATAGACTTGATCTTGATTCATATTTTTGCCTGGTTGGATTCTACGTCGCTTGTGACCTTGTGTGTCGAGATTTTACCAAATGTTTTCATGTTTTCCAATATTTTGACTAGGAACCTAACCAAAGGACCTATCCTAGGGGCCTCAGGGACTATTAAGCCTTGCCTATGTTGTACATGTAGAGACCATGTAGTTCGACTAGACTTTGACCAACAAGACTAACTAAAAGAGATTTATTTTATTTGAAGTTATCTGACATGTCTGATAGTGAATGTGATGAACCCTAAAGGACTGATCTAGTGTGGCCTTGGGGGCTCATCAATTGATGGCCTTGCCTATGTTGTACATGTAGATACATCATATTTCGACACGACCATTGAATTTTTTTATGGAAAAATAACTGAGTCATGATTTTATTCTGACAAACCTAAAAATACTGACCTAATGCCTCTGGGGCACATCAACAAATGGCCTTGCCTATGTCTAGCCACAAAGGCAAAGACTGACATGAAAGACACTACCTTTGTTTTTTGTATTTTTTTGATTATTTGGATGTTTTGGGATTTCTGACATTTTTCGAATGTTTTTGTGTTTTGACACATATTTTGAATGTTTTTGTGTTTTCCAAGTGTGTTAGGTCTTGAATAGCTAGAGGTTTATTCCACCAAGAATGGGTGTTAGGTATTTTTCTCCAGTCAGGTATTGTATGGGATTGGATGGTAAGAGGGGTTCTACGTGGTTTTTTGCGAGCATCAACTGATCTCAACGCATAGTACTATCAACCACTCTTGTTATGGGTGTGGTGGAATGAAGGAGGAACTTTTATATTCACATGGGTAAAGGTGAAAAGATCATGTGAAGTGATAATAGAAAATGGAGTGAATATTGTCTACACATGGACCCTATTTTTCAAGTTTTCACCATGGTACTTATCCAAAGTTCCATTGAAATGGTTTTCACTATTGGACGGATTATTTCTCTTTACTATTGTTTTGTTTTTTTTTCTATTTTAAAAAATTAAAATTATATTTTTTAGTTTTGACTGAACTCTTTGAAGCTATGTAAAAATTTCATAGGTGCAAGATATTTATAGGCTCAAATAGTGGTTCTCTCTCTAGAGTAGACAAGTGATATGTGCCAGAACTGAAGGAAGTTGTGATGACATAAGGGCCTAGCCAGTTGGGATCAAAATTACCAAGTTTATCTCATTATGTCTGGTTCTTAGGATTTTGCATTAGTAATAGGTCACAAATGTCAAAATGTCTAACCAGGACCCTCTTGTTGTAACTTCTACAAAGATGGTTCTGATATACTTGTAAGTATTTCAATGATTTTTATCTTCACTCATCTTGTAATTCTAGCTCATGCAACCTAGATATCATGTACTCTTCACCATCAATTAACCCTTTCATGGAGACTCAGAGAGAGGGGACTTTGACCTCAATGGGGAGAATAGCCTCTGAACCAAAGGCTAAGTAAAATGGGGTGGTGCTAGTGAGAGTATGAATGATGGTTTTATTGGACGCCTCGGCTTGACCGTTGCCTTGTGGGTACTAGGGAGTGCAAAAATGGTGTTGGATGTGGAATTTCTCACATAGTTCATGTACATATTCATTTTTAAAGGGAATACCATTGTCCATGGTTATGGACTATGGGAGACCATACTGACAAATGATATAATTAAGAATAAACTTTCTGATTTGATTTCTGGTAATGTAGGTAAGGGGGATGGCCTCTACCCATTTGGTAAATTATTATGTGGCAGTTATAATGAATTTATGGCCATTTGAGGAAGTGGGGTGAATTTTTCCCATGAGGTTGAGTCCCCATTGAACAAAGGACCAAGGCAAAGTGATGGGCCTCAACTCCTATGTTGTAGCATGAATGAGATCACCATGAACTTGACATTTTCTACATCTTTTGACAAATCGATATGCCTCTTATTCTATAGTCAACCAATAGTATCCTAACTACATAATTGTTTAGCTAAGGTAGGACCACTGGAGTGGGCACCACAAATTACCTCATGCACTTCTTGTAAATTTGTTTGTGCTTATGTATTATTGAGACATAAGAGTAGAGCATTTTCAAAGGCTCATCGGTATAAGGTACCCTCGATGATGGCATAATGAGAGGCTTTTCAAATAAATTTCTTATGTTGGTTATTGGATAAGTTCTAAGGTAGAATCTAGAATGGATGTAATTGTAAGTGTTTAGGTACCAAGGTGACCCAGGACCAACAAGTTCACAAACCATTTCATATTCTGGGACATCAAAAGCTAGGACCAATAGCTTTTCCACTAAGAACTCATATTGTGAAACATCATTAGGTATGTCCAAGAGATATGTGATGGTTACCATGGCATCTGCTGCTTTGTTTTGAATTTGGGGTATCTGAAAAAAGGTGATATTGACAAAGTAAAGCTTGAAGCTAATGACCATTTTCTTATAGGGAGTCAATTTCTCATCCTTTGTATCATAGCCATCATTGACCTGATTGATGACTAACTGTGAATCTTTGAAGACCTTTATACTTTTGATCTTCCACTTGACCGCCATATGTAATCCTATTAATAGGGCCTCATATTCTGCAATATTGTTTGTATAAGGGAATGCTATTATGAATGATTTCAGTATTGTGTCACCTTGTGGGGTGACAAAAAGTACCCTAGCACCTAACCCATGATTGGTATAGGAGCCATCGAAGTACATATTCCATACATTACTTGTCTCAAAAATGAATAATGACTCATCTAGAAAATCAGTTATGAGAGGATGTTATGCTTGTGTTGGTGCATTTTCTAGTTGATCCGCTATTAGTTTCCCTTTGATTTCCTTGCGCTCTACATACTAGATGCCATATTCACTAAGGACCATGTTAACTGCCTTGTTAACGCTACTTTACTGAGAAGATACTTGAGTGGATCAATTTTTGCTTCCAGATTTGCTTGATGGTTCAACATGTAATTCCTTAAATTCTGTGTTGCAAAAACCATTACCAAGAAGGCTCATTCAATATGAGTGTAGTTGAGTTCATACCCTACCAAGGTCCTGCTAATATAGTAGATTTTTCTTTCATTTTCATCTTGGTTGTTATGAGCAAGTATTGCCCCTAGTGCTGTTGTGGTTGTAGATACATATAATATGAGGGGATTCTCACCTATTAGTGGCATCAACATGAGTGGTGTTAAGAGGTACTCTTTTATTTGTTGAAAAGATTCTTGAATTTTTTTATATCCATATGAAAGGGATCCCTTTTCATAACATGTACTAAAATGGATGGAATTTATCGGTGAGTTGAGCAATGAATCTCCTAATAGATTGTAGTCTCCCTTGTAATGTCCTTAATTGACTGATGTTCTTTGGTGGAGGCATGTCAATGATGGATTTTACCTTGGTGGGACCAACTTCTATGCCTCTATTTGAGATTGCGTATCCCAATAATTTTCCAGATTTTACCCCAAAGACACTTCTTTGGATTGAGACAAACTTTGTATGCTTCTAGGAATTGAAAGACCTTGTCTAAAACCTTTAGATGATCAACCCTAGTTAAGGATTTTACAAGGAGATCATAACCATAATCCTCCATTAAGGTGTGCATTAAATCATGAAATATTGTAGTCATTTCCCGTTAGTATGTAGCTCTTGCATTTTTCAACCCAAAGGGCATGATGTTCCAACAATAGGTACCCTAGGGACAAGTGAAAGTTGTTTTACATTGATCTTTAGGAGCAAAAATGAACTTGATTATAGCTGAAGAATCCATCCATAAGGGATAACATATCGTACCCTGCTATAAGATCCACAATCATGTCTATGCTGGGAAGAGGAATTTCGTCCTTAGGGAACGCCTTGTTTAAATATCCAAATTCAATACATATACAAATCTTCCCATTTGGTTTTGTGATAGGTACCAGATTGGAGATCTAGTTTGGATAATCAATAGACTTGATGAAGCCAACATCCAAGAGTTTATTTAGTTCTATCTTGACCAATATGGTGATTTGTGGGTGCATTTTTTGGAGTTTTTTCTTTACCAGTTTGCATATGGATGCAATGGAAAGTGATGCAAGAATAGCTCATGGTCTAACCCCAGCATATCAGTGTATGATCAAGAAAAAATAATTTAGCACTATGTGAAGAGTGCTTGGAATTTGGGTTTTTCTTCTTCAGTCAAGGAAGTTGCTAATAAGACTATCTTAGGATCTTTAAGTGTTTCAATGTTGACCTCTTGTGTATCCTCAATTAGCATTAGTGATCACTCTTGTGTAATGGGGAGAAATTTCAAACCTCCATCCTTAGGTGCCTCAGAGAGGTTATCACCTTTGGATGTGTCCTTTGTTTTTACTTTTTCATGATTAGAGGGTGCCTCACAGTTTTCACTCAAAGACTTTTCATTTTTATCTTTATTATTATTTTTGTGATTGGAGGGTGATGCAATCTCCCTGAAGTGTGTTGCCACATCAGGTTCTATATTGAATCCATTTTTATAGTCTCCTCATGGAATTAATTCTCTTAGTCCCATGAACTCAACAAGAGCTTCGTCGATCTCAAAGGTATCCAAAATAATAAGACCTTATTGGTCACAGTCAACTAGTAGTGGGTAAACTAGGGAAATTCCATCATCAGTGTTTGTAAATTATGGGGGAGCAACTGATAAGGTAAGGATTGAGGTATTGTCTCAGATGTTAAGGTTCATATAATTGGCTACCCTAGGGCTAGGTGTGTCTAGATCAGGGAAAATTTTATCAATTTCATAAGTGCTAGAGGCATAAGATTCCCATTCCTAGTTATTAAAATCATTTTCATCATAAAATTTGTTGTCAGAATCCTTTGATGTCTCGATACATTCAAAATAACACATTTCCTTATTTGAAGGAAATTTGGTTTCAATGAAACCAATCTTTAGTGGCTTCCACCCTAACCCAAGATTCTTCCCCCATTTAGTAGGTATGTAGGATTCTCTTCTTCCATTTTTTAAGCCTAACCCACTAGTACCATCATAACCTTTTTCTTGCATCATTGAAAACCCTTTACCATATTGTTGTACTGGAAGTGGTGTCACTTTGTATTTATAAATCCAATGAAAGATTTCTTCAATGTCTTCATTTTCAAGGTCTCCTCATTTTATGAAAGTAGTTTTCAGAGGTACATGAATCAAGAACTTAGGCTTGATGTTGTAACATGACCTTCCATATGTCTTTGGTGATTTTGGCATTGTGGTAATGCAAAAGGAAATGTTCATGTTGTATTCTCCACATCCCGTACTTTGGATTTGGATCTCAAGGTTTAAGGATTTAGTAGTGGAAGAAAAGGATGTGGAGGTAATGACTGAGTGGCCTTAGATGTCCCATGGAGTGTGGAGGGGTCAATGTATTTGGCTAAGTTTAACATCGAGGCTTCATGGTTAACTAGAATTGAGAAAATTCTTGTAGGTTAGTGCAATACTCAAAGGGATTAGGATCACCATGGATTGTAATCTCGGTGCCATTGTAGGGAAGCTTTAGGAATTGATGATACATGGAGGGGATGGTCTTCATGGCACGAATCGATGGTCCACCGAGGAGAAGATTATAATGGATTTCTAGATCCAATACTTGGAAAGTCGTATCTAATATTACCAGTCCCACTTGGAGTGGAAGTGTTATTGTGCCTATAGAAGACCATTCATCATCATAACCCTTTATGACTATGCTCTTTGTCTTATCCACACATACCTCAGAGAAAATTGGTGTCTTAACCAATTTTAGGGAACAAACATTCAATCTCGCTCCACTGTCTATCAAAACTTGTTTGATAATATTTTGATGGATGAATGCTTCAATGTGTAGTGAGTCATTATGGTTCATGTTTTGGGTTGAATAGTTTTTTTCAGAGAAGGTAACATGATGAGAGCTTGTGAGGAATCCAACCATAGCTTGAAATTGGTTGACATCAAGTTTACCTAGGATAGTGGTTTCTTTTAGCATTCTATATAGGATAGCCCTATGGTTAATTGATGTGTGTAACAAATCTAGTATGAATATCTATGCTAGGGTTTTTCCTAGCTGATCTAGCAAGTTGAAATGGTCTTTATCTTGGGACTACTAGGGAGGGGAAGGGCCAGGTACAATTATTTTAATTCTATGAGTGTTGACAACACACTCTAGAGTCTTTCTGATGATAATGGTGTTGATATGTTCATCTACAACTCAAAGATGGAGGATTTTGGAGTAGTTATAGCCTGTAGCTACATAATTGGTCATGTTATTAGTACCTAAACCAAAGGATTTCCTTGAACCATGGTCTTGAAGAGGATTTTTATAGGTCTTGTGATCTTTATTGGAAGTGTGTTATTGTTGTTCCTTTATCTCGATTACCTTTTCTTTGATAAGGTCCTAAATGATATTTTCAGTTGTCTACAAGCAAATGTTTTATGTCTCTTACCTTGGTGGTAAATTCAAAAAAAAAATTTCATCCCACCATGAGGTTTTAAATTTAGAGACGTAATTCATAGGTTCTCGTAATTCTATGACGCCTTATTGAACACATTTCTTTACTATGGACTCAATGGGTTCTCCAAGGGGAGTGTATTTGTGTCTACTCAACTTCCTAGGTGTTCTCTATTGTCCTAGTCCCTAATTGTTTTGCATAGCATTGGCCATTGGTGTAGGGGTTTGTGGTGTAGTTGTCAGTGTTCTAGGTCCTCTCAGAGTGACAATAGGATCAATTTTTTTTACTACTTTGGTATCCAAAACCCTGTCATTTGTGGCATTCTTATTTCGAGACCAGTACTTGTTTTTTTCATCGAATGTGTTTTTATTGTTTATACTCTTAGAGGATTTAAGGGCTCCCTTAGTGACAAGTGATTTCTCAATCATTTCTCCTTTTTCAACTAAGTCTATAAACTGAGCACAATAATGAACTTGCAAGGGATCCTTTAAAGGGTCTAGGAGGTTTTCAATAAACATGTCCACCTTTTTTTTCTTAGGTATTTCTATATGACATCGACTCACCAAGTTTTTCCATCTCTAGAAGTATTTGATAAAGGATTCTCCATCTTCTTGTTTTGAGGTACACAAAGTGGTTAATATCATATTGTTTTCAATGTTAATTCATAGTTTTCTATAAATTTGTTGGCTAATTCGGACCATGTAAGTATGCCTCCAAGTAATCATGAAAACCACTCAAGTGCAGAACTTGTGAGAGTTCCTGGGGAATAACCTCATCAAGTATGTATGCTTTGATACAATGTCAACACAAGCCATGCAAAATTATTTGATATTTTATATCAGATTGAGTGTCCCTCTATACTTTGAAAAGTTTAGGATATTATAATGTTGGGAAAAAGGTGGCATGTAGATAATCCTATCAAAGGGATACAAATACAAGTCTTACATGTTGTAAGATTTCTTGGTGGTTACTTGCATATTATCCATTTGTTTTTGTAAGGAAAGAATTTGTGTAGTTAGGGCATCCACCTATGGGTTTGATGTGTCACTCGTGTTGTTTGCTACCCCATGTTGTGTAGATACTTGATAGGTGTATTGAGGTGTTTATTGTTGTACTTGAGGTATATGTGTGTATGAGGGGTTCATGTTGGGTTTCCCTTGTGTTTTCTGACCTCCTAATTATGCATGAGTACCTTGTTGTGATGTGTTTGGCATAGAGGTACTTGATTGAAATCCTTCTTATGTTGTGTTCACCTGAGGCGATGTATGTGTACCCTGTTGTCCTTGTATAGCACTATTTTGGGGAATAGTGTGACTATATGTGGCACCCTAGATATTAACCTTAGGTGTGGGTCCTGAACCTAAAACTTGTGCTCTCTTGCATCCATAAGGATTGATTGAGGAGGTATTGATAGTTCTTGTTGAGGTCCCAAATGGATTAGTTATCATGTGTTGTGTTGTTAACTATGTTACAAGGACTATTGTTGATTGTGTTGTAGCCTGTGTCATAGACTGTGGAACAAATGTGGGTATTGAGGTAGTGTGACTTGTTGAAGTACTTTGTGTAGCTCCTCCTGAAGGTATATTGAGGTTTACCTGAGATTTAACATTATATATTTTAGTTACTTGGTTTGGTTTAAGACATTTCTAAGTGAATGAAGCAATTGTAGTGTGTTTATGTCAAATCCAGGTGGTAATTTAACCCCATTTGCTAAGATTTTGGCTACAAATTTCTTAGGGTCGAGCATGATGAATTCATCAACAAATTCTTCCACCTTAGGATCTTAGGTTGTTGCCTCAAGTTATTCAATGGAAATACGGCCTTGGGAATCTCTTTGGAGGACATTATCCAATGGGTTACCATATTGGCTAGATTTCAGAGGTTGTTGTGATGTTGACCCCATGCTTTTCGTATTGGTATTGTCTTGAGTAGATGTAGTACTGAGGTTCAGTTTGCTAGTGGAATTGTAAAGGTCATCACATTGTCTTGGAGGATCCATTTCTAATTGCCTCTTTTTTGATGTGGTTTGGACCATAAGATAAGACTTGCTTAAAGGAGAAATGATGTCTAAGATGAAAATATCTAGGATATGAAAATTAAGCTATGTTTTTGGTATTTTCTTTGAATGAATTATGACATGCACTAACTAAGGTATAATGTAAACTATATATCAATACTAAGGGATGAATCACTAACTGACCAAGTTTGATGCAAGGTTTCAACTAGGATTGCCAGTTATGTTTTAGGATCAATACCAGAAAGGCTAAGTGACAGGTCAAATGGGTGGAGTTCAAACTAGCCTGGTGTGTGTGAAATTCCACTAGGAGGACAAAGGAAAAATTGTAAAATGATATGTCAAGGGAAATTGTATTTTAATCAGTTTTCAATCAAGGTAAGATAGTTTATCTACCCTAAAGTTTAGACTGTATTATGAACAAGGATTTTCCCTAAGTATGCTAAGGATGATATAAGTAATGCAATGATGACACTATCTAGGAAAACTAAGGATGGACCTAGATATGAGCAAGACACAAGTCTGAATCAGGTTTACAACAAAGAGAAAGTCAAATAATGAAATCCTATAGTAAGTCTTTTGAGTTTTCTATGGGCTATTTGTAAAATTTTATGTGACAATAAAATGCATCAATCCAGACTGCAAATGCACTGCAGAATATTGGATGCATCACAAAAATTCACAGATGTGGTTTACAGTTTCAAATGCATTTTTGGAGTTCACATATGTAGTTTAAAATATTAGATGCATTGTAGGTTTCAACAATTGTGACTCGGAATATCAAATGCATTATAGTTTTAAATAGTTGCAACTCAGAATCTCAGATGTAGTTTTCTGTGTGGATGACTTGGAAGATCGGCCACACTTGTTGGGAACACAGTTGTCATTGCACCAAAAGATCGACCTGGTTAATGCTTGATACAATTGTGAGAGTTAACAGATCCACAGGAGGTGGTTAGGCCATGTCACAAATCCTGAGGGAAGCGCTAACCATCTACCAACAATATCCCCCTCAACGTTACTCAAGGGGATTTGAACCCAACACCTTTGGCTCTAATACCAATTTTTGGAAACACAGTTGTCATTGCACCAAAATATCAACCTGTTAATTCCTGATACAACTGTGATAGTTAACAGATCCATGAGAGGTGGTTAAGACATGTCACGAATCTTGAGGGGAGCACTGACCATTTTCCAACAACATTGGCTCCCCCTTACAATGCACTCACTTCTCCAAGTCAACCAACCTTTGAGCTCTCAGGAATCTCCCATGACAAACCCTTTATCTCTCCTAAGAACCACAAGTATGTGGGACAACTTTGGAGGTATAACCTCCTAAGCTAAAAGATAGAAGGTTTTTGGAAAAGGGTATGTGTAGGATCATGATGGGCCAAAAAGTGGCGATATGTAAGTGATATGATGACCCATGTGGCTGACGACATTTTTTTACCCAAAATTGATGAAATGTAAAGGGTTTTTAAAGGAGATTCTCATCTTTCCACCAATATAAATTTTTCTTTACTTTGAATTTAATAAATAATTATTATTCATTTTCTATTTGAATTACAACTAAAGTCTTGATTGATAGGTTGATTGAAAAACATCTATAACTTTCCAACGGTATCACATTTTTTGAATCTGAAACATGTGTCACATTCTATGCTTCACATACTATAAGATTAAAAAAAAATGAATTTCATGAATTTTTGACCAAGTTAAGGTGGTCAAACATAAGAGTTTTTAATATTTTTTAAAAGTTGTAATAAAAAATTCATAATTAATTATTTACTTGGAAAAAAGTTACAAGAAAATATGCATCACATCAAGACATGAGTTCTCTACTTATATCTAAAATCTGATAAAAAATTATTATCATTTTATTGTGGTTAGGGTGGTTAGAGAAACACCTACTTCTTATTTTTTTCCTGAAATTTAATTACTACTGCATTGAAATTTCAAAATTTTACCAAATAGAATTTTTACAAAATAAACCTAGTAGTTTAGAAACTACATTTTTTTTTCTATAGATTCTATTCTTACATTTTTTGAACTAATATAGATAACTTATTCAAATTTTTACGTCAAGTTGGCTAACTCTGATTTTTTGAATTTTCATAACCACTTAAGGGCCTATTTTTCCCATGATGATTGTACACATACCCCAAATCTAAAAAAATGGTTCTTAATCAGTGCACCCATTTAGATGGCCACACAAGAGGCAAGATTTTCTCCAGTAAGGAGATTTCTTGCTTGTTTGTAGGAGCGCCCGTAATGATGAGATTTCCTTGAAATTCAAATTTATATACCGGTTGGGAGTAGCTTGGCTTTAACTCATTACCGGTTTGAATCGTTCCCTTGAGATGAGTACTTTTTCCCACCAAGGCAGGTCCTCTAATAGGTGAACATAAAAGTGGATGGGTCTAGCATTTTGATCACCGAGGTTTCCCAGAGTGAGAGCACATGAGCCTACCAACCTTCCCAAGCACAAAAGACAATGATAAATCCACCCTAATTAAATAAAAACTAAGTGAAGTCTCAAAGCATAGATTAATTAACCGTCTAATTAATAAAAGTAAATCCTATGTGAAGACTCAAGAACATGAAAGAAAGCATGATAAAATAGAGTTTGAAAATTATTTCTTCGACAATCATCTTGCAAAACCACACATTAGAAGTCTGTTTGTTTTGTCTCCTATCAAATGTCCTACAAAATCACTAATCAAGAGTTTGTATGTTTTTCTTCTAATCAATCATCCTACAAAAAAAAAGTTAACTCCACCTGATCACATGCTGCAAACTCTGAACTAGTAGTAAAAAACCTTAATCATAAAATCAAAACTCAAAATTTTAGAGATCAGAAAATTCATTGTTACCAGTTAGATGTGTTACAGTTTTACCAGTCAGATGCATCACGAGAAGCCACAGATGTTTCATAGGAAGTCAAATGCATCAGTTTCCTCTTCAAATGTGTTTTGTTATTTCTGATGCATCATTTCATGCATCAGATGCGTTGATCTATACTTGTACCTATAAAAAACACATTTTGTATAATTTTCTTTTTAAGCCTGTTGCTTCATGTAAATCTCACAAAATCTAATAAGGGAAAATATACTCGAAATAAATAGCATAACAAATAGCAACAACCACAAATTTCCTAAATTATGCTAAAGATCCCAAATCAATAATGAAGTGCATATGCTATAAAAGAATTCAATAAATCAAAAATTATATCATGTAACTCCCATGCTTGCTTGAGTACTCATCTTCATTATTCTTCTCAAATTTTCTTTAAATCACTTCAATTTCCCTCATCTTGTGAGTATAAAATATTCGCTTGTATCTATTTTAATAGAAAAAATTCAAAGATTGTGGTGACCAAAAATATAGTTGAAAAGGTTCTTTTATATAAGTCTCATAGATTTAACAATTGAGATTGATTCTCATTTAAATGGTTTAGCTCATGTGTGAGGATCTGATTGCATGCTTTGATTGAATAGTTAAGTGATTTTATCAATTCGTTTCAAGAGGTGTAACTGAGAGATTCCATGAGTCATGAGGAGGTGATAGATCCAATTTAGTGAGTGAAATGAAAGAGTGTTAGTCAGAAAGAGGTGTCTGATCAATTTGGTGAGTGAACTAAGAGAGAGAATTATGCATGAGATATTTACTTGAAGATATATGAGACATGTGCTCAAAATAAAAGAATTAATTATTAAATTAATTCCTTTCTTTAGTGGAGAAAGTGTGTGCACATAATTAAATAGTTGAGTGAACTATTTGATTTATGAAAAGAACTTTAGATGAGAGGATAAAGTTATTTAATTAAACAAATAGTCATTTATTTAATTAAATGTGGAAGAATATGAATTAATTTGAATGGCTTAATTAAATAAATTTATAAAACTTATTTAATTAATAAGAAGAATAGATTAGATTAAATGACTTAATTAAATAAATTTAAGAAACTTATTTTATTAAATATGAGAGAGATTAGTATTAATCAATGAAGTAATTAAGATAAATTAATGTAATTTACTTAATTAATCAATTTTAGAAGAATAATGAAATGAATTAATTAAATGGTCAAGACTATTTAATTAATTAGAGGAATTTTAATACTAAGTTATAATTAAATGAATAAGATCATTTAATCATCTTATAGATGTCTTGAATAAATGATGAAAAACATAGTGGCGGACCTAAGCCATTTTTCCATGTCTACAGGTGCTTCTGAATGAGCATAACACATACATGTTAATTAAGAGTAACACATACAACACTCATAATTAATGACCAATAAATCACATGGCACCATGCTTCCCACTGTAATGGGCTCTACCTTTTGTGCATGTTTTTCCTAATAGTATAAGAGATTCCTTTATTTTATTTGAGTTCAAATTATTGAAATGCATTGGAATGTGACAATGAACTCATTGTTAAATGTTTTTTTAATTTCTATATCATATTTTATTTTCAATGTTGATGATTATTTCATAGTTTATTGATAATTTTTTCATTTGATTAATTTATCATTTATATATCAAAGAAGAGTAATTTTTTAATTAATTTCATATATGTTTAAGTAATTTATTATTTGTTTAAGTGATATCATATGTGTTTACTTATAATTTGATCAATTAAATCATTTTTGTTCAAATTATAATATTTAAATTAACATATATTCATAATATTTTATTTAGGAACAATTGATACTAACCATGGGAAGGAATAGGCAAGGACCACCCAAACAACTTGAAGCAAAAAATCAACAAAGGGAGCACATGAAAAAACTAAGTGAAATGAGAAAATTTGGAGAAGGTACAACATCTATAACCACTACCTCCTTTCGGTGTGAGAAAATATTATGTATTGAAAAAAGAATGGGAGTGTAGCCCCCTTCTTAAGCTAGGTAGTCCAAGCAGTAGCTTTGTAGATCAATTGGTGTGGAAAGGAAGCATACCACTCAAAAACCTTCAAGAAAAAGTTATTTTTAAGGAGCTAACCTACAATGAATCCTTAACTAAGCACCTAAACAGATCTTGGAATGAAAACCTGAGCAACAAGGAATGACAAGAAACATTTCCCCAAACTAATCCCATGTGCTTGATCCTAAGAAAGTTTGTTTGATATGGTTAATTCTCTCACAAAGAGTCCCTATTAGAAGGAAACATGATGATATTGAATTATGTAGTATATGAAAGTTACCTAAGATAGTGGATCACATTATTTTTATTGTTTGTATACAAATGAAGTGTGGAAACTTCTATGTAATAATCTGCTAATTTGGAAGGAAAAAAATAAAGTGAATTGGAAAGTGATCTTACTATGCAATGATAAAAAATATGGGAAATAATGCAATCTATTTTGGCATTGTTTAAATAATTACATCCTTTGGAATTTGTGGAAAGAAAGAAATGGGGCAAATTTTAGTGGAAAAAGGAGGTTCCTTATTGAGTCAACAAAAAGACTCATATTGTTTGATATTACTTCACAAGTAGTTATATAGTGAAGGTGTTGAAAAGAAAGTTCCTCAAGCTCATAAAGGATGAGGGGTGTTGATCGATAAGAAGGAGGTCAAATTTGGTCACAATTGGCAAGTGGGGCAACCTAGCTTAGCCACATTCATGGATGCTCTTGAGAATTTCCAGAAAGAGTTCAATGACAAGGTGAAAGTAGAGCAGGATCAGTTTAATGTCAGGGCTCAAGGATCCACACCAATGAGAACTAGGAAGTGGAGGAAGTCTTCTCTTTAGATGAACTCCTAGTAGTATAAATATTGGTTGGATGAAATGAAATGGATGTAGGTAGTGAAAGAAGGAACCTTTGAATAGTTTGATTTTGCATAATATGTAGTTTTGTATCTATGTTACACATATATTTTATTCTATATATGGTTCAACTCCTTTTTATAAATGCTGCACAGTATCTATAATGCATAGCAAGTCCAAACATACTTGTATGTATGTGACTCATTATATATGGGGGGAAGATATTCTAAGGCAGGGCATAACAACATGTCTTTATGGCTTCAATGTAATAATTTGATGGTGTATCTCATTGACTCTACTAACTTTAATTTATAAAAAAATATCAAAGAACATATTGAAGATATAAATGATGGATCAAATTTTTCAAATCCAAACCAAGAACAAGCACAAAGAATCACACATATTGAGCCAATGAATGATCAATCAAATGTAGCAAATGAAAATTCAGAAGAAACACCAATCATAACACCTGTTGACATAGATGTTACAAACACACACCAACAAGTAGATAAATTCTCATAAAGTACCATGGGAACCTACCTTTCTTGAAAGAATCCACTAAAAAACCTAAATCTAAGGAAAATTGGTTTGATCCCAAGGATCATTTATATTAAGTCTTGATGTACTAGGTACACTCAGGTTTTGTTGTGATTTGCTATTAAACATGAGGAGTAAATGGTTGAAAAGAATTAGTTGGTATCTAAAAGATAGAAACATAATCTTATTTCGATCATTCAAATATTACTCAATAATTTCATGAAATCAAAGAATAGTTGTTGTGTGGTCTCACAATGCACCCCATTTTTCCCTTCAACAAAATGTGGACCCCCTTTTGTGTGATTATTTTTCCCTTCCTTTTCCTTTTTCTTGCTTTGCTGAGCTACTTTTGGAGGAAATCGTAAAATAGTGAGATCTTGATCCAACTACCCTGGCCCTCACTTAAATTATTGGTTTTTTCAAACATGGAGTGTTTGCAAAATATTTTCCCTGACATTGTTAACTAACTGAATTCCCAAGTCCCGAGTATTGGGTGTCATTTCTCTAAGGATAGTGTATATTTTGCAAGGTTAGATTTTTTCCCAGCTAGTCATTGCACCTAGTAAATGGTTACCCAAGTAAACTTGTCTCGATGTTCACATGTCAGCTTTTCCCTAGTTAGCCCAGTACTATCTTCTTTTCTTTAGAACCAGAGACTAGAGGTTTTTGCACAAGTTTCATTTTGAACCAATTTGATCTCATTTGCACCTAGTCCCGAGTCACCCGATTCTCATGAACCCAATGGGTAAAAGTCCTAACTTCAAATAATTCTTCAAAACTTATTGTTAGGTGATTCAAACCTTATTGATTGTCAATCATTAAGTATCTACGATGGAATTTTCCTCTAAGGCCTTCTTCTTCATAAGAATTAAAGTGACACATAAGTGTGCCATGTTGGCCACCTATGTTGCTTTCCTCTTAAAGGTGGGCCCCTACACAAGAATCAAGGATTTCATGATTTGAACCCTAATTCGCCATGATTGCACCTTTATTCAGGGTAGTTAATGGAAAGTAAAATAAATTAATGAAGGTGGAAAATAACACATGTACTTGGTGCCACCTTAAGAATGCAGTTTCTTCCACAATACTCTACCTCATGCTAGATTACTCACTTGTAAGGAAATCGAAGAATTAAAACCAAGATTGTGGCAGGCAAACAAGGGTAAGTTTCAGAACACAACTACCAAGGATTTAACTTTCATTCATTCAATCACATTATCAATGAAACAAGGTACACTTCTTGTAATTAAATTTATGTTAATTCTCTTATGTATACATGGCTCAGGTTGAATGAAATTACCACTCGTTAGGTTGTCAAAATACTACTTATTTCTAAATAATTTAACCTAATTATAGATTATAAATTTTGTGAGTAAATAACTTTCTTGATTTATTGAAAATGTATGATTAAATATAGCCCTAACTCGCATGCAAGGCACATATTTGCTAATAATGCAAGAAATCAAGAGAAATATGAGAACTTATAGAAATAATCAAATAGATGAGGAATTCAAATTCCTTGTCTCACAAAGTTGTTTCAAATGGTGGGACAATTATAGATACTCACATAAGGGGATTTAGTGAGCATGAATTCACCACGAGGACTCAACAAGTAGGTACCTGTTAGTGCACCAATAATATCATTGTAAGTGGACTATATTTAGTAGGAAGGTTCTTGCTGGTGGTGGATTCCCCTAAATGAGTACTAGAATGCATGAGATGGTATGAACCAAGAAAGAGGGTCATTGAGAAAGAACTAAGAGTATTTGTAGACTTCTCCACAAAGGGAATTGTGTATACATTTGGGATCCCCAGGTTCAAACAAATTAATTCATTAGATATGGAGGCCCCAGGGACAACATACCTAAATTTAGAAGAAAAAAATAGGAGAATCCCACAAAGAAGATGGAACAAATCTCAAGATCGGCATTTATTCAGGATATTCAAGAAATAATAACCCTATTAAGAAGAATATATGGATGCAAAGATGCTAGAAAATTGAAACACTAGATGTTTTGGCTTATAATGAAAATAATGGAAAGCCCTACACACATTCATTAGGGAAATTTTATCAGTGAAAATTTGCATGAACAAATAATGAAACTCTCAGACACATGATTGTTTGACATGTCTTCATATGTTGTTTGTTCCTCTTCCCTGAGGGAAAATATACAAGGATTTAATAGAGTTGGTTTCCTAGGCAGGAATGAAGGAATAATTTTTTTATGCTCATTTTCACCCCTTACACAAATTCCCCTATTACACATCCTCACCTTAGAAAAGAAAATCCAAAGGTGAAATTCTACATAAGCTCACTATGTTCATTCCACTTGGCATCTGTTTTGTGTGTCAACAAAGGAATAACTATTGGTGATGCCCATGTGACACACATAAATCCATCTCACATACTTACATCCTTGGCAAGTTCCCATGTATGGTGTTTATAGAGGCATTACACTTCCCATTGGGGGTCCATTTGTAATGCCCTCTTTAACCAACTAACCCAAATATGACCAGTTCCCTTCATCTCTCCTTCAAATTCACTCATTCTCATTCCATTTGATCTCTGGATAAGCTCTAAGTATTCAATCCATCACTCTCAAGCAACACTTTGCACTCCATAGCAACAACTACAATAATCCATCAACCCCATAGAGAACATGTGGAATAAACACCATTGCAGTAGAGGATTGAGTCCTTTCATTTTATCCTCCATAGGCTACTGAGCTCTTGGTGGAGGTGGTAAGCTTTCCACTCCTCTCCTCTACAATTTGGTTGGGTAACATAACACTATTTTCATAGTACTTTTGTGTTCTTTACTTCATTTATTTCTTTATCATACTTTTCTCCCTTGTCATTATCTTAGCTATCCATGGAGGTGGGAACACCAAAATAGGGGTCTGACTAAGGAAAACCGCTATACAACCCCCCAACAATTTTCCTCTCTCTTGTTTTTAGGTGGAATTTTTCTTGAAGCTAGCTGGTGAATGAGCACCTTTGTGAGGTCATTCTTGTCATTTTCAATATTGTGTACTTACTTTATCACATTCGTGCATATCTTGCCTATTTCATAGTGTTGTTTTGGCCCTTCAAAAGGAACTAGCTAGGTTGTTAGTCTATTTTCTTGTGTTTAACCTTATCTCTTTAGTCCTCTAGTTGTACGAATGCCAGTGCACCTTAGAGATTCCAACGCGTCATGTGGTTGTCTCAGATCTACGCTTTCATCCTCGGGCAAAGAGCTCCCTAAGACACAGTGCTGATGCAGTTAAGAAAATTACCTAGCCCCACTTCAAGTTTTGGGTCTACAGAGTGATCAAAGGACCTTATAGTCCTCATCATTATCATCGCATGTTTCATAACACTCATTTAAGTTGAGGTAAGTTAGGGAAACATTCTACTCTCGACCCTCCGTGACCTAGGACCTTGATGTTTTTGGTCCCCCTCTCTTACATTTTTGGTGAACTCGACATGAACCATTTTGGTTCTATTTTGTGATATTGAAATTTCCTTTCCTCATATCCTAGGAGTGTTTTGGGTGTGAGTGTTGTGAGGCTTTCACCTTGCAACCCATCTTGTGACCCCTAGTAGATGTAGTTGGAAGGTTCCAAAAGTATTGCATAATGAAACCTTAATTGGGTCACTGTCTTGTCCTAAAACCTTTGGGGGGGCTCCAAGAAAGTGTTGTTTAATGTGCATAATGGCCTCTTTTATGCACCAACCTATCCGTTCTATGCAACCTGTGAACAGTGGTACTGGTATAACCTTCACTTCACAGGACCTAGTGATGGGTTGTAACAAAAAACCATCTCCTCTTTACATTCCTACACAAATCAATGGGGATAATGTAGCAGGTGTTCTTATTGATTCGATGTAGGAATTTAATATCATAACCGAGGAGATCATTCTAATTAACTTTTGCATAAAGATGGGTACGATGCACCTATGAGCACTATCCGGACACATGACAAAATTTTTATACCTCCTCTAGGTAGCATTTCCCTATCAGTTCTCATTGGACCTAAATCCATGAACCTTATGTTGGCATATGGCTTCTGCTATTTTCATTGATGGCAACCTAAGTCAATGATATAATGTGCATCCCTATATTTGTTCATACCAGAAGACAAAATGAAGAACAAGGTATCTGACTGAAGTTGAATCTATTTTCATTCAATGTTTATCAATTGGTGTTGTGGATATCAAGGAAGGTCATTAAGCATCTAGAATATCTTACTCTTGATTTTTGTGTCATCGCATCAAGTGGTGTACGAGTTAGGCAATCTCGTTGATTAATTTTTTTCTTAATAGTGTCGAAAGCCGACTTGGTGAATATAATATGTTACGTATATTTGAGGAGAAATTTTTTAAGTATTTTTGTGTTCTATTATGTTGATTTGGGTCAGTACTATACTATGGCCGACCTTAGGTGATGTGCATTGAAAATAATTTATGGATTTAGCCAACCATTGGAAAATACATTATATCTTATTGAAGCCAATAGGTAGCGATCAAATATTTAGTTGTGGATATATATAAGTCATCGATTATATCATCTTGATATATATGCAAAGTGTGTTGGTGTGTGATGCCAAATTTAGAAGGATAGTTGAGCGATTTCACTTACGCATATAATATTTATGATGCAAAATTTAGCATAGCAGAGTAGAAGAGAAAAATCAGACAGAAGGTCATGAAATCGACTAATGTGCTTAATCGAAACTATTCTTAGGAATTTCCAGATGCTAATTCATAGTTCACCATTTATGTTGTCTTTTGAAACTGACTGTAAGGTAGTGAGCCTTTTTGTTATTGATTAGTGCGCTCTAGGCAGTGTGCCTGAATGCAAGTGCATTCTCATTTTTTTAAACTTATATTTGAGTACTCAAATTGTGGATTGACCTCCACCATGGTTTTTCCCCTAATAGGGTTTCCATGTAAAAATCATTATGTTATGGTGTTGTGGATGATTACTTTATATGATTGAACCTTTCTTTAAGTTCAATGTTGTAAGTGGTTAAATACTCAGATTAATAAAGTTAAAATTTGTAGAAAATTGATTCACTCCCCCTCTCAATCTTTCTAGATTCAAAAAAATGGTATCCAAGCCTAGTTCCTTTGAAGAAGTCTTATAAATTGAGGTGGATCTCAGAATGAAATGGACTCTAGTAGTCATCAACAACTAGTGGTGGCACTTGATGATCTTGATCAATCCAAAGGAGAAGTCTAGGAATTGAAAGTGAATCTTAAGGATGCTGAGAAGTTCATTCATAAATTGAAGGATTAGATTGCTAAGTCCAGGGAAAAGAGAAATGATCTTTGTGATCAGATTAAGAAAAAAGAGAAAAAAAGCATGGATGATGTTCACATGAATCAAACCTTGAAGGAAATAACTAAAGAATGTGAAAATATTGCTAGAAACAATGCTACCCTAAAGCGTGAGATGGAATCTATGGTGATGAAGTGACTTAGGAGATTGAAGAAAAAAAAAGAGTGAGGATAATCTTGCTAAGACCTTAAAAGAGAGATCTAATGAATGCAGAAGAATTAATGGACAATTCATTCAGTTGGAGATTGAATTACAACAATCCAGAAACAATGAAGAGGAGCTTAAAAAATATATTGTTATTCTCAGGGATGAACTTGCTATTGTCAATGAATACAAGGAGAAGTTCAAGACTAGCTCAGTTAAGCTTGATGAGCTGAATCAAGGTAAGAAGAATGGAAATGACAAGCGAGGTCTTGGATATGAGAAAGGAGAAAGTTCTAGATATCAAATGAACAAAGAAAAAAGGCATCTGGTAAGACAACCTAATGCTCAAAATTTTAATGGATATTATTTTTCTTGCAATAAATTTGGTCATATAGCTGCTCAATGTACAAATAAAATGAAATTGAGTGATCCATCACTCTTTGGTCAGTGTTTCAATTGCAACAAGTTTGTTCATAAGTCAATAGAATGTAGAAATATATCAAACAACTCTATCAATAGAAGGAATGTGAAATGTCATACCTGTGGAAGATTTGGGCATACTGTTAACCAGTGTAGATCAAGAAGAAACCAATGGAATGACTAGTCTACATAAGTAAATGTTGTGTGTTACAACTACAAAAAATATGGTCACATTGCAAGATTCTGCAAAAATAAAAATATGGATAGAAAAGGTCTGACATACAAAGGCATGAATATGAAGAAAGATGATAAAGAAAAAGGGAAGGTTATTGTGGATGAAATTAGAGATCAGTTGAAGAAGACATGGGTAAGAAAGAATGAGTTTGATGCAGGAAATGGTTCTGTACCAGAACCTACTTTTGGTAATTCTTCCAGAAATTGATTTCAGGCCATTAGCCTGGGGGGATTTTTTCAAGAAAATAATTTTTCCCCTATCCATAGTTGGTACCGAAATGCGAAAATTATCAACAGTTGTATTAGAAAGCACTCATAAATAAAATCAAGAAATTGAAGGTGCACAAAAGAAATTTTCTCTCGCAAACTAAGAAAATGGAGTATTTGGGTCACCTAGGGAAAAAGCATTTATTACAGTAAAATTCTAGTTGTGGAAGTAATAAAAGGAAATTTGAAACCCTCATTTTCTACTTCTCATCAAAGAAAAAGAAAGAGAGAACTTTGTAAATAGAATTTTGAAACTGTGAAGATAATTCAGCGGTGAAACCCTAATCCATCAGGTACTTCAAAAAAATTAATTTAATTTGGTGTGCAATTGAAGAACTTCTTAAATAGGAACAAGACATAAGTACATAAGGTAAAATGGAATAAATCAAAGGGATACTAAATCTAGAGGAGTATAATAGTGAGAAGATAAGAGTTGTAAGAAACTTGTTGTCACTCAATGAATAGAAATGGTTGAAAGAAGCTAAACACAAAAGCTTGGATATTTGGAGAAAATTTCCTTATTTTGAGAATGTAGAAATCATTAAGTTTATTCTGAGTAGATTGAATGATGATATTCCAATTCTGGATAAACCCTACCATATCTCAAAATAAGTGATTGAAACTATAACGAGATTATACAAAGTTGGGGATGTATTGAGAAAGAAGTCAAAACCCTAACATGAGTACTTAGAGATCAAAGGGCAATACTAATCTTGACAATTAGAGATTCAATGACAAGGTACATTGTGCATGGTGTATCCTACAAAATATTTTTCAGAAATAGAGAAGGTGCAACTTTGGCAGGTGTTTACATTTTACATAAGATGCTAATGGAGATAAGGATTTTGACCTTAGCAGTTTATTGAAATATCAACTCTTGGAGAAAATTCAATTGACAAAGATGATAGATTACCCTTTCAGGTTTGGTACCTTGGTTATATGTCTTGTGATGTACTTTCTAAATCACTTACTGATGAACAACAATGTAATATGGAAAGAGAATGAACTAGGTCTGCAAAAAAAATTACATACACTCTAACAGTTTGGCAAACTGTCATCAAGCATATGAAATTTTATTTAAAGGTTTGCTAGGAAAGTTTTGTTCAATTAGTGTTTCCCTTTTGGTAAGGGCACCTGGAGTTGGTTCCTCCTTTGGTGAGATGGAGAGGAAGAAGAAAAGAGAAAAATAAATTGCTATATGTACTCCTCCAACATGCAAGACTCCAAGAATTGAAGGGAAAGGAAAAGAATAGGTAATTGCAGATATACTAGATGAGGAATCCAATAAGGAAACTAAGAAAACAAATGGAAATAAAATGGAAACAACCAAACCGGAACAAGAAAGGGCTACAACAGAAGAAATTGAAGAAGAAGGTGACTTAACCTGAGAAGAACTATTGCAGCTTATTCATGAGAAAGATGGAATACAAAAAATTGGAAACATGTGGTCTATCAGACCTTCATATGAATAGGACATGATTATAAATGAACTAAGTGCTCATATTGTGCACAACCATATTAAATTAGAGATTTTTCATAATACATTTCCAGAAGAGATGATTGAATGCATCAAGGAGATCATGGACTCTGATTCCCAGAACAAGGAAGAAGAATAAGTAATTTTATATCTTAATAAGTAGTACAAATTATCATTAACCAAGCTAAAAAGACACATGAATCAGCTAAGGAAATGCATAAACACAAAAAATAGCATCTACAACTATTTTCTTCATTGGCCTCATGCAATCGACAAGTACAAATAAAATTTGGAACAAATTAAAACTGAACTTAATAGTATTGGACAAAACTTTGACAAGTTTCAAGATCAAGATGGTGCAATCAAGAGAAGGATTCAGGAATTACAGAAAGAGCATACAAATGTTCAAAACACTAGAAACATTATTGTTGACACCTTCTGGAAAGTGAAGGATATAATAGAATATAGACTGGAATAGTTGATTGAGATACTGAGGAAATGAGATATATTGGAAGAAGCCATCGCCATTCTAGAATCCCTCATCAAGATTATCAACTGGACATCTGAAAGCAACAACATGATTATAATCATCAGGATTGCAGTAGAAGCATGGAAGAAGTTTCTTTCGAAGATGAAGGAAAAATACAAAATAATCTTCTAACTCAAGTAGTGGATGTATGTCTTCAAATTTTGAACTAGTTTTTGATTAAGTAAGTTGTTTGTTTTACTCCAAAAAGAGATTACTATAAGTATTTTTTTTTGGGTTTTTCATTGACGTCAAAGGGGGAGAGAGAGCAGTGAAAAATTCCTTATCAAACTTAGGGGGAGTTGTGTCTTTTTGAAGTATTGAAGGTTTGCAGTATGATTGGTTTTGAAACTTAGTAATTTTTCACTAAGTGTTCCATCAACCCCCAAAGCGGGAGATTTTTGGAATATGGTTTTTGGTGCTGTCATTGATGGCAACCTAAGTCAGTGATCTAATGTGCATCTCTATATTTATTCATACTAGAAGATAGAATGAAGAATAGGGTATCTGGTTGAGGTTGAATCTATCTGCATTACAATTTTATCAGTTCACATTGTGGATATCAGGGAAGGTTGTTGAGCATCTGGAACATCTTACTCTTGATTTTTGTGTCACCACATCAAGTGGTGTACCAGTTAGGAGATCTGGTTGATTAATTTTTTGTTTAACAATGCAGAGAGCCGACTTGGTGAATATAATATGTTGCAAATATTTGAGGAGAAATTTTTTAACTATTTTTGTGTTCTATTATGTTGACTTGGGTCATTGTTGTGCTATGGCTGACCTTGGTCAATGTGCATTGAAAATCATTTGTGGATTTATCTAACCATTGGAAAATAATTTATATCTTACTGAATCTTATAGGTAGTGATCAAATCTTTAGCTGCGGATATATATAAGTGATCGATTATATCATCTTGATATAGATGTGAAGTGTGTTGGTGTGTGATGCAAAATTCAAATGGATAGTTGAGTGATTTCACTTGTGCATATAAGATTTGTGATGCGAATTTTAGCAGAGTAGAGAATAAGAGAAGAATTAGATAGAAGGTCATGAAATCGACTAATGTGCTTAATCAGAATTATTCTCAAGCATTTGTAGATGCTAATTCATAGTTCAACATTTATGTTGTCTTTTGACACTAACTGTAAGGCAGTGAGCCTTTTTGTTATTGAATAGTGAGCTCTAGGTAGTGTGTCTGAATGCAAGTGTATTCTTATTTTGTAAAACTTATATTTGAGTACTCAAATTGTGGATTGACCTCCATCATGGTTTTTTTCCCTAACAAGGGTTCCACGTTGGATGATTGCTTTATATGATTGCATATTTCTTTTAGTTCAATGTTGTAAATGATTTAATACTCAGATTAATAAAGTTAAAATTTGTAGAACACTGATTCACCCCCCCATCTTAGTGTTCCCAGATTCCAACACCTTATGTTTGACATCATCCTAGGGTCTGAACTCTTCAGAGTGAAGTTGGGTATCCCCTAGCTAGTAGCTATGAATGTAGTTCCATTGGTTGTGCATAGAGGGTTTCATCCATATGATCCATGAGATTGGCTATAGACCGTTAGTTTCACATGATAGTTACTCCTTAGATTAATTTTGGCCGGAACCTATTGGTCCTCTCCCACCCAAGAAGGACCTCCTATATTGCACATATCAAAATTACAAGAAAGGGCATTCTAGGAAGAAAGTGAGATACCCTCCTTCACCTTATGCTAGTTCACATAGGCCTTGCCTAAAAGTTGATAGTGATTCTGCCAAGGCACACAGAAAATAAGAAGAGAAGCAGTCCCAAGATCCTCCTTCTTCTTCTTTCGCTATTTAGCCAGACACTTCCTCTCATTGTGTTGTGGTGCCATCCACTTCTACCTCACATTTACAAGAGAATTCTATGGTTCCCACTTGGTGAAAGCCCAAGCATCCCATGTTTGAGCTTCTTATCCTACCCATGAAGCCTAGGCCCATCTAGTACAATAGGAATAAATCCCCCCATGGGAAATCCTCTATGACCTAGCCTCCACGGTCTCCTACCACCTCTGCTCCTAAAGTAGTGAATAGGAAAAGGCCTACTGCCGAGGCATTAGAGCCAACTTCCCCTGCTATTTCTGAACCTAATCCTCTTGCTCCCATTCAAGAGTTTGTCCCTAGACTAGAAATGGATATGGTTAAGAAGGAGAATTTCATTCTTTCACAACCTTCAGCCTCTAGTTCAAAGAATCACAAAAAATTCCTTACACATGAGCACAAGCACCCAAGGATATATTGGCTGAGAAGGCCACCTTATAGAGGAAGGGAGAGGAGATGACCACCCCTATATCAGGACCTCCTACCAGATCCTCCTCTCTCCCCCCTCTATTTCCATTCAAACTAGCTCTATATCACTTTCAGCTTCCATTGCAAGTACAAATGTGCATGACCCCAAAAATATGGAGGTGTTCATTGCTCCTTCGATGGAGCCACCTTTGTTGACATCCATTTCGGATGTCCTTCATTTATCAAAGATCATAGATATGATTAACACCTCAATTATATCTATTACGGTTCTTTCCTCCTCCTCTTCCCTTGCCCTTCTTGCCATGTCTGTGGGGAGTTTACCTCCCCCAACAAAGTAGAAGGTAGAGAGTGATCCTTCTAGCAATGAAGGATATAGGAGGATCCCACATTCTCTGAAAGCTGGCCTCGCACTAGCTTGTTATGTCCTAGTGATGAAACTAGTCTCAGCTTCTCCTAAGTTTTTCACCAGTCTCTAATTTCTTGGTGAGCTTAGCGGTGAAGCTCAGGTGCAATATCCTTCGTGCGTTGAGGTGAAACATAAAAATATTGTTAACTACATATTTAACTCGATAGATGAAGTTCTAACCTTGTTAGCAATCTTCACAAAGTCATTGACCTTAGATCCATAAGAGCTGAGTGGAGGGGACCTTGCGGCTCCTTCTTCCTTAGCCCTTGTTGCAGGAGGATCGAAAGCTCCTCCCCTTAACATTCCACTAGTACATGCTCATCCTCCTTCCCCCGATGATGATCTAAAGTGGGAAGTGGACAACCTCTTGGTCAATCAGTGTTAGGCAGAGGCCTCTTCTTTATCTTTAGATTAGATGTTTGTATGTGTTGTGATGTTTTTTCACTGTGATCATGTTATGCATGCTTGGATGACCCTCATTAGCCCTGCCGCTACTTGGATACAGGAGTGGTGTGTGTGTTGTAAACCTTCTTCTATTTGTATCATAATTCTTCCATGTTTTTGATTGAATTTTAGAAAATTAGGGACAATGCAAAGAGTTGGGGGCATTTAGGCCTCCCTTCCATGTTGACCCAATTTTTTATTTTTACTTTGTCTTCTCGTGCATTCTTCACATGGCCTGATATAGTAGGGGGTTGATGACAGTTCATTTATATACTATTATTATTCCTATATATATTTATGAGCATTTTCGACCCTGAAATATCACGCTACCCTTATGCCCTTTGTTTGTGTTCTCTTTCCTTTTTTGGATTTTCCTTTATCTTTCTCTCTTCTTTGCTTGAGTTACCCCTCTCATGTGTGACAACGCCACCTCTACATCGCTTTGATCTTCAAAAAATGTATTCATTGCCAATGAATCTTTCTCAATAATACTCACACACTTTTGTGTAAGAATTATATTCTCAACTTGAAACCATAATGGAACATGTTTCCTTCATCATGGGTTCATAAAGAAAGAACTTGAACCTTCCTCCAAAGTGGGAACAACTTTTATCTTCCCCTCGTGTGGGGGCATATTCTTCCTTTCAAATTCCTTGATGAAGTGAACATCTTCCTTGATGATGAATTGATTTGAGAAAGAAAACAATATCTTTCGAACAATGCATCCCTTGGGTGGACCCCTTGGTGTCTTGAAGGGTTCCCAAGGGACCCCATTTGAAATTTTCTCCTTCAAATAAAATAATTTGCATCTATCTTGGGGGAAGCTTGGCTAGACCTCACTTTTTGGATAGTGCATCCCTTGAGTGGACCCCTCCTCCTTTTGAAGGGTTCCCGAGGGGCTCCTTTGAAATTTTTCCAACTTGTTGATAGTCTACGTGACTGTCCGCTCACTTGCCTATGTGGCTTCTTCTTGACATGTTCTATCTATGGGTAAACATGTCACTTTATGGGTGCACCCATGAAGCCATTTTTTAACTCTATGGAGTTCACTTTTCTAGGTTTCCTTCATGCAAGAGATCTTGGGAGACACCTTCCTTGCAGGTCTGTGGGCCTATAAGGCACTTACTTCTTGGGTCTTCCTTCATGTGAGGGATCTTGGGGGTTTCCTCCTTGCAAGTCTGCACGCCTATAAGGTGCTTTATTTATTCAGCTTCATAGTTCTATAGAGCTATGAAGTCCTCTTCTTGTCCTATACTCTCGAGTTCGCCAGATCATGGTTTTCTTCCTTGATGATTCAAGTATACATTTCTAACTCTACTACTTCTCCGATCTACTTCACCAAAGCACTCATCAGTATTCGTGCTCACTAAAGTGGTGGTGAAATTTATAGGAGAATTTTTTTCTCCCCTTACACAAATTCCCCTTTTACACATCCTCACCTTAGACAACCAAATCCAAAGGAAACATTCCACATAAGCCCACTTTCTTCATTCCACTTCATGTCTTTTTTGTGTGTCGACAGAGGAATAACTATCGGGGATGCCCGTACAGTGTGCAGTTGTCCACGTAGCGCACTTATGTCCCTAGCAGTCTTCCAAATTTGGAGCTTGCAAATGCATTACACTTCCCATTGGAGGTCGATTTGTAGCTCCCTCTTCGACCAACTGACCCAAAAATGGTCATTTTCCTTCATCTCTCCTTCAAACTCATTCATTCTCATTCCATTTGATCTCTAGAAAATCTCTAAGCATTCAATACATAACTCTCAAGCAAGACTTTGCACTCCATAGTAGCAACTATAGCACTCCATCAACTTCATAGAGCACGTGTGGAAAAAATACCATTGCAACAAAGGCTTGAGTCCTCTCATTTTCTCCTCCATAGGATAGTGAGATCTTGGTGGAGGTGGTAAGCTTTCTACTCCTCTCCTCCATAATTTTGTTGGGTAGCATAACACTATTTTCATAGTGCTTTTATGTTCTTTACCTCATTTCTTTCTTTATCATACTTTTCTCCATTTTTATTATCTTGGCTTTCTATGGAGGTGGGAACTCCAAAATAGGGGTTTGACTAAGGCAGACCCCTATATATCCCACAAACGATCTTCATCTCTCTTGTGTGTAGGTGGAAGTGTTCTTGGAGATAGTTGGTGAACGAGCACCTTTGGGAGGTCATTCTTGTCATTTTCACTCTTGTGTACTTACTTTATCACATTCACGCACATCTTGCCTATTTCATAGTGTTTTTTTGGCCCTTCCTAAGTAACTAGCTAGGTTATTAGTCTTTTTTCATGTGTTTAACCTTGTCTCTTTAGTCCTCTGGTCATACGAATACCAATGCACATGAGAGATACTAGCATGCCTCGTTGTCATCCCAGAGCCACACTTTCATCCTTGGGTAGAGAGCTCCCTAAGACATGGTGTTGACCTAGAAAACTAACTCGCCTAGCCCCACTTCGAGTTTTGGGTCTACAGAGTGATCAAAGGACCTTATACTCCTCATCATTATTGCCATGTATTTCCTAACACTCCTTTAAGCTGAAGTAAGTTAGGGAAGCCTTATGCTCTTAGCCCTCCATGACCTGGGTCCTTGACATGGTTGGTTCCCCTCTCTTATAGTTCTTATGCCCCAAATTACTATCCACTAGTACTAGGAGCATTACCGAGGGGTAAATGATGTGTTTTCTATGAAGCTAGTGAGAATAATGGAAGGGGGCACAAACAAAAGATTATCCCTTGAATCATAGAGTGTTATCTAGTCTATTGGGGGCTAGTATATTCAATTTTCTACTTTCACTTATATCAAGGTGGAAGGATTTATGGGATACCCCTTCATGCTACCTAGGTATGTAATAGATAAAATGTTGTTATTGGAATTAGTGAGATAGGTGCTTCCATCCCGTGCTCTTTTTACACAATCACAAAAGAAATGTTCTATTAAATTCCCTATCACAATTAGGAATTATAAGTGTGTTGTAGCCAAAAGTGTTGATATGTGTGAGGAGTTGAAACTCTATGGGTTGGAGTCCTTTGCACTCTAAAAAGTAACTATGATCTAGAGGAAAACCTTGCCAAGCAAATAGGAAAGAAGTATGCTCATGTTTATTAGCTAGAGGATTTTTGTCTCAATTGTGATGATGATCATTATGTGAGGAAAATGTCATACCAAAGGTTGACACTAGGAGCAACAAATTTTCTCAAAATTCATGATGTTATAGAACAATTGAATACTGGTAATGGAGAGGTATTTAATATAGTTTATGACTCAGATAAAGTTTTTGATGAACTCATCCTAGACCTAGATCATACAAAGAATTAGTTAGTAACCATCAAATATATTTCTAAACAAGTATTGACATATACTTAGTACTGGATTAATGGTTACATAGAGGCACTGGAAGAATATGGGATAGAGCCCACATACCCGCACAAAGTCAAGAGAAATAAAAATTTGGTGGATGAATTGGGGTATGGAGGGACTACTAAAAGCAAAAGAAATATTGTATAAATAGAAGAAACTAAGAAAGGTGGGGAGGAAGCTCCCGATACTTCAAGCTAGGGAATTCCAATGGTGTCACAAATAGCTAGCCAACACAAAGAATCTATGGCCACTTTGACCATTGTAATTAAAATTCCAAGGGTGGAATTTTCTTCCATAGTAAAGCCAAGAGCTCAGCCCATGATTGATGAGGATGTAAGAATGAAAACATAGACATGTGCCAAGACAAGGTTTGGATCGCAAAAGGTAGTAGATATAATCACTTCTCCACCTTTAGTCAATACATTGGATATGAGACAAGCTCTAGAAGGGACTCTTATAATTCAAGAAGAATGTCCCAACCTAATTGAAGAAGAAATAAGGGAGAATCTTAAGAAATTGACTGCTAAGATGAAATAGTTTACAAAAAATTGATCTAAAGGAGGTCCAATAATGTAGTGAGTGTAAGTGTGGAATGAGGTAAATAACATAAATACACTTCTTAATACGACATTATATCAATGATTAAACAAATTGAATCAATTCAACAAAGTAATCAATTGAAATCATCATATTGTTCTCTATCCTCAAAGATTTATTAAATCACTATTGCTCTCAGATTTTTAAGCACTATGACTATTAAAATGACTATCTGAAGAATGAGATGATACTAAAATGCAATACTAGATTATAACAATGTAAACTAGCATGTATGAAACAGATAATTGCAGCTACAAGAGGCAACCATTGATGTGAAGCTTGATTGTTGAATTGCTTGAATGTTGATGCTTGATACTTGATGCCTGGATTCCTGTAGAGTAAGAGTGCAAGAGCTTGATTACTTGGATCCTTTTCTTGGTTGAATGATGCTTTATTTATAGATTTCCTAGTTGTAGAAATGCACAGGAAAAGCTTTGAGAGGCTTGGATTCAATCTAGAGATTTGAATGGTGATAGATTGAAGAGATTGAGAGAAAGATGGAGATTGTCTCTACCCATGAAAACACCAAGCAAGAGAAGAGGAGGAATTGATGGAAGAGGATTGAGAGATCAAATTCCAAATTTGTCTCCAATTTGTCTCCAAAACTTCCTGTGAAGTTTCAATCAATTAATTTGACATATTTTTGACATAAATTAGACATAGTTTAGACATAGGAAATCTAATTCATTTTTGAGAGAATATGGATGGAATATTCCTTGTGCAACAATTCACATATTTTGATTTATTTAAATTAGCAAAAGAAAGATAAATAATTTAATAAAACGAACTATAGGATAGTTGTTTATTAAATTAAAATAGAAGAATAATGGCAATTAATCAATAAAGTGTTTTTGTCTTTATTTAATTAATTTAGAAATGATGTGATATATTGAAATAGGGATTTGATAATTAAATTGAACAAAGTATTTATTTTTGTTTATTTAATTAAGACAAGATTTAGAAGAAATTATGAAGAATGTGAATGTGAACTATATTAAATAAATATTTCTATTTATTTAATATTAGAGGAAATTAGGATAATTAATCAAATAATTCATATTTAATTAATCAGATGCTCTAGACAATTTTTAGATGTATACATTTTTCCCCTCTTTGAAGTGATATGTTTTACGCATTGCTTGGAAGAAATATTTTGCTACTACTGCCAGGATCGATGATATGAAGAAAAAAAAAATTTGTATGCCCCAAACATGATTTTCAAATGATAATAATTTTGTGTGCCCCAGACATCATTTTCAAATGATAATAATTTTGTGTGTCCCAGACATGATTTTTAGATGATTTGATAATGATATTCCCCCTCAAGAGATAAATTAATGATTTGATGAATTTTTGAAATTTTCAAAAATTTATGATTTTCTGATGATTTTATATTGCTGTTGATTTTAAAATAATTTATCTCTTGACAAAATGATGAAGAAATCGGTCCTCTGATGAGTTTTAATTAATATCATGGATAAAATTAATCAAAATGTTATAAAAATCCCCCAAAAGTACCTTTCAAAAATTATAAATAGTGCTAAAAGGTCATTTTTAATTCATTATTTGCTTTTTGAGTTCAAAATTCTTAGTGATAAAGACTTTTCTGCTAGTTGGAGTGAGATGCCTATTCCTTAACACACTCACTGATTCGAGCGCGTTCAATGTTATAGACGGCCACCTGCATATGGACCTCCGGTATGTACCCCTTGACCTCCTCGTAATTCATGCACTTTTGTTTTTTATGCTTTTTAGGTCTTAGGCGTGTCTAGGTGTCTTTTAGCGCTTTCAAGCCACACTATAGCACTTACATTCCGATGTAGTGGTTCCGTTAGGTAGTCTAGCGCTTTGATTTTAAAACTCTAGCACTTCCAGTTGGTAAAGTAGCGCTTTCAGTGAATTAGCGCTTAGGAGTCAAGAATTAGCGCTTTGAAGCCAGATTTTAGCACTTTGAGACTTTCAACGCTTTGAGTCGGTGGATTAGCGCTTCTGGTAAAGTGGCGCTTTGATGGCCTATTGTAGTGCTTTGATGTGAAAAAGTAGCGCTTTGGGACTTTTAGCACTTTGGAAGCATGTTTTAGCACTTCTAGATGATAAAATAGCACTTTTGGGATTTGGCACTTTGGAAGCCTATTTTATTGTTTCCATGTCAGAATTGAAGATTTTGACCTAGTGAACTTTGATTATGTCAATTCCGATCATGTCCATTCTTTTGATTGGTATGATTGACAATCCACATTCTTGATGTTGAATTTGATGATTTAAGAAAGACTAATTTTCATGATAGGCGAGAAGAAACCCCATTTATTGATGATCCTCATGATAGGCGAGGACATGATTCAATATCTGATAAATCTCATGATAGGCGAGATCTAGATAATGTTTTGATGAACCTCATGATAGGTGAGGTTTGTTGATGATTTGAAAACCTCATGATAGTTGAGGTTTGATGTTCACCTATGAATTTTGATCGAAAATTCATAACAAAGCTTTTGGAATAGACTGGTAGTAGAATGACCTTTGATTCCTTGACATAGTTCACTGATTGTAGATTTTTTTTGTTATGATGATAGGAGGATCTGGGTACTCTCCAGATGCGAGAGAGATTTCCGCAGATGATTGATTTGATACCGCATTTGACACTGGATGAGCTCTAGGTGATAGGCCAGTGTGGGCTCATGAGTTTACTTGATATGCCCCAGATTAGGATTAATCGAGGTTTGTTGACTGTGTTAGCTGAAAGGTGGCATAGTGACCACAACACCTTTCACCTACCTACCGATGAGATGACAGTCACACCAGAGGATGTGTGGTGTATCTTATGCATTCCGTTCATGGGGGAGATTGTTACATATGACTCTCATGGGACCAGCAGCAAAGATGCTCTCCATCGCGTATTTTAGGATCAGGACATTGAGGGTCTGAGTGTTCGATGGTGGAGGATCGTGGATTCATATGTGACACTACCAACATTGCTAGCTAGATTCATTGGAGGTTTCCTTTGCCCTGATCACAGGTCAAAGGGATTCCTCGTTGGCTGGGGTAGGACATTGGAGAGCATGTTGGTACATGGTACCAGATATGCATGGGGGATGTGCATGTTAGCACATCTTTACCATGATCTTCATTCCATTGTGTACTTAGGTGCACGTAGTATATCTGCAGGGGCAACCCTGTTACAGATATGGGTTTGGGAGAATTTTGCTATTTGTCAGTCGTTTCCCATTACAAATAGACCAGCCGGTAGACCATATGTATTTAGATATAGTGGTCAATTCACACAGGCCTGGATGGGCAAGTTAGAGCACTGGAGGAGAGTTTTTGATGATACTGAGACAGTGACATTGCACCCATATCTTTACGATGAGGAGTGGGATAAGGATGATATAGTATTGAGCTTCCTTTGTGACTCTAAGTACCTTATTGGTTGGACTCCATTTGTGATTGAGAGATTTTTGCTTTGTCGGGTGTACAGACAGTATGGCATTATTCAGTGTATGCCACAGGGGGTAGCCCACTATGCACGATGATAGATGGATATTCCAGATTGGGGTCCTACATTACCTTATGATGTTGTAGTAGAGGGGTACAAGACATTATAGCCATCTCCCTGGGACATGCAGAGGGATATTGCAGAGGCACTTGTGATAGAGGAGTACGCAGAATTTTTGGCTTTCATCCCCCCTCCTCGCATCACCATTCTTGATGAGCCCACATCATTACCAGTAGAGGAGGATGTGGTAGAGGATGTTGCCAGGGGTGAGGGTGATATCCCAACAAATGAGAGCTTAGAGAGTGACAATGAGGATAGCAGCAATAGTGGGGACAACGATGGTGGTAGTGGAGGAGACCGAGGGACAAGGCCAGCGATCAACAGTGGTCCATCTTCGAGCAGGCCTCGCAAGAGGTGAGCAGTGACCGTGCCACCTATGGATTATCACAGATAGATTTCAGGCTTGTAGGCACAGGTTTAGACACTACAGGGGCAATTGGTATAGGCTCAGGGTATGCTTGTGTAGACCTAGACCCAGATGCAGGCATAGGCACAGGCTCACACACAAGCCTTAGCATAGGTATAGGGGCAGTTAGCTAGTATGTAGAAATAGGTTGATACCCTGACAACCGAGTGAGACAGTGCTCGGTAGATAGCCGAGAGGGCACAAGAGACAAAAAATACCCTCCAGAGATTGGCCAATGGCACCTCTATCGGTGATTATATGAGAGAGGTTCTATGGGCTGGACAAGAGGCAGAGTTCTATCGAGGCCGTTACCATGATGCAGTGCTTGCCAAGCATCGAGTCAGTTATGCCCCATGGAGATCAGGGTGGACTCATACATGGACAGTCAGTGAGGGAGTGACAAAGCCTCCACACAGAGATCCCAGAGATTTGGGTCTTTCTAGGGGTGGTGGTGGTACAGGTACAAGTCATGTTAGGCTTGCACATTCTAGCAGTAGCAGGTCATAGAGGCTATTGTGATCCTCACTGATGTATTGTATGATGTACCTCTTTATATGATGATGTATATTTATGTCCGACTTCATTGTATACTTGACATTTTTGATATATATATATGAGATGCATTTGATATGATTATGATGATGGCTTCATGATTTCTATGTGATGGATGTTTTTATATGCTTTATGCGATGAGTTTATTCTAAATGTGATGATGATAAATGATGATTTATTTTAATGTAATGATGCAATGATGTATGTATGGATGTATAAATGATATGTGGATATATGATGTGATGTATGGATGAATAAATGATATGTGGATATATGATGTGATGTATGGATTCTAAATGATGATTTATATGAATGCTTTTAAATGTGATCAAAATGTATGAAATAGATGGGTGAATGCTTTTTTTTGTTATTTTCAAGTGTGATGATGATAAATGATGATTTTATGATGAATGAGAAAATGTATGGATGGTAATTAATGTATGCATATGATGTTGGATAAATGGTAATGTAATGAATGTGTTATGGTAAGAATAAACCTGATGCACTGATGGTAGAATTTATGATGCGTGATGAAAAATATGAATGATGAAATGATGATGCAAATGATGATGCTATATTTTTTTGATGATTTTATGTCAAGTATACTCAGTCTCTTTTTTGTAGATCAGACAATTATTGATTTGGAAATATTTATGTAACCAATACTCTGTAGATAATGAATCATGATGAATGAAATCTAATTTTAACATGCAGCTATATGTGAATCAAATGTCATTTTAACAGTCTATTTGTGCTTGGTATCATCATAGAGCTTTATTGGATGTTGAAAGTGAATACAAGCATCTATGGTTGTGTTAATCCAATGACAACCTGAGTATTTCTTTCATGATCTTTAATATTTCAATCGAACACAAGCATCTAGGTATAATTGAACCGAGATGACCTGAGCATTCATTGCATAAAAAAGCAGTGATTAATCATTTCAATGTGTGAATTCTGAATTTCATCGGTGATACATTTGCATAGCACATCCCCTGACAATTCACATATTTATATGATTAACGTACAAACAACAGATAATAAAAATATTATTATTTTTCCTTGTTACTCTAGTTCAATACATCATTGAGTAACTCTAAAGTAATGATAACTGAAAGTATAATTTATCCATTGTTTACTTAGAGTGTTCCACTCATTATTCAGATTTTAGATCATCCATCCTGATTTTGACATGTTTTTTTTTTTTTTTGGATTTTCGAGTTTTTGACTAAAGACCTAACCTGTTAACCTATCTTAGGGGTCTCAAGGGCTGATTTAAGATTAGCCTTGCCTATGTTACACACACAGATACCACGTAGTTCGACTGACATAGACCTATGTTTTTGAATGTTACTTTTTCAGACTTCCTATTTGACATTTTTTTTTTGTTTTTTGGATTTTTGACACGATACGGATGTTTGATGCTTTTCTGATGATGATTGACATTGCATTTTGATCTTTGTTTTTTGTTTTCTTTCATTTGATGTAATTGATATGTTAGTATTGCCCCTAGTGATATCCAGATGTTGCCCCCAAGCTATGGAGTGATATGTTGACCATGTGACATGATTTTGATAATGGATGTTGTAATGCCCCGCCACGCAACCCTAGAGGAAGTTTCAATTCACTAAACAAGCGTACAAATTTTTTTTTTTAAAAGAAAAGAAAGAAGTGAATTAAACCCACATGTTCAACTAAATTGACAATCTCCCCTAGGGTTACCTAACTGAGATTACATAAACTCCATTAACCAATCAACATTAAAAAAATACATTGAAAAATAAATACACAAGTAATAACATTTTACATCAAAGAAAAGTACAAGATAAAGATAAAGCGTTCATTTATATAAATCAGTTACAAAGGTCTATTACAATCCTCATTCCCAGAATGAGTATAAATACATAAGTCTGAATATTACAAGATCCACCTCATACACAAGAGGGGTAAAATTAACATTATTACAAATGAGATACCAAGTACAAGAATCCTAAAGGAAGCAAAGAGAGATGTCCATCAAGAGTCTCACCAACAAGTACTGAAGATCGAGGGGACCCAACGGTTATGGTGCATGTTCCACCCAACCATATGGTACCTGAAGGACCAACCCCCATGCTAGGAGATAGTAACCAAGTAACATGGCCGAGAAACCTACCACCTCAAACCAAAGGCAGACTCATACAGATAAAACTGACTCAACCACACATATGCACAATAAAGTTAAACTCTAATCATGGTTACATTGCTTCCAGACATAATATGATCAAAATGAGCTAAAAGAACATACGCACAACATAACACACGGTGTTATCCTAGACAGAGTGTCATCACAAGGTTTGTCATGAGATATCCTCTGGGCATTCTTCATAGGCTCCGGAAATCCTGGTGGCCTCAACCGAATCCCGGCACTCATACAAACTCAAGCGGAATCATCTATCTCTCATAGAGACAAGATAGTGATCTTGCCATTCCAGGCCTTCTCACTCACCCCAAGTCTAAACAAACCCTTGTGCCTATGAGTGAGGTTAACTTATCTTGGTTAATGTGAACTACATCCTAATATGCTAAGTATATTTACTTTAGTTTTCAGTTGTTAAAATCACTTGTGAAGGTTTCCCGGTTTACCTCTTTGGGCTCCGGCCCCTAACAAAAGCCACTCTTCTAATTGGATAACACACTACGGAACTAACTCCAAGGGTTACTCAAGTGCTACAAAATTGCAACAATAAAACTCTCTCTAATCCTAGGAGGCAACACAAAGACTTCTACTCCAATACTAGGAGGACAAGACGAATGTAACACAACCCAAGGGAAATCAAGCAATAATATAATAAGGGAAAGACCCACGTGTAACTGGAAGACTTTACAACCCAACTACACAATAATCAATCACAAAATAAAAAACATTAACGAATACAATCAATGCAACTCGTGCATTGGCAATATAATTTCTATATTTGGTTATTCTAAAACCATGTTCCTATCTAATGCATTTTCGCAACAATTAGAATACTGTCATTCAACGTTTACAATTGTAACAATAGAATTCCCATGACATAACTATTTTCGCAACATATGCTAATCATGGTTAATACTAGACCTAACCAAAATTGATTATTCATGTCATTACATAATCTTATTTTAACAAAATATTAAAACCATACTGGTCAAGAAAATCTTCTCGTATTTAAATTTACTAAGCACTTATAAAAATCAAAACGTATTTCATAATCCAAACGAAATTAAATAAAAAAAAAAACAAAACAAAACTAAAATCGACGGTACGCATTCATGGCGGACCGGACGGTACCTCGTCCGACGGACGGTACCGCCGGTACCGCAGTTTTATTAAACAGAGGCCGACTCTACACTGTGTACAGTCAGTTGGCAGGCTACGAAGGGGGAACGCAGTCCCCAGTGGACAGTGTGGCCCCTGTACAGGTGGCACACTGTGCAGTGGGTACTGCGTACCCACTGTACCAAACAAACGCCGGCGGGGGCCGAGCCCCCCCACCAAAATATTACCATTATTTTTTTTATCAACAAAAATTCGAATGGCAAAAAGGTTTCGGATGAATAAAGAAATTCGGACGAACTTAATTTCGTACACAGGTACGATATGCCAGGCCGTACGCGGCCAAAATAAAAATGGCATAATAAAATTTAAACAACAAAATTTTATATGTATAATAATATAGATTGTATATATCATTTCTAGAAAATGGTATATGCAATGTGTATTATTATACATGTAAATTCTTTTTTTTTTTTAGAATTTTCAAAACTAAGGAAAGTGAGGAAAAAATGTATAAACAGCCAGAAAATGATTTTCTTTTGCAACCAAAGCAAACTTTCCAACAAGGATTAAATTCAGAAAACAATAAAACCATTCCCTTTCCTTTGTGTTTTCAAAATTTCAATGACACAAGAATAGTGATTCAAAGATCTGGTTTTCTCTTCCACCATTTTTCTAATAGGGTTTGCATTTCCAAAATAAATGAATCTGAATATAAAATAATGGAGTTTAACCTAGGGTTTCAAGAAACTTCCCCATTTGCAAATTTCTTCAAATTTAAAGAAACAAGGATAAACTAGAAATATTAAAACAAGAAATAGAAAAGAGAACCTGGTTATTTGCAGCCACCAAGATTATTGATGCAGACTTTCCTTTGAGCTTTGCACAATTCTTTTTCCACAATGCCAAGAAATTTCCAGCCAGCTTCAATCTACTAATTCCACCTTCTTTATAGAATTTTTCTCCCTTTTTAATTAATTCTTCATCCAGAAATAATTTCTTAAACTTCCATCAAAATTTTCTCCAACAATTTTCCTGCCTATCCAAAAATGAAGCAAGAACCCTCCCCAAATTTTCTGCCCTAAACTTATAAAATAACAATTCCAAAATAACCTAATGTAACCCTAATTCACTTTCAAATGCAAAAGTTGAATTTACAAGTTAATTTCATTTCCCTCTTTTCCAAAAGCCCTAACTTTTGACTTTTAATTAAAATTCTAATTTCTCAATATTCCCTTTTCAATTTAATTTAAACTTTAAAATCAAATACTATTACATAATTATTATAAATTATCAAATAACTAAATTCAAACACAAGAGATTTAAATTTAATTAAATAAATAATTTAACTTTAATTAACTTACTCACAATTATTTATTAATTAAATTTAATCCTTTGAGATTTAAATCTAATTAAATAAACATTTTAACAAAACTAGCCCACTTTCAATTATTTACAATTTATTCCAACTCCATAAGCTCTAAATTTAATAAATCAAATAATTCAACTTCAGTAAGCCTACTTCCAATTATTTAATAATTAAATTTAATCCCTTGATATTTAAATTTAATTAAATAAATAATTTAAGTTTAATTTCCAAAATATAATTAAATATAACCAAAGAGCATAATATTAAATATTATAAAATCACCATTACTTCCAGCCAATGCAATATTCAAAAGACCAAATCAAAGGGTTAACACATTTCGAAACATTACAAAAAAAAAACATTCAATAAGATCTAGCAAGACTCAACATCAGAGCTGACGACACACTAAGACTAGGGTGTAGACCTGACACATGTTACCAATTTACTATCTCCCATTCAACTTAACTGTTGGATCGACACGCTCAGACCTGTGAAACCAGGTGGAGTCGATGTCATGTACCTGCAACCTGTAATCAAATAATCAACATAATATATGCAGTATATAATTCACACCGTGAAGAAGAAATCTCAGAATCGCAGGACGCTCGCAAGCGAGTGATGTAAATCCATCTCCTTCACCAATACACTCATCCAAGACTGACACTAACGTCATAACAATAGTTTCATAACTAACCACATGATAATTCTACTGTCAGCATTCATTCATCAAAGCATGTAAAATTAAATCAGATCATCACATCACATAGTAATAGTTTGTCGCTCAAGAGTAGCGATCAAAATCTCATAATAAATATGTCCAGTATCTCAGTAGCTGTAATCCAAACAAAGCATAAACAACATGAAAATAGAAGCAAAACGGAGGGGTATTACAGATGTAATGATGGTCAAACAAATGATATGATATGAATTGATACTGACTTTCAAATGAATGATCCTGATATGTTCATAATAGATGGGAAAGCTGATCCTTGAATTACATATGACGCTTGTTTCTAGGTTTTCACCACATGCTTTGATTACACCCTTTGTGTTTTTGTATTTTTCTCATTTTTATCTTTTTCTTTCTTTTTGTATTTCTATATATTTTTTATTTTTTATTTTTGTATTTGCCAAGATGCTTGTTTGCCAGGTTTTCACCAAGGAAACAATTTTTCAGATTTTTGCCCCATGCACTAGGAGTTTTAAGCATAGAATTTCCTAATATGAATATTGTTGATAGGTTCATCAAATAGATCCCCTTCTGACGTTGATAGGTAATATGATCTTGATCCATACACTGATATGACGACAAAATGACCAAGCTAGTTAGGCTCAAATTTTCCTTTCTTCTGCCTGTCTTGCTAATTTCTAGGGTTTTCCTATAGTACCAAGTCACCAACCTGAAAGACCCATGGTTTCACCCTGTGATTGTAACTCCTTGACATCCTTTGTTGATAAGCTGTTAGATCATTTACAGCTTGTTGACGACACTCATCTAGAAATTCCAGTTCCTGCAATCTAGATACCCTATAATCTTCATCGAAAATGATATCTCTGAGTGATACACGAAGGGATGGAATTTCAACTTCAATGGGTAATATGGCTTCTGATCCATATACCAAAGCAAATGGTGTAGCTCCCATTGGTGTTATGATGTTTGTTTTGTAGGCCCATAGTGCAGGATTGAGTTGAATATGCCAATCACATCCAACATCATCAACCGTCTTTTTGAGAATTTTGAGTATGGTTTTGTTGAGGCCTTTGCTTGGCTGCTCCCTTGAGGATAGTACGGTGTTGAAAAATGATGTTGGATGTGAAACTTTTCACATAACTCTTGGACATATTTATTTTTGAATGGTTGTGCATTATCTGTGATTATAGATTGAGGGATTCCATATCGACAGATGATGTAGTTCAAGATAAATGAGGAGATCTATTTCCTAGTGATGGTAATAAGAGGTACTGCCTCTATCCAATTTGTGAAGTATTCTGTAGCCGTGATAATGAACTTGTGTCCATTAGATGAAGATGGATGTATTTTACCTACCAGATCTAGGCCCCATTGACAAAAAGGCCATGTGGATGTGAAAGGATGCAGTTCTTGTGCCGGTGCATGAACCAAATTGTTGTGAACCTGACATTTGTGACATTTCTTGACAAATTGATATGATTCCCTTTCCATGCACGGCCAATAATAACCTAAACGGTGGAGTTTCTTAGCTAGAGTCATTCCACTCAAGTGAGTACCACAAATACCCTTGTGAACTTCTCGTAAGCCCGTTCTAGACATCAGAGTAGTGTACCATCAAGACCTCGATGATAAAGGACATCTGTGATTAAAGTGTGTTGGGTAGATTGATGCATAAAGTTGTGTTTTTGATTCTTGGAAAGGTCAGGAGGTAGGATATCATCTTTTAGATAAGGATAGATTTTTTCATATATGGAGGTTTTAGTGGTTTCTAGATGACATAGGGTAGCAAATTCTGATTGATAATGGGAAGGACATGATACTTGTTCTACCATAAACTCATAACAAACATGCTTCTTAGGAAATTTTAGTAATGAAGCGATCGTAGCCATAGCATCTGTAGCTTTGTTCTCCACCCTTGGAAACTAATCAAACTTGACACTAGCAAAGGATTGTTTTAGATTATCTATTTGTTGCTTGTAAGGCATCAATTTTTCATCTTTGGTTTGATATTCATCATTGACTTGATAAATAACTAGTTGAGAGTCCCCATAGACTTGTAAATCTGTGATTTTCCATTGAATTGCAATCTTGACCCCAATAATCAATGTTTCATATTCTGCCACATTATTGGTACATTGAAACATGAGTCTGTATGATTTTGGAATTGTGTGTCCTTGGGGAGAGATGAAAAAAATCCCTACTCCTGATCCTCATTGTGTATACGATCCATCAAATTACAGTATCCATTGTTGGGGCATTGCTGTCATGATGTCTGCATCTGGGAATTCCATTGTCACTAGGCAATTATCTGGTAGAGGAGCTTCAACTAGTTGTTTAGCAATTGCTTGTCCCTTGATTGCATTTCTCTCGACATATTGAATGTCGAATTCACTTAGGAGCATAACCCATTTTGCCGATCTACCTATTAAGGCAACTTTACTTAGTAGATACTTCAAAGGGTTGGTCTTTACAATTAACCTAATTGTATGATCCATCATGTAGTGTCTCAACTTTTGAGTAGCAAACACCATTGCTAAGCAAGACTTTTCTATGAATGTATAGTTTATTTCATAGCCATTTAAAGTTCTACTGATGTAGTAGATAGCATGCTCTTTTCCTGTATTATCCTCTTGTGCTAAGAGTGCCCCCAATGATATATCAATTGTAGCAATATACAATATGAGGGGTCTTCCTTCTATTGGTGGTATGAGAACAGGTGGTGACATTAGATATTGTTTGATTTGATTGAATGTCACTTCACACTTCTCATCCCACATGAAAACTATGTGTTTACGCAATAGATGATTGAAAGGATGACTTCTATTTGCCAGCTAGGAGATGAATCTTCTAATTGATTGAAGCTATCCTTGTAGTGATCTAAGCTGGCTGATGTTTCTAGGAGGTGGCATCTCCATAATTGCTTTGACTTTTGTTGGATCCACTCCAATGCCCTTTGCTGAAACAATGTATCCTAGTAGTTTTGATGATGTAACCCTGAAGACACATTTCTTAGGGTTTAACCTGACATTAAATTTCTCCATCCGTGTGAAGATTTTATCTAGGATATGCAAATGTTCTTCCCTAGTAGTAGATTTTGCTAAGATGTCATCTACATAATTCTCCATGAAAGTGTGCATCATATCATGGAAGATCATAATCATTTCCCTTTGATAAGTCACTCCTGCATTCTTTAAACCAAATGGCATGAAATTCTAGAAGAGAGTTCCCCATGGACATGTAAAAGCCATCTTTTCTTGATCTTATGGAGCTATTCTTATTTGATTGTACCCAGAGAAACCGTCCATGATTGATAACATGGCATGCCCTGTCGTCAAGTCCACAATGATGTCTATATTTGGAAGTGTAAAATCATCCTTCGGGCATGTTTTATTGAGGTCCCTGAAATTTATGCAGATTCTGATGCTATTGTCTAGCTTGGAAATAGACACAAGATTTGATATCCATTCAGCATAATCTATAGATCGTATGAATCTAGCATCCTGTAATTTCTTTAGCTCTGTTTTGACCATTAATGCAATGTGCGGGTGCATTTTTCTTAGTTTTTGTTTAATAGGCTTGATTCCTTTTGGCAAAGACAAATGATGCATAAGTAGATTTGGATCTAAGCCTGGCATATCAGAATATGACCAAGCAAATTTGATGCTTCTTGCTTTGAAGAAATTGATAAATTCCAGCCTCTGTTGATCAGTCATTGATTCTGCTAGATGTAGTACTTTTGCCTTCTCTTCTGTGCCAATGTCCACTGATTATGTAGGTTTGACCAGAACTGATGATCGTTCATGATATTGTTCTGGGAGAGTGTCAAATCTTCCATCCTTCAGTGCCTTTGAAAGGTTTTTACCATTGGATGCGTTCTTTATTTTTACTTTTTCCAGATCTAATGCTGCCATAGAATGGTTTTCACCATTAGATCTATTTTCCCTATTGTTAATTTTGCAACTAGAAGATTTGACACCCTACTGCTGAGTCATATTGTTATGAGTAGTATAGATAGAATTTGTATCAGGATCGGTATGACATAGAAAATGCACGATGGCATCATCATTTGCAAATTTTGGTATAGTCAAAGGTTTGATAGGTTCGCAATCAATAAGTTCTGGATGGATTAATGGCATGGTATCATCGATTTGATGTAGGTCTATGGAAGTAAGGGTGAGGATAGCTATATCATTATAATTTTCATTTGGGATATCAAGATCCATGATGGTACCCTCTTCGAAATCATCTAGTTCACTCAAATTATGTTCGTCCTCACTAGAGTCATCGATATTTAGTGATCCCTCGATGAATGGTCCAGACCCAGAGCCTTGGCCCTCCTCACATGTAGGTGTATATTTTTGAATCACATTAACTGGAATATCAATGACAAGTAAATCACAAGGCAAGGCCCACTCATATTCATTTGAGTCTGTTTCAGAACCATCTCTAAAATGAAGGATATTTTCCATAGCCATCCTTGTTAGCTCTTGCTTCTCTTCTTCAGAGTATCCTAGTCCTAGTTTTTCTTTTGTGTGGAGAGTGAGAGGTGTGATAGGTTCTAAAATTCCCTCTTTTCTTAATCCCACAGGCCCTTGTCCTTCATAACCCATCTTTTCAAGAATAGCCTTTCCTTTTCCATACTTGTCTGTGTTGATGCTAATATTTTTTATACCATTCTCTGATGTTGATGTTTCTTCATCCTTGTAAAGCCAATCTAGGATTGCTTTATTGTATATTTCTTCTACTATGGTTCCGGATTTCACAAATATTTCTTGAAGAACGGTGCTAGGTAAAGATGTCAGAGGTTTGATCATTGATTATTGACCATATTTCCTAGGAGATGGCATTAACTATGATAATTTAAGCGATTGCTCCATTGAGTACTATCCCATTCCTTTATCTATCAACTGAACTTGCTTCTGATAGAGAATTTTGTGTACTTGGAATGTTTGTTTCAACATGACTTGTTTCCTTTTCTTTACCTTTCTTTTGTACCCACTTGGTAGTGATGCTTGGACTTTGTTCATTCTTGGATGATGATGAACTTGAAGCTTCCCTGTTGTGAGGGACAAAGGTGTCTTGAGATACTCTCAAGGTATCAAAATGTTGTGGATGATTATAATCAGCAGCTATAGTCACCTCTTGTCCATTGACTGGAAACTTTAGGCATTGATAGTATGTAGAAGGTACAACTTGCATTTCATGAATCCAGGGTCATCCTAAAAGTATGTTGTATGTCAACTCTCTTTCCAACACTTGACATGCTATATGCTTGATCATGGGTCTCACCTGAATGGGTAATACAATTAAACCTTGGGATGATCTCTCCTCATCATCATATGCTTTTATGGTCATTTTCCTTCGAGCATCAATAGCGTCTTCAGAATATCCTAGTGCACGGACTAATTTTAGGGTGCCAATATTCAAACCAGCTCCCCCATCTATTAGAACTCTTTTAACATGATGATTATGGATACATACTTCGATATGCAATGTTGTGTTATGTGGATGGTTTAATGAGACATCATCTTGTTTAGAGAATGACAGACAATGTGGGGTAGTCAGATGTCCCACCATAGCTTGGAATTGACAAACATCCAGATTTTTTGGTACGGTTGTGGCAACTAATGCTTGTTCGAGAACTTCCTTATGTGATGGTGACAACTTAAGGAGTTCCAGTATTGATATTTGTGTAGGAATATTTAGCAATTGATTGACAATATTATAGTCAGATTGAGGCGTAACCTCACGTTGAGATTCCATTCCTTTTAATACTACCTTGGCTTGCCCCCTAGTCATGATGTTTGCTAGTTGATGTTCTTGATTCCCTCAGGGGTGTTTTGCATTTGATTGATAAAATCATAATGTGATGGAGGTGGAACTACATGTGTGGAGCCAATTCCTTTTAACATTACCTTGGATTGTCCCCTAGTTACCACATTGGCTAGTTGATGTTCTTTATTGTCTCTGATTTTTAAGACATTTATTTGATTATCAGAGTTTTGCATACTTGGGAGTAAATCCAAAGGGCTAATGTTGTCGATTTCATTTTCATCGATGTTATCAATAACTACATGATCATTTTTGACTTCAGATAGACACAGGATTGTTGTGTCATAGATATGATTGGCATTATTTCCTTTGATATTTGATGATGATGCACCTTTGTCATAATTTGGCAAAGGATCTTTGAAGGCCGAATGATGGTTGTTATTTTGAGGTCCTTCCACATACACTTTGTTGTTGTCCACCAAATCTTGTACTGCATGTTTCAATTCCATATAGTCATTTATTTTATGACCCTTGTTATTATGATAGTTTCAATAATTAGTGTCATTCCACCATGATGGTTTGACTTTTGGATCCCATAACCTAGCTTCTTGTGCAGTGAGAAGGCCTTTGGTGACTAGTTCCTTCATTGTTGATTCCATTGATTGACCTAAAGTTGTGAACCTTCATCTATTTGATGGTTTTTGATATGGTAGTGTTTTTGCGCGTTCGTTGTTCTGCATGGTATTTGACTTGAATTTTTGGTCACTATTTTGATTGTTTGAAGAAGATGCAGTCAAATTAAAAACTGGTTTGACATTTTGTGAATCACTTATTTCATTTGTGTTGTGATTCTTTTGCCAAATTTTTGGTTTATCATTGCTTGAGTGTTGATTGGAGTAGTTGTTTGATTTTTCATTGTAATGTTTGATAACTCCCCATTTCACTAATGCTTCCTTAATCTTAAGACCATTTTCTATGAATTTTTTGAAAGTGGGTGGACATTGTAATTCTAGCCTATAGCTCATTTCTTCTGTCAAGTTCTCAATGAATAATTCCATCTTTTCTTACTCTAGAATAGATCGAGGATACCTAGCGAACAGTCGTCACCATCTTTGGAGAAAAGACAAGAATGTTTCTCCTTTGTTTTGCTTTAAGTTGTAGAGATCCTTGATAGTAACATCATTTTGGATGTTGAATGAATATTGAGAGATAAACTTGTTAACAATTTCTTCAAATGTTTTGATACCAGGTTGTAGTTTTGAGAACCATTCCATACATGCACCTCCCAAACTTCTTGGGAATGACCTCATCAAATAAGTCTCTTCTTGAGCAAACTCAAGACTCATCGTTTTAAATTCTCGTATATGATCTATTGGATCTATTCGTCCATTGTACTTATCATACTTTGGGAATTCACAGTGTCTTGGAAAAAGGTAGCAAACCAATTGTTGCATCAAATGGATAAGGACAAATGTCCTATATCGCATATCTCTTGGTAGTCCCTTCCATCATATCTTGTATTTTTTGTTGTAATATTTGCATTTGAGATGTTAAAGCAGTAATCAGATCTATTGTTGGCATTGGTTGTGGTATCTCAGTCTCATTTATGTCTGCTATTTCCTTCAAACGGTTTACATCAAAATTTTTTGGAAGTTTTGCCCCTGATTCAGCCAACATCAAAAGATATTTTTCCATGACTATGTGAAACTTGAGATCTTGTTGAGCTACTTGGATATCTTCCGGAGTTACTTCATTCTTATCATTGCAGTTTAGATTGTTCCAAGGATTTTCTTCTGCCATTTCTTGTGATTTTAAAATTCCTTTCTCTAAGAGTCTCTGTTTTTGGTACCTAGTTAAGATTGGCATACAAATTTTTTCCCTTTCTTCTAAAATGTTGATCTTATGTGCGGGATAGTGTCAATTTGAATCTTTTTAAACAAAGTCGAATAAGATGACTAATCTTATTGATGAGACAGTATTTAAAAAGTTAATTACTATACTTTGTTTCGTGATGAAGGATGATAATATCCTGATAATGAAACTTCAGTGTAGTAATTGATTATGTATTTGATTTTGACACTTGTAATTTGCAAGATCTTGTTTCAATTGATAAGTTTGGAAATTTGTATAAACCTTTCCGACTTTGGTTCCTAGACAATGATTCTGGTAAAAAGAAAAGTTGATTCTGATGAAAATGTTGATAAAATGATAGATTGATAGACTGGTTAAAATTTTGAACTCTTTGTTTTAGAAGCGCTAAAATAGAGACCAAAAGCATTATTTCCTAGAAGCATTGGAACAGAATCCAGAAACATTGAAACAGGTGACCGAAGCACTATTTTGACCAAAGTGCCAAAATAGTGCTCGAAAGCACTGGAGAAAATAATAGAAGCGCTACTTCCTAGAAGGGCCGAAATAGAAACTAGAAGCACTAAAAAATGTGATAGAAGCACTATTTTTCCAGAAGCGCTAAAATAATGACTAGAAGTGCTAAAACAGAGACCGAAAGTGTTGTTTCACAAAAATGCTAGAACAGTGACCTAAAGTGCTGAAACAGGTTTTCCAGAATGCTAAAAATAGGAATTTTTAAGATTTTCTACTACAAATTTTGATCTGGTCTTGTGGCATATTGTATCAAAGATTGTGGAAGATAAGAAGGATGAATCCGTTGACTATGGTTTTGGAATTACGTGAGAGCTCTCCTCTGGAAGAAGGCTCATGAGTAGATTGGTTCTACTGCGTAATCTAATGTGTGACCCTTAGCAAAATCTTGATAGCGGTGGATAAAAGTTCTATGTTGTAAAAGAAGTTTCCGATTTTGATACAAAAAACGTTGTTTTCTTAATTTGTTTATATAACCAAGAGGTCTTTGGGGTATTGTGACTTTGATTTTATTCTTCAGAAACGTGGTGGACTTCCACTTTCACAGCATGGATTTTTTGATTTGTTTTGATTTGACATTTTCAGGATGATCTTTAAATCTGATTTAAATGAATTTGTGAAAACATGACAAGCAATTTTAAATAAGTGTTTTAAAACTGAAAAAGATTGTGTATGTTCAAAAATCATGAATGATCTTTATTGATTTTGATGGGTTTTTTTAATATTTGTACACAAATCAAACAGACTCACACTTAAGGACAAGTAGGTCATCATTATACTCACAACCCATAGCTTGCAATTACATTGACTCACACAGCAGTGTCACCCCCTAGAGGGTGCCCGTGTTTTTGTCATTGCCAGGCGCGTACTCAAAGTGACAGACGTAGATACTGAATCCCTTGAGCAAACAATCCTCGGTAATTATATGGTGAGTATCTTGGGGGCAGATTCTTCCCTCCCCTTGCACCATGAGTATGACAATGTATGGATACTGACTCGGCGAGCAACTACTCTATGGTTCATAGATAGGGTTCCATTCAGTGTGGAAAATAGATAAACTCCCTCAAGAGACCTCCAAATCTTTAGAACAAAGATTTTGAGGATGGTTATCTTGCCTACTACCGTCAAGTTGGACTTTCATCAACAACTTGCATTTTTATTATAGTGGGTTGGATAACCTGGCTTTGGTTGTTCCCACTTAGGTCGTTCCCATAGGGTGAGTACTTTTTTCCACTACTACAGGCCTGCTAAAGGATTTAATAAAGCGTAAATGACATGAAATAAAAGTGAATCTGGCACTTTGGTCACCCAGTCAAGGGGAGAGCATAAGCCTAATCACCACAAGCACAACATATAAGTTTTTTCTCTTTTAAGAACCCAAAAAGAAATTTTCTAATCTATGTGAAGGTGTTGCTTCACAAAAATCATGATGTTCTTTTTAACTTCTACTATAAAAATGTGGTGAGTATCCTAGGATTGATAGATTTTCTTTAAGAAAAACAAGAAAGTGACTATCCTAGATTGATCAATTTTAGTCCAACTTTGAAATGACTATCCTAGATTGGTCAATTTTAGTTCAACTTTTGAAATGACTATCCTAGATTGATAAATTTTATCTCAACTGTGAAAAGTAAGTAAAATATGGCCGCGGAAGCGTCAGATCTAGATTGTTTTTACAAAAGTGTTGGAATATGGCACCGAAGTGCTAAAACCCGAAAGTGCCGAAACAATGTACTGAAACATCGAAGTTTGTCTTGGAAGTGCTAAATCACCAAAGCGCCGAAACAGTGTACCGAAGCACCGAAGTTTGTCATAGAAGCACTAAAATAGTGACTGGAAGTGCTGAAACTCCAAAAGCACTAGAACAGGAACTGGAAGGGCTAAAACTTTTAATGAAAGTGCTAAAATAAATCACGCTATAAACCTACATAACACTTTCCAGAAAAAAATTGAAATTTTGATAAAATTGGGGATAATGCCCCACGGTGGGTGCCAAATTGTAAGTGTGGAATGAGGTAAATAACATAAATACACTTCTTAATATGATATTATATCAATGATTAAACAAATTGAATCAATTCAACAAAGTAATCAATCGAAATCGTCATATTGTTCTCTATCCTCAAAGATTTATTAAATCACTATTGCTCTCAGATTGTTAAGCACTATGACTGTTAAAATGACTATCTGAAGAACGAGATGATACTAAAATGCAATACTAGATTATAACAATGTAAACTAGCATGTATGAAACAGATAATTGCAGCTACAAGAGGCAGCCATTGATGTGAAGCTTGATTGTTGAATTGCTTGAATGTTGATGCTTGATACTTGATGCCTGGATTCCTACAGAGTAAGAGTACAAGAGCCTGATTATTTGGATCCTTTTCTTGGTTGAATGATGCTTTATTTATAGATTTGCTGGCTATAGAAATGCAAAGGGAAAGCTTTGAGAGGCTTGGATTCAATCTAGAGATTTGAATGGTGATAGATTGAAGAGATTGAGAGAAAGATGGAGATTGTCTCTACCCATGAAAACACCAGGCAAGAGAAGAGGAAGAATTGATGGAAGAGGATTGAGAGATCAAATTCCAAATTTGTCTCCAATTTGTCTCCAAAACTTCCCGTGAAGTTTCAATCAATTAATTTGACTTATTTTTGACATAAATTAGACATATTCCTCACTCACTCCAAAAGTGGGAAACCTTGAAGATGAAAATATAAGAGAAATATGGGACATTTCTGGTCAAAGCCCCATTCATATTGTTGATAAATAATATATAATGGATGATGAACTTCTACAAGGAAGAATTAAAGAGATTGTTGAGAAAACATTGAATTCTGAGAAATCAGGGGAAGCTGAGATAAAAAAAAAAAAGGTATAGAGTCCTCACAAATCTTGGATGATGAACCAAGAAATGATGAGAATCTTGATGTTTTAGGACAACAAGAAAAGAATGCTCCAAGGACTGATGCTGAAAATAAGGAAAAATAGGAGAATGCAAGCCTCAGAGAGAAAGAGATAGTGACAAATCAAGGTAATCCAAAATCCATGCCAATGAGGATAGGGAATGTTGAGGTTCCAAAAGTTGTGACAGGAAATGTTGAAATTTTGAGAGAGGAAGTTCCTAAACATGTTGATTATTAGGAACAAGGTAATACTAAAAAGGAAATGTAGAATGAAGAAGTACCTGATTGGTTAGTCAAAAAATTGGCTCCATCGTTGGATGTGGAATTAGTGCCTCTAGATTTTAGAATTTTAATGCAAGGAATAAAAATCCCAAAACCTAGAGTTAGAGAGAAGATAAGACATACTATAAAAAGGAATGTAGATGGAGGGATATTTATCCAAGTAGCTACTCTAGTAGGAGAGAAGAGAAAGCATGAAATAATAGCTAGGGATTATAGGGTAATGAAAATTGATGTAGGATATTCATCATGGGGACATGAGTTGGAAGAGATGAAAGTAAATTTAGAGACTACTATTGCCCGAGTGAAGAATAATAAGAAAAAGAAAAGAGAATTAAAGGAATGGATCACTTTCCTAGATAATTTCATTCGCCCACTAGCCCACTCTAGTAAATTACAAATTAAATTAATATAGAATCCAATGATACTATCTAAAGAGTAGGTATATGCTATTACGACACTTCACCATAAGGTAGGCATGTTTTAGGAATTGACAGAATACCTGGTGAGGAAAGGAAAGATTCAATAAGGGACGCGATTGGGAGGTGTAAAGAGGAATACTATTGGTAAGAAAAGTCTAGAAGAATTGAGGGTGAATGTTGATTTCTCTAAGAATAGACTAATGTAGAGAGGTGGAAGCTAAAAGTTCTTCAAATAAATGTGCAAGAATTGATAAATGAGAAGATAGTCACAGAATAGGAAGTTCCAATATTTGAGAAATGGAGGAAACAATTGAATTGGGAAAGTGAAACTTTAGAATGTGTAAGTGGATTAGAAAAGGTCACTGAGATATGTAAGAAGCTGATAGATAAAGATGAGAGCTTTCCTAAAATGCTTTCTTAGAAAAGCTATGACCCTCAAACTTTAGGACAAGATGTAAAGGAAGTAAAAGCTTTCAAGGAATGGATTGAAAAGGTGAATAAGGATCTTGTTCAGTCATCAATTTGAGAGGTTATAGATGATATCATAAGGTACATGAATGTTATGACCAAATATGAGACAAAAGGAATGCAGAGAAATGAGAATATTATTCAAATATTGGAAGAGTATGCTAGGCATAAATACAACTAGAAAGTAGTTCAAGGCATTTCAAAAGAATGTATGCATCAAGTGTTGATTTATTTATGAGAATATCAGTAGAGAAGAGGTGAAGATGAGACTTTATACCAAGAGTCCAATGAAGAAGAATAGGTAGTTGGGTATCGAAGGATGGAAGTTCTATGCATGGGTATAGTATTAAAATGAATATCATAGGTTTATTCTTGGACTGAGCAAAGATAGTTAACCTTAGAGGTTTTGAAGAGTATTGATAGTTTCGTTTTCTGTGTAAAGTACTCATGACCTAGAGCCCAAAGTTTGGAGTTTGTTGCTGAAGAAAAGTAAAAAATATCTTTGAATTTTCCTAGAAAGTCTTGATGCCAATTTTCACCTGGGTAAGTGCAAGAAGTTGGGTCGACATTTAGGGGAAGTGTCAATTTTCAGCTTTAAAATAGGTACCCATTCATTTTTTAGTACAAGTACCCATTTTAAAGTGGGTACTCTTTCAAATAGTTTGAAACTCATAATACATGTTTTTAATTTGGATTTAGGCTTAAAAAAGGAATGGTAATCGAACAATTAGCCTTAGACCTACAAGTACAATGTCATGGAAATTTAAAGAGAAAAAATAACTTTGGCAATATAGCTGATGAGGTTTTTTTCAAAATTGTTTTATAAAATTAAAACCCAATATAGATAACAATGTATAATTTTCAAATATGTAATTTTTTCCATGATTGGATTAGTATTTTGTTTTTTGAATTAATTTATGATGAAACTGGTCCACAAAATTAAAATTTTAGGTTTTCATATTTTCTTAATAACTTTTAATTTTTTAATTTGCTTGTTAAAAAAATTACATGGCATTGATCAATCTATAAACAATTCTATACACAATGAAAAAATAAAAATTCAAAATATGACAAGTTTAGGTCAAGTTATGGTATTTGTACATGAGGGTTTTAAAAACCATCTATTAGGGCCAATAAAAAATAATTAATAAATAAATATTTAGAAAAAAATTATAAAAAAATATCCTCACCAATACTCACTATAATACACATCTTCCACCAAAATGAATTAGAAAAATATTTTTATTTAGGTCAAATTATGGTGTTCGTATAGTGCATGGTATGGTCCTAAAAACTGAATTTTAAAAAGTGGTTTTTATACATACGTATTAAAAAATACTTTGTATCATTTAGGTATTAGAATAAATTACATTTCTGAAAATTGGACTCAAAATACTAAATTTCATATTACTGAAATATTTTAATATTAAATGTGTAAGTGCCTCAAATTTTTAGTCCAACTCTGAAAAATTATGAAAAATCAAGAAAAACACTTCCACTTTTTGAACATTTTGTGGACCCAACTTCTTGCACTTACCCACTTACCACATACCACATTTTGATTTGTTTCTTTGATTCTCTTTGATGGGATAAAGTTCAAACTCTTCAGGGCCTTGTTTCTATAAAGGTTTGTTAGCTACTTTATTTTATTTTTTAAGTTCAAAGTTTGTGGATGTTGGAGAATTAAAACTTTTTCAATTTTTATTTTTTCCTATTTTTTGTTCCATTTTAGACTAGAAACTTGTATGTTTCATTAGAAGTTAGCTAATATCAGAGCCAATTTCAAATCTATTTCTTGATATAAAATCTTACGTAGTTGATTGTTTGTTCTTATCAGATAAGACTGTGTTGCATCATTTAAGGGTGCTTACTGACACTATCTAGTGGCAAATGATCCCCCTTTACACTATTGCATCATTTTATGCCTAGTTTTTGTTGATGGTGTTTTCATGCACTTCTCAACATAGGTAATGCTTAGGTGCATCACCTCTCTTGAAAAACAATCTTCCACAATTAAATTGTAGAACACTATCCCAAGGTCTCTCGGATGTCAGGTCTTGACAGTGCTTGGAATATTTCAATTGTTTATGTGATTTGCTGGAATCACAAGGTGGACTTATGGATGAGTTACAAAGCGGGGAAGTTGGATCTACAAATGGAGTTCTTAAGATGGGAAAGTTGTTGAGTGTTTGCTACAAGGTCAAACAATAGTCTAGAACTCCATTTCAACATAAGATTTAGCTTTACAATGTGCAATGAACCTTTCCTAAGGTTACTTATTAAAACAAAGGAAAAAGGGTAGGGAAGAGAAAAGGTTCCTAGATCTGAAACTATGAATGAACAGTGATAATGGAGGTTGCTACAGTAGACAAACTCCCTAAACTAGGTTTTGCTTGGCCAAGAGGATCCTACAGTTACACAAAACTAGTGCAATCTTCTAAGGACTGCATATTTTCAGTTTGCATATGCACATCATGAACATGCAAGCGAACTAGGTTGCAACAATCAAATAAATAAACCCAGGCTAACTTTGCACAGCAGTTTGCCATCAACAAGAGCCAAAAGTATGGGCTAAAAGTTCATCAAATAATGTAACAGCAATCACCATTACCACTTCCATTCAAAAATTACAACTAAAACTAACTTGGAAGGTAGAACCATGCACACATAATTAGCAAAATCAAAATGTAACACCCATAGATCATGCAATGCTACTTTCTATTACTATAGAATATTTTTACAACAGCTCTCCAACAACTACAAATGAGGGGGAGACTCCTGTTTATAGTTTACCAAAACCCAAATGAATGGATATGATTGAGTTACATTGTTTGGCCTAGATTCAATTACATTAGGGATTCACCTACCCCACAATATTAAGTAATTTAAAATATATCTTTGTCTTTTCCCTATTCTGTCCTGTAGTGGTAAGTCATTGTAGCAGTTTTATCTTCTAGCTAATTTCCTTTTTACTGTAGCTGAAACTATCTAAAAGCCACCTTCTCCTAATGGAATTGCAATATTCCTTATTGGATCAAATGGTTCTATCGAAAGACCCACGGTAGGCTTCTTGAAACAAAAAATGAGAGGCCGAAATGTTGTTCTGGAAATGCTGTTTTGAAACGGCCACGAGAGCACGGAATTCCGGATGGTACTTCTCGGATGCAAATTTAGAATTTGAAAAGCCAGGGGAGGATAAGACCCCATTTTACCATCTGGGTCAAAGTCCTTTTTTGATTTGGAGGTGCGCTAGTACGTTGCGAAAATATGAGCTCGGAATGCCGCTGTAGGAATGTCGTTTTGAAATGGCCACGAGAGCACGAATCTTCGGATGGTACTTCCCGGATGCAAATTTGGAATTTGAAAAGCCAAGGGAGGGTAAGACCTCATTTTAACATCTGGGTTGAAGTATTTTTTTGATTTGGAGGTGCGCTAGTATGTTCCAGAAACACAAGGCCGGAATACTGCTGTAGGAATGTTGTTTTGAAACAACCTCGAGAGCACGAAACTCCGGATGGTACTTCCCAGATGAAAATTTAGAATTTGAAAAGCTAGGGGAGGATAAGACCCCATTTTAGCATCTGTGTCAAAGTCCATTTTTGATTTGGAGATGTGCTAATACGTTCTAGAAACATGAGCCCAGAATGCCGCTGTAGGAATGTTATTTTGAAACGGTTGTGAGAGCATGAAACTCCGGATGGTACTTCCCAAATGCAAATTCAGAATTTAAAAAGCCAAGGGAGGATAAGACCCCATTTTAGCATATGGGTCGAAGTCTGTTTTTGATTTGGAGGTGTGCTAGTACATTTCGGAAACGCAAGGCCGGAATGTCGCTGTAGGAATGTTGTTTTGAAACGGCCGCGAGAGCATGGAACTCTAGATGGCATTGCCTAGATGCAAATTTGGAATTTGAAAAGCTAGGGGAGGATAATACCCCATTTTAGCATCTGGGTCGAAGTCTGTTTTTGATTTGGAGGTGCGCTAGTACGTTGCTAAAACATGAGCCCGAAATGACGCTGTAGGAATGCTATTTTGAAACAGCCGCGAGAGCACGGAACTCCTGATGGTACTTCCCGAATGGAAATTTGGAATTTGAAAATTTAGGGGAGGATAAGACCCCAATTTAGTATCTGGGTCGAAGTCTGTTTTTTATTTTGAGGTGCGTTAGTACGTTCCAAAAACATGAGCCTAGAATGCCGTTATAGGAATGGTGTTTTGAAACAGCTGCGAGAGCATGAAACTCCGTATGGTACTTCCCAGATGTAAATTTGGAATTTGAAAAGCCATGGGAGGATAAGACCCCATTTTAGCATCTGGGTCAAAGTCCGTTTTTGATTTGGAGGTGTGCTAGTACGTTCCGAAAACACAAGGCCGGAATGCCGCTATAGAAATGCTATTTTGAAACGGCCGTGAGAGCACAAAACTCTGGATGGTACTTCTCAGATGAAAATTTAGAATTTGAAAAATCAAAGGAGGATAAGACCCCATTTTAGCATTTGGGTCGAAGTCCGTTTTTGATTTGGAGGTGTGCTAGTACATTCCGGAAACATGAGCCCAGAATGCCATTATAGGAATGTTGTTTTGAAATGGTCGCGAGAGCACGGAACTCCGGATGGTACTTCCCGGATGCAAATTTGTAATTTAAAAAGCTAGGGGAGGATAAGACCCCATTTTAGTATCTGGGTCAAAGTCTGTTTTTGATTTTGAGATACATTGGTACATTCCAAAAATATGAGGCTGGAATGTCACTGTAGGAATGCTGTTTTGAAACAGTCGTGAGAGCACGGAACTCTAGATGGTACTTCTCATATGCAAATTTAGAATTTGAAAAGTTAGGGGAGGATAAGACCCCATTTTAGCATCTAGGTCGAAGTCCATTTTTTATTTTGAGATACGCTGTGTAATGCCCCACCAAAGAACCTTAAAAAAAGTTGCAATTAACATCATAAGCAAACCAAATTTTTTTTTATAAAGTGCATTTAACATACACATTCACTTACTAATTAACAACAACTTCTAATACTACAAGATTATGATTACTTTAACCCACATATACATATTACATATAACCATAGCAGTATGAATTGTATAAAATAAACATCATACATCATAAGAATACCACATAACATAATAAGATAATCAACCAAGATACAATCTCATAAACATTATCTTAAACCAATAGTTACATCACTTATTCTCAGAATGAGACACTAGTACATAAAGTTACAATTACAGAATTTCACCTCATAAACATAAGAGGGATAAAATAATTTATACAAGTTAAAATATTACAATGCAAGTAATTACAACAAAAACCACGAGCTGTCCATCTGGATGTCTCGCCACCAAGTACTGAAGATAGATGAGGACCCAATGATTTTGGTGCATATTCCACCCAACCAATGTGGTACCTGAAGGCCCACCCCCATGCTAAGAGATAGTAACAAAGCAACATGGACAAAGATCTACTACCTCTAACCAAAGGCAAACTCAAACTGACTCATACTGTTATAACCAACCAAATGAATTAATAAGTACGAATTAAGTACAACTTAAGTAAAATACAAGTACAAATCAAATACAATACATGTACAAATCAAGTACAATACAAGTACAACTCCAACATCACTGACATAGGTCACATTGCTTCCAAACATAAAGTAGATCAAGTATGTTCACAGAACCATACATATAAAACAATTAACAACAGTTGTCATAGATAGAGTGTCATCACAAGGTTTGTCATGAGATCTCCTCTAGGCATTCTTTATAGGCTCCGACACAAGTAATCCTGGTGGCCTCAACCGAATCCCGACACTCATACTCACTCATGCGGAATCAACTACCTCTCGCAAGAACTAGATAGTTGATCTTGCCATTCCAGGCCTTCTCACTCATCCCAAGTCTAAACGAGCCCTTGTGTCTATGAGTGAGGATTAAATTATCTTGATTAATGTGAAAAGTTAATCCTAATCTTCTAAGTACATTATTTTAATTATCAGTTGTTTAAATCACTCCTAAAGGTTATCCAGTTTACCTCTTTGGGCTCTGGGGCCTAACAGAAGCCACTCTTCTATTCGATAACACACACTTAAACAATCCACCAAGGGAACCACAAGTGCATACCAACTAGGCATCATAATCCACTCCAACACAAAAAGGATACAAAAAAATAGAACTCACTCTATACATCTTGGAGACAACAAACAAATAGTCCACTCCTTTCATAGGAGGTACAAAAGATCTCACTCCAAACATCTTGAAGGCAACAACACATAGTTCACTCTTTTCACAGGAGGCAACAAGATGAAACCACATAACAAGGTCACTCCATACAAGGAGACACGGATCCCATAATCCGCTCCTAAACTAAGGAGGTGCAAACATCCCCGTTCATGAAAACCGGGTAAAACTGAGAAGACGCCATGCACTACCCAAGGGAAAACAACTGGATGGCATAAAGATTCAACAACCTTTATCCTCTAAGATCTTCTGGAAGACTTATAATTTAGGACTAAAATTAAATCCCAAAATCAATAATGCAATTTGACGACATAGCAACAAAAACATTCAAGTCATCAATCAAATCTAATATTTGGATTTCCTAAATCCATACTCATTCAATAGGTAGTGTTGACAAAGTCAAAGACATGATAAGTAGATCATCTAAAATAATCATAACCCCTATTTCCTTTTTCATTATTGAAAATCTAAAACAATTAAACTTACTTCCCTTTACTGAATACAAAGAATTAAATCCTTTAAGATAATCATGAGGAAGATACTACTTTTGGATATACTAAATCCATATCTCTTTCATAATCCAATCACAATGATTCAATTAATCTAAATAGAAATTAATAAATAATATAATTGATTGCCTCATCAATAAAACAACTTCTTAATTTACTTTTAAATCGACACAAATCCATGCAAGTAAAATTTTTCCATTTCCTAACCAAATCTTACATCTCATTCAATTTTCTATTCAACACATTCAATCATTTTAATATAATAACATATTGTTTCTCTATCCATTTTCCATATACACTAATCAATCGAATTTTAAGTCTCTATTCAATAATATATTGCATTATTTAAATCGAATATTTAACTCTTTCAAGTAAACTTTAACAAGCCATTTTAAAATAACAATAATTTCTCATATGTTTATAATTTTAATTCCACTAATCTAATATACAAATTTTATTTAAAAATAATATAAATAAATATAATAGTTTAATATTATAAATTATAATATAAAATATTATTAAATAATATTTTAATATTATAATAACAATACATAAAATATTAATATTTATAAATATCAATTTATTATTATTTTATTTTCAAAGCAGTCATGGAAAAATAATTTAATAGCAGTCTCATGTTTCAAGCATAACTCAAAAAGTACGATCTGGGTATTTGCGATTTTTGGACAGAGGTAAGAAACTTTCAAAATGCAAAAACCCTTTAAATTTTCGGAAAACCCAGTTTGTGAAAGTAAAGTTATAGGTGACGCAATCAGACCATTTTACTATGAAAAATATAACTATACTGCAAATTTTAAAATCCGATTTTTAATAACAAACATAGGGTTTTATTTTCTAAAATCATTCTAAATGCATTGTTCAATCTCTATGTTTGATTTCAATAACAATAAAATCAATTTCTCCAAATAATTTAGATTCAACTAAGGTTTTCACAATTTTCACTCAAGAATTTTCACAAGTAAAGGCTGTAAATTTATTTAATTCTTTTCTTCTAATATCAAATTTATTTTGTAAAACAGATTTAACAAACAAATCTTTAATCATTACTATTAAAAAAAAACAATCAAGAACAATAAAACACAAAGAGGAAAACCTGGTACAAGAAGCTACAGGAAGAGATGAATTTCTGATGCAAGCTTCCTCCAAAGATTTCTTGAATTTTCTTCAATCCTCCAATGAATCCAATCCAAAACCAAACAAATACAAACAATGTTTCCTTCAATCAATTCTACAATCAAACTTTCTTCAAACCCTTGTGCAAATTTTTCAAAATTTCTTCCCTGCTGTAAAAATGTTTTTTTTTTAAATCTCTTTCAGTTGCCCTAAAATTAAAACATGTATTCTTTATAAATCAAAAATACCTAATACAACCCTAATTCACATTACATGCCAATTAGATATTTCAATTTCAATATTTACAACCCTAATTCACATTACATGCAAATTAGATATTTCAATTTCAATTTTAATTTTCAATTTCAATTTCACTTTCAATTTCAAATTTCAATTTCACTTTTCAAAAACCCACTTTCAATTTAAAATGCAATTTCAAATAATAAATTAATTTCCAAAGTTGCAACCAATTTTTCAAATAAACATTTAATTACAATTTCTAATTTAATTCCCACACGTTGGAATTAAATTCCAAAATTAATTCTAATTCTTTTATTTCTTTTCATTCTCTTGTATCATGTTTAATTAATTAATTTAATTATTTAATAACTAAATTCAACCCCTTGGATCAAATTTAAGTAATTAAATAAACTAAATATAATTAATTAATTTAAGTATAAACTTTTATCCACATTGCATTATTTAAATTAAATAATCATCAACATGATTTAAATGCAATTATTCTAAGTATTTATTTCCAAATCAATAATCTTTCAGAAATAAATAATATTAAAACAAGACAAATTATAACTCGACACACACAACTGATAACACACTAAGGTTAGGGCATAGACTTGACACATGTTACCTAGCTACTATCTCCCGTTCAACTTAACCGTTGGATCGATACGCTCAAACCTATGAAACCAGGTGGAGTTAATGTCATGTACCTGCAATCCTGCAACCAAGTAAATAATATCATACAATATATCCAACATATAATACACACCGTGAAGAACGAATTACGGATTCGCAGGGCGCTCGCAAGCGAGTGATGGGAACTCATCCTCTTCACCCATACACTCATCAAAACTAACACTTCCATCATAATTCCAATAATCTCATAATAATATCTCATGCTAACTCTACAACATCATTAATCCATAATGCATGTGAAACAATAATCAGATAACTACATCCCACAATAATATTTGTCACTCAATAGTAACGATCAAAACATCATAACAAAATGTATCCAGTATCAAAGTAATTGCAACCAAACATAACATAAAGCAATTTGAACAAGAATCAAAACGGAGGGGTATTACACGCTGGTACATTGCAGAAACATGAGGCCGAAATGCTGTTGTAGGAATGTTGTTTTGAAACGGCCGTGAGAGCATAGAACTTCAGATGGTACTTCCCGGATGCAAATTTGGAATTTGAAAAGCTAGGGGAGGATAAGACCCCATTTTAGCATCTAGGTTGAAGTCTGTTTTTGATTTTGAGGTGCACTGGTACATTCAGAAACATGAGGCTGGAATGCTACTGTAGGAATGTTGTTGCAAGAAAGCCGTTGCAGGGAAGCCGTTGCAGGGAAGCCATTGTAGGGACATAGTTTTGGAATTTTCAAAACTTTCTGAAACTTAACGAAACCTTGTCAGTTCACTTAGGCACCACAAAAGCATCCAAAATCCATAGGAAATCTATCCCCAAAGTCAAAGAATGAAGGAAAAAGTGAATCGAGCGAGTGGGAGGGCAAAGCCCGAAAACCCCAAGACTTAGCAATTTTTTATTTAGGGGGGAAAATATGGTAAAAAAAAATAAGACTTTGAAGGGCACGTTGACCAACTAGGACAACAAAATGAGGGGTACGCAAAATGAGACAAGAGCAAAGAAGCTCATCGGGAGCGAAAAAAGAGGGTCCCTGCCTAGGGCAGGGCGTGTGTGCAAAACATGCACAATAGTTTTGATGCAACTTGGTGATGTATGGAATGCTTTCTGCTAGTTTGGTTATTTTTTTGAGGCATACATGGATAATACCTAGAAGAAATTTAACTTTTCAATACTTTTTATGCTTTATTTTAGAATAGATGCTTTATATTCTAAAAAATATTCCAAAAGTGATAAATACATGAAGTTTTATTATAAATCTTTCGATTCTATTAATTTGTCAGATGCTTAATGCTAAATGAATTTGTTGTAACTGTTGTATCGTAGAATTTGACTATTATTATACCACCCCATCTATAGTGATGAGTTTATTTAACATAGATTCACTTATTCAATTTGTTGTGTATAATGATCTTCCAAAGAATCTAGATAAATTATGTCTACAGTACTACCTTTACAAAGATTCAAAAGAGCATATCAATATCTTCAAAGATACATGCTTTAGTGTAAGTATACAACATAAAGACATTGTGTGTAGGTTGTTTCCTTACATGCTAATCGATGAAGTTTACCAATTGTATATCAACCTACCCTGTAATTCTATTAGGAAATGAGAAGACATCGAAAACCAATTATTAGCTAGGTTTAGAACACCAATAAATCCTAGGTTGCTATATCTTCATTTTTATTAGATTAAAAGGTTCGATGGTGAACCTATAATTGATTGTAATGACAGATTCCAAAAGGCTTAATCTAGGTTTCAAGCACCCTATGTGGTAGAAATTTTTTCTATAGTCACCATTTATTACATGGTAGTTGATCCTTTGAGTGCGATGTTTATAAAATAGAAGGAAAATACTCCTACTACCCTAATTGAAGCCTATGTAGAAGCCATAAGTGTAAACCTAGAAATGAAACACCTTGGAAGTGGATCATCCATGAATAATGGAAATGGATTAAACAACTATCATATACCAAGTATGAGTGGAGTTTTGTTAAATTATACAATGAATCCAAACTCTTTTCCTTCAGTGGTCCAAAATGGGACATTTCCTCATAATAGTTTCTTTCAACCAAGAAATAGTCAAGATTTGGTCCCACACCCTAGTCCAACTATCACAAAAATATATCTCGATGGAAATTATTTCTTCACCCAGACTCTAAAGATTCAAAGAGTAAAGAATTAGGAAGATAAAGAAGAGATTAAGGAAATAACAACTCAACTTAAGAGATTAACCACAAAGGTTACACAATTGAGAAATCAGAACTTTTACTCTTAGAGTAATAATTAAAATTCACAAGGTTGAGCATACAATCCTCCTAGATCGCATAGACCTTGGAATACATGACAAAACAACAAAGGAGTATACACACCTTTAGATAGTGCCAATTTTTTTGAAAATAGGTCTACATTTAAGGTGAACTTAGTTGAACTCGCTATGAACAATTGGTGTAGAATTTATAATATAAATTCTCATTCAGAAGTGGATTTTCCATAGTTTAAAGCTATGTTAGATGTTTTTTGGCTATAACACACCATAACAGTCAGTGTGACTCTCACCCGCCCCAAGGGAATGAGATAGTTCTAGTCGGATATGACTCCACATTATTCCTTGATAGTTACATGTGGTTTGAGTCACCCACCATTGTTGAGAGTAATACTTATGAGCAAGAGGATAGTTCAACCATGACTTTAGAAACATACATGTTTCCTTACCAGCATGAAAATGAACCTCAAGATAAAGTTGATGAAATTAATGCTTTTCAATAGTTTTCAAAAGGACATAGCTATAACTTGAGGAGTAATAAAAATGGTGGAAGTAGATTTAAAGGGACTTTGACCATGTCAATTCCTCCTAACAACTTGAATACTCAAGCTGATGAAAAATATAGTAATACTCTAGGGTTATTGAATATGACCTTGCAACAAAATAACTCGTAGAATATTCCACGGAGTGGAAAAATAGAATTCGCTAATCAAAGTTGACGCAGTCCAAGGTAGGAGGGTCTAGTGAGGGATTGTCCAACCTCGCAACTTAAACAAATAACACTCAAATCTTATAGATATACAATGGAATCTAATAGGTAATCAACATAAAGATAATAGATATGCAAGAACCCATGACACATGAATTATCCTAGGAAAACACTCAAAGGGAAAAACCCAACTTTCAAAATTCAATCCTTATTGTATTATGATCTCAAAATACATTACATATGCCACTTTGGCTTTACAGATGCTAAGCCACAACCCAGAAATTACAAAAAAATCATATAATAACAATCTTTCATCGATTCTTCCTTCTGCTTCAATATTTCTCTGCTCTGTTCATCTTACTGAATCAAAACACCTCATCACCATGCTTCATGAATATTATTATTCACACTTCATCTCTGACTTCAAAAGATTAGAACATTGTTCGCACACAAAAATTTAACACATCTTGCACATATATCTTCTTGCTTACCCTTTTCATTCTCAATCTCCTCAAAATAATTGGTCTTATATATCTGCATCCAAGGATAAAAATCTTCTACATGTCGGCCCAACAATATATAAAAAGTGTACAAATTGTTAGCCCAAATTCATAAGTTATTATCAATGCACATAAACCAAGGTTGGCCCAAACATAGTAGGCACCCAAAAAAACATGCCTCAAACATGAAACACCTTAAACAATTAGCCTTGAAGATCCACAACACATTACAATCACCCTGTTGGCCAAGAATAGGGAAACATGAATTCCCAAAAGGAAAATCAACAATCGTGAGCACAACAAACAATGTGAACCAACAACACAGCTAGATCACAATCTAGAAACATCCAAGAATCACCACTAATGATCCACAACAACTCAGATTACAAGAATCACATCAACTTCCTTTAGGAATACCAAATAAAGCAACCGAACAACTGTTAGAACAAAAATACTCATACTTGATCAAATATTCATGCGAACCTTTGAAAATTTTGGTGGATAAACTAGAGAGACTTTTCAACAAACCCTTTAATTCAAAACCTCTCATCCTCAATATACTAAGTTAGCCATCATACTGAACTTCACTGCATCACCAACCACCTCTATAACTGAATGTTCTTTGAATCTTCCGAATGCCCTTGCATCAAAATATTGAGGTTATTTAAAAAGTAAGCCTCTTCACTTTGGGCTAAGTTATGTGAAAATCAATGTTGTCTCTTTGAATTGGTTCATAAATCTATTCATAGGTACTTGCAACTAACACACGGTCGGTGATCTGTTCAAGTCCATCCTACAAAACTACCTCAAATGTAAGTTGGATTCAGCAGTGTACCTACAAGCCTTGCACTAACTCAATGGTTGATGGTTTGAGAAAGCCTTCTCTGCAAGTTACCTCAAGATAAATGTATGCCTCAATCAAATACAAGTTAGCAAGTACTTGCAACTACCTCAAGGTCAGTGGTTTGTTCAAGTCCACCCTACAAAACTACCTCAAATGTAATATGGATTCAGTGATCTTCTTTTAGGCCTTGCACTGCCTCACTGGTTGGCAGTCTGAGCAAGCCCACCCTGCAAGTTGCCTTAGGTCCTTCATTGTTCGCTTGAATCAAATAAAATTTAACACATACTTACATCCTCTGGAACAATCATATGACTTCCTTGAATCATCAATATCATTTCCAAATTTCCTTTACAACACTTTCTGATCTCTACATTTCCTTTGCACACCTCAAAATATATTTTCTTCTCTACATATACTATTCCTACACTATTCTCTACCTCTGCAATGTAGACCCCCCTTTTCTATTTATGCTTCACAATGGTTCACTTCTTTCAGAAGTCTCCTTAAGATTGTTGCTTCTTCTTTTGGTTCCACTATCCAATCTAATTCCTCCAAAGGTTCCCCTTCCTCTAGATAAACTAATTATGTATCAATAGGTTCTTCTTCATCTGTACAAACTATATTTGCATCCTTTATTTCTGATCTTTCATTAGCTTCTCTGGTATTAGGTTTTTGATGACATTTAATGCTTGATTCTTTCTTCCTCCAAACCTGAAAATAGGTCCCTTCTCTAGCAAATTCTCTTTCACTCCTTTGGTACCCTTCATTGTGATAAGTATTATTACTCCTGTCACTTCTTCCTCTATAGTTTGAATAAATGTGGACTTTTTCTGATCTATATAAGGTCTTCTTTCCCTACAACCTGATCCTTCCTTTCCCTCAACATATGAATGCTTCAATCTGTAAAACTTTCTGAACTTATGAACAACATACTTCCATTTTGATCCATCAATCCATCCATAATTCATCTGTATACAATATGTCCCAAGATTTCTCCCTCTAATTTTATTCCAACACATCTTCTCAGAATGATTCCTTAATCCATAAAAGTTACAAGGATATAAATCCCAACATGATTCCTTTTCATGTCCATGCCTATTACAATGTGAACAATACATACTTTTTCTTTCCTGATCCGAACTGTTTGAAATTGCAATAACATCTTTACCTTTGTTATATCCAAGGCCTTCACTTCTTTCTCTCCTTATTGGTACAATAGGTTTTTTCATTCATTGTTGAGGCTTTCCTATTCCTTTTCCTTCATATCCTATTCTCTGCATGATTTTAAAAATAATACCATCTCCAACAATTACAAACTTAGTTACATTGTTATCTTCAACTTCACCTTCTGCAGCATCACAAAGTGTAAGCTTAGATCTTAGATTCTCATTCTCCTTCTGGCATGCTATAAGTGATTTCTCCAACTAATTAACATGTTCCTTCAAGCTAGATATTTCCTTCTTCTACAAACTGTTCTCCTTGTTCAGCTCTTTCAAAATTTCCTCCAGATCTTTGCTCTTCTTATCCAACTCCTTAAAAAACATGAATCCTTCTTCAAAATTATCTAGTTATGCTTCTAGTTCTTCATTTCTACTTCTTTCAATTTCTAGTTCTTCTTCAAGAGCATCATACTTGTCTTTTCCTAGTTCTTTCATCCTCTCCATCAATTTTGAATTACACTTCCTGATTTCACATAATTCTTCCTCCAAGGTATCGCTTTCACATATCAGGTTCTCTTTTTCCTTCTTTGTTCTTTTCACAATATTCCCCATCTTGTAATTGATTCAAATATAGCTCTTCAACCTACTCTACAACCAACTCTGAAATAGATTTGCAACCAACCAATAGATTCACAACCTACTCTGGTACCAATTGACGCAGTCCAAGGTAGGAGGGTCCGGTGAGGGACTGTCCAACCTCATAGCTTAAACAACTAACACTTAGATCTTATAGATATGTAAGAAAAGATAATAGGTAATCAACATAAATATAATAGATATGCAAGAACCCATGACACAAGAATTATCCTAGGAAAACCCTCAAAGGGAAAAACCCAGCCTTCAAAGTTCACTCCTTATTGTATTATGATCTCAAAATACATTACATATTCCACTCAATCTTTACAAATGCTAGGCAATATCCAAGGAATTACAAACAATTCATATAATAACAATCTTTCATCGATTCTTCCTCCTACTTCAATATTTCTCTGCTCTACTGATCTTACTGGATCAGAACACCTCATCACCGTGCTTCATGAATATTTTTCTTCACACTTCATCTCTGCCTTCAAAATATTAGAACATTGTTAACACACAAAAATTCACACATCTCGCTCATACATCTTCCTTCTTCCCCTTTTTGTTCTCAATCTCCTCAAAATAATCGATCTTATCTATCTGCATCCAAGGATAACATCAAATACATGTTGGCCCAACAATATATAAAAAGTGTACAAACTGTCGGCCCAAATCCATAAGCAATTATCAATGCACATCAACCAAGGTCAGCCAAAACAACATTCCTCGAACATGAAACACCTTAAAAAATTATCCTCAAAGATCTACAACATGTTACAATCACCTTGTTAGCCAAGAATAGGAAAACATGAACTCCCATAAGGAAAATCACCAATCACAAGCACAAAAAATAATGCAAACAAACAATGCAACTAGATCATGATCTAGAAACATCCATGAATCACCAATGGAGATCCACAACAACTTAGATTACAAGAATCACATCAAATTCCTTCAAGAATACCAACTAAAGCAACTAAACAATTGTTAGAACATAGATACTCATAACTTGACCAAATCTTCATGTGAACCTTTGAAACTTCTGGTGGATAAACTAGAGATACTTTTCAACAACCCTTTAATCTACAACTTCTCATCCTCAATATACTAAGCTAGCCATCATACTAAACTTCATCACATCACTAACCACCTTTATAACTGAATGTTCTTTGAATCTTTCAAATGCCCCTACATCAAAATTAATTTGACTAATTATTTGGTAGAAGAAATAAAAAAGGTAAATATCAATCTATCTTTATCAAAATTGCTTAAAATGCCTGTAATCAATAAAATATTCATGAATAAATTAGAATAATATCACAAAGAGAGAATAATTAGCAAGGAGACACAAGCGAATGACAACTTTATTAAAGAAAAAGACAAACACATGGTTCCTATGGTAGATGCGCATGTAGCCTTTTATAATCGAAAGATAGAATCCCCACCAATTTTGCTAACACTAAGAATATTTGGTAAAAATATTCATAATTTCTTGGTAGATTTAGGAGAATCTACTAATGTGATGCCTTTGTACATATGTCAGACTCTAGGCTTAACCCCGATAATTTCCTTGAAGAAAGTTAGTCAACTAGATAAAATTGAGGTAAATGTAGTCAAAACGTTAACATCCATATGCAATTAGTTTCTGACCCTACGATTCAGTACTTTATTGATATCCAAGTGGTTGAGATACCAGACACTTATGGGATGTTATTGAGTAGAGATTGGTCCAAGACTTTGAATGGATATATGGCCACTAACTTCTCACATATGTGGTTACCCTAGAAAGGAGTCCCTAATTAGATTAGGGTAGAGAAAGAACCATGTATGAAGCACATGATCACAAATTACAACCATAAAAATGAAGTTCTATACATAGATGTAGAGCTAGGCATATATGGAATCAAAAAAATTGGAGTTAAGATAGAAGATCTTTTCACATCTAATGCAAAAAATCATAATAAGATAAATCCCAAGATGGACATGTTAGCTAAATCTGACTATTATTATTCTAAAGGAGAAGATAGTCACTTAGATAAATTCTAGAAGAATATTTTTAAAGAAGCTCGAAAGAGTCAAAAAACTAAGGATTCACTAAAAGGTTTGTTGTTACAAGGTTGGTGCAGGTTACATAACTCTACACATTTAGAGGATAGTTGTATGATGTGCTTATAGATCATTCATAGAATTGGAGATTAGCACTATCACGGAAATAAAACTCTTAACAAGTTTGGGCCTAAAACACTTGAAGATAAAATATAGGCAATGCAGACTGAAAACAATAACTTATTAGTTCTTAAGAATATGAAACTAAAAGCCATTGAGGATCAGACTTGGACCCTTAGGTTAGATGGATCAAAATATAAACAAGGAACTAGAGTCAAGGTTGAGTTGATCGGTCCCCAAGATAAATCATTTCTTGTTGCTTATAGATTAAAATTTCAATGTACTAATAATGTGGTAGAATATGAGGCTATCATCCATGGTTTGATGCTCACAATCAAGGAGAAAGCTAACATTATTAAGGCTTTTGACGACTCAAAACTAGTGGTCAAGGAAGTCAAGAAATAATATGTTTGTCATTACAAATGCTTTTCCAGCTATTAGAACTAAGTGTGGGATCTGATAGAATAATTTTATGCTTTTAACATCACTCATATCCCATGAAGATTCAATTAGAGAGAAGATGCTTTGGATACTATCACCATTACTCTAGAATCATTAGATGCTTCTGATTTGTGAAGGTTTACTATTGAGATAGTATAGTTCCCCTTGGTTCCAGATAATGTTAGTAATTTTTAGGTGTTCAAAGATAACCATCACATTTTTGAGTTTATCACTAATACTGACATCTTTGAGGCATAGATAATTGAGGAAGTAGATCACCCGAATGACAAAATTGAAGATGAAGAGTTAGCTCAAGAAAAAGATAATAATATTCTGAAGGGAATAAATGAGTTAGAAATATTATTTGATGTGGATCAGATAATTTGATATAAGGACCTACCTAAAACTAATGGGGGATAGTCCAAATTGTATAATTTGAATACTAAGGAGGACCTGAATAATGTGTTTGTACCTAGAAGGTATGCACTGAGGAAGAATAAAGAAAAAATACTCAAGCACTCATGGATTACTAGAAAGTTATAACATGGACATATAAATATTAAAAGACTTATGAACTTCCATTATTACTCATACAATCTTGCTAAATCTTGATACAAAACCTTTTCAATAGAAATAATGTCCTATGAATGCACTTCTAGAGCCACTGATTCAAAAAGAAGTACAAAAACTTCACTTAGCCTAGATCGTTTTTTCCATCATGCATTCTACTTGGGTGGCATTTTTTTATGTGTGGATTTTTGAAATCTCAATAAGGTGTCTGAAAAGGATAACTATCCCCTACCCTCATTGTATGAAGTACTAAAAACTATTAATGGTTCAGAATTGATGTCCTTCCTAGATGGAATATTTGGGTACAACCATGTAATGGTCATGAAGGAGGAAAGGATGAAGACAACATTCACCAAAAAGTGGGGAACTTTCTCTTACAGAAGAATGTCATTTGGACTAAAAAATGTTGGAGCTATGTTCTAGAAAGTTATGGATTATTCCTTTCAAGATTTGGTAGGAAAGTGCATTATTATATATATGGACATCCTCACGGTTTTTTCTAAGAACATAGGGGATCATGTTCACAATCTCAGAGAAATATTACAGAAATGTGAAACATATAGAGTTTCACTAAATCCTAAAAAATGCATTTTTCGGGTGACTTAGGGAAAAATTATTAGACACGTTATCTCTGAAAGAAGTATTTCAATAGATTCAGATCGAGTGAGTGCCTTACTCAAACTGTAGCCCCATGAAAGTAAGAAATAATTAAAGTCATATTTCAAAAAAATCACTTTCATCCAAAATTTAATCATAGGATTTTTCGAGATAGTGAAACCTCTCAATGATATGTTGAATAAAAATGTGAAAATCAATTGGACAAATGAAGCTAAGCTCACCTTCGAGATTATGAAATCTGAAATTGTAGAAGCACCAGTGCTGGTAAGTTCATATTATGTTAAACCATTTTATATTTACACTTTTGCTTCTAGTCAAACCTATGCAACTGCACTAACACAAAGAGTTGAGAATAAATAAGAGAGACCAATTGCTTTCATGAGTTCTCCCTTTAAAGTGAGGGAGATGAGATATATGGATATTGAGAAACAAAATTTTTCTTTGGTCAAGGAGATAATAAAATTCCAACACTACATTCTCAAAATATAGTTAAGGCAATTGTGCCCGATCCAATAGTAAAGATGTTGCTGACACAAAGTGATCTTGGAGAAAAAAGAGCTAAATAGGTTATGATTTTGCAAGAGTTTGATTTAGAAATCATACCCATGAAGCTAGTCCATGGTCAAGCCTCAGTTAAATCCATCGTTGAGATGATCCACATATTTCTAGTCAATTTTCTACCCCAGATGTAGAAGACCAAGATGATAGATACTCAGATATATGGTGCTATCTTGTTAGTAACAATTTTTTGGACCATATGCAGAGGAATCAAAGAAGAGCCCTGAAAATTAAGGCCCAGAGCTATATGATTAAAGGATATTTTTTATTCGAGAGAAATCATGAAAGTATTTATTTGAGATGTTTAAATAAGAGAGAAGTGGGTGAAGCATTGTAGGAACTACATGATAGGTTTGGCATAGCTCATGAAGTAGCCTTGGACACTGCACACCTCATTCTAAGATCCGACTACTATTGGAAGACTATTTTCAAAGATACATATGAGCATGTAAAACATTGTTATGCATGCCAAACTATTGCAGATAAATTAAGATTTAACACATAGCCATTGCAACCGGTGATGGAAATGCATCCCTTTTCACAATGGGGGTTAGACTTCATTAGCACAATTAACCGACCGTCATGTGTAGGCCACAGGTATGTGCTAAGTGCCACTGATTATTACACTAGGTGGATTGAAGCATGCCATATTAAGAAATGCACCACAAAAGTGGTAATCAAATTCTTGGAAGAAAGCATTATTACCAAGTTTGGAGTACTGTATGCCTTGGTATGTGATAATGGCCTCGCTTTTTCCTCATTGAAATTTTCTAATTGGGCATTTTATTACAATATAACATTGAAATTTTTATCTAATTATTACCTACAAGTAAACGAATTAGTGGAATCATCAAACAAGAACCTACTGGACATAATTAGAAGAATAACTAAAATTAATCCTAGGGAATGGCATTCCCTATTGAAATTTTCCCTTTGGGTAGATCATACCAAGATGACATATGAATTGGGGAATTCCCCTTACCACTTACTCTATGGGATAGATCTTATATTTCCTATAAATTTAAATATCCCAACTTGGCAATTTTCTCAACAGTATATTGGATTAGATGACCAAACTGAAGCTAATTTGTTAGAACTAGTGCATATTGATGAAACGTGTACTCTAGATTAATAGATAATTTTACTAGGAATAAGTCTTGTTGATGGTTAAAATGACACAAAAAATGTTAAAACATAATATTTCTACTCTATTTCTCTTGAAAAAGAAAGACAACATGTAGTAGCCTAACTCCCAAGGTCCTAGTAGTTGGTTCTCAAATGTTTGATGTCACTCAATTGGTTCATGCAACTACAATATTCAAGGGGCCTATGCTGGTAACAAAGGATTCAAGCTATAACTCCTTTTATTGAAATAGTTCCTGTAAATCAATGGGTTTTAAATAAAAGAAAAAGATAGAACAAAGGGGTAAACTAGTAAGTATGAACTGAATTTATCTAGTATCTCGACATATACCTTCAACGATGAATGTTTCCTAATAGATCATATAAACCATAAGATGATATAGTCTGTAGCATAATCTATACCACTACATACATTTTAGGTGCTTAATTAACTTCACAAATATTTCAAGGATTTCAAAACAACACACATTCATTCATCATCAAAATTATAGATCAACATAATTTTTAATAACTTCAACTCAATGACAATCTAATAAGATGATCCTTAAATCTGATTCCTTCAAATGACTTTCATCATTCAAGAAACTCTTATGTTCAGTACAATCACTGCATACAGATAGATCATAACTTATTAATTATCAAACAAAACAACTCAATGCCAAAATCTCCATATTGAGTTAACCTGTAAATCCTATTAACTATAAAAGATTAAGTACAATGTATCTCTACAAAAACTCTACAAAATCCAATCTCTTAGCATTAGGTAAGCAAATCTAGTTCTCAATTAGCCGACCTTTACAAGATGATACCCATCTGGTACTTATAGATATACAAAAAGTTTGAACCTCACTTCTATTTTAGGCTTTCCACCTTTTTAGGAATTTAGACTCTCTTGCAAACTCAGATCAATTTGATCTTGAGTTCTTACATTAGACTTTCAGTCTTAACTAAAAATAGAAAATAAAAGAGAAAAGAAAGTCATGCACTCAAAAAGCTATTAGTGTTGTATGCATGCAACATGCAAAGAAGGAGAACATTATGCATGTAAGGATTCATGCATGTGAAGCTAGATCTGCTAGGAACTCATCGTAACTGGTGAACATTTGATGTAGAGTCTCCATCTCTAGCCCATCAATCCAGTCATCTTCAAATTTAATCCGATCTAGCTCAGCTTCAGCAAACTCCTTCATACTTTTCACCTTTATTAATTCTCTCCCTGCAGCTTTTATCTCCTCTTTGACGTCTACAAGTTGCTCTAACATCAACTCTCCGCCATCATCTCCCTTTTGCATAAGTCCTTGAAATCTTTCATCCAAATTTTCTTTATTTGATTAAAAGGCATTGCCCTCGTTTGTAAATGCATTTATATCTACAATAATGGAAATAGTTGCTTCTAATTCTTCCACTTGCTCAGTTAAATTATTTACAACTTCCTGAATCTCATCCTTATGCTTGCTCAAAATGCCAGTCCTAAACTTTAGTATGTGAGAAGTCTTCTCTACAAAGTCTTTATTGTCTTCCTCAAGTATAGACTGTTCCAGAAGAGTTGTTAGAGGCAATGTATTTATCTTTTCTAACTTTTCACCATACCCCTTATACTCTTCTTCTTGTTTTTCTAATGCCTCAATATATTGATACATCTCTTTAATCAACCCTTCAGTATCCTTGTAGGCTTCAAATCCTTTCACTAAAATCTATCCTACCTCTTGGTTCAATTTATCTATCCATTTTTCTACCATCTCCACCTTTCCTCTAACTTGCACCAAATCATCAACCTCCTTTCTGCTTAGCAAAACAAGAGTATCAATAGCTGCAGCTTGTTGTGACCTTGGAGAGGAGACACTCTTCAAGAGTGAATGTAACTGATCCAATTGAGCCTTAAGCTCATATTTCTTTTGTTTGTCCTTCATCATTCTTGATTTAGTTGTTGAAGCCACCACATCAATCAGATTCATTTGTTAATTCCTAGTGGGTCTTCCCAAATTAACCGTACTCAATTGATAGTCTGTTAGCTGCATATCCCCTACCTCCTTCTCTGTCATAGGCATGGAACATTAAGCAACTATCTCCCCTTTATCTGTGAATTTGGTAGAATGTAATATTTTAGCCTTCTTCTTAGGCCTTTCCTATTCAATTCCCTACATCATGTCCTCCCAATTAAGAGGTTGAGGAGGTGTTCTACCTCTCTTCTGCAGGTCTAACTTCAACCATATAGGAGGACTGGGAGTAGTCATCATCATGGAAGAGGAAGCGGCAACTGTAGAGGGTGGTTGAACATTTACCTTAGGTTGAGAATCAACCGTTGCTTTCTCTTGTTGCTCCTACAGCACATGCATCTACACCAACTTCTCAGCCTCTTCTCTATCTCTTTGTTCTTGCATTTTCTTGTCTTCTTCTTTTCTCAATCTTTCTTCCTCCAACTAATCCTTCTCCATTTTTTCCTTCTCTAACCTTTCCTTTTCTAATTTCTCTTTTTCTAAGGCCTCTCTTTCTAGATTTCCATTCTGCTTGCAAAGCTTTAAGTTTTTCAGCTTCTACTTCTTCTTCCTGTTGCTTCCTAATTAGCTCTTCGACCTCTTTTTCTTTCCTTATCTTTTCTGATTCTTCCTTTTCTATCCTTTTTATTTCTAAGGCCTTGAGCTTCTCTGGCTTTTCCCTTTCTTCTTCAGCTTGTTGTTTCTTTATTAGCTCTTCAACATCTCTTTCCTTTCTTAGAGCTTTAGCTTCTTCCTCTTTCTGTCGAGCTCCCTCTGCAAGTTTCACTTTAGCAACCAGGATTTCCTCTTCCCTTCGGTTTCTTGCTTTCTCCTCCTCAAGATCATGGATCTTCTGTATCAATTCTAACTTGTCATTTTCTTCTTTGACCTTGAGCTCATGCTCTCGTTGCCTCATTTGCTCCTCTACTTCATTAGTGGTTTCCCTTGTTTCAATTTGTTTTGCCTTTAATAGTTGTTGTTGAAGTAGAGCATCAGCTTGCATGTTAGTATCCATTTCCTTTTCCTTCTTCACCGCATCCCTTGCATCAGAATCTCTTGTAGCCTCTTCAAATAGTTTCCATTGTTCTTCTTGTGTTAGAATCTACTCAATAGTATGCCCTAGAGGCACGTTTTCTTGCAAGTCCATTTCTAACAGAGTCTCATCTAAATCTATCTGAACTTCTACAAATTCTTCCTCCACTTCTTTTCCTTTATCGGCTTTAGCCATGGCATGAAGTACTCTTTCTTGAACCTCTTTACTTTTCTTTCTTGTGAGTAGGGCTTGTGTGGATGATTCACCCAATGTGGGCGTAGAAACAATAGATCCTATTGGAACATCTCCCTCTGGTGCCTCTTCTTCTTCATCGACCACCTCAAGTTCTATTTCTTCAACATCTAGAGGAAAGAATTCTAATGGCTCCCTAGAAGGTGTCTTTCTTTTAATTCTCTTGTATCCTTTATCCTTCTTAAGGACTGGTCCTTGAGGAGCTAGAGCTTTCATCATCAACCATTGCACACTTCTATCCAAAACTGCTCTTCCAATTTTCTTAATATCAATTGTTTTTTCCTCATTCCAATCTATTGGATCTAAGCTTTTGGTGCCAATGTTCAAGGCCTCATATGAGGGATCCAATACAATTCCATTATCCACTAACGTGTCAGGAATATTTTCTTTAACACCCAACTCTACCATAATTGCAACTGATAATCTTTCATAGTTCTTCTTCCATAAGTCATATTCATGCTGCTGATCAGACCAAAAGTCCTCTAACAAATTAAAGTGTCTAGTGAACACTGAAGGTAATAAGGAATACATTTTCTTCCTTGGATCAAAATACTTACGAGCTGTATACAATCCCAATTTCAATTGTATTAACTCATTACAAACTACCTTTGCACCCTTCAAGTGTTGACAACCATATTCCCCCAATTTCATGAGAAATTTATGACATCCAGTCTTGTGCTTGATCCCAAACCTAGCATTAACTCTAATGGCTTGATACACAAATTCCATTAGCACCATTCTATTACTATAGCATTTTGGAAGTAAATGTGGATGGTCTTCAAAACCAAAACAACTTGAAGTATGTAAATTTGGCATATTGGATATACCAACTTCCCCATTCAGCAATAAAAGCCATAACTTCTTGACTTAACCTTTATCTTGCATCTCCACTCAACCGATTGATGACCACATATAAAAATGCATCATTGTCTCTTCTGAAATGAGTCTAAACAACTTGAAGAGATAACTGATCATAATGTTCCCATACCTTCTTTTGCCCATCCAAGGCTCGTATTATACCTACTCTATTTAATCTTGGGAAAATCCCTAATCTTGCTATATCATAAACCACATAAGAAGTCATGAAGAAATATTTGGTCTGTCTAACCCTTGTGAGCTAATCATGTATGGCATCAGAAACAATCATTGACCAATCAAACTGGTAATCACCCTAAAATATTACTTGAATAAAATGAAACATCCATTCCTTGAAGTGGAAGGTATCCCTCTTCCCAAACACTCTGGACAACATTATATCAAATCAGATATCTCCTTCTTGAAATCTGCCCTCTTTGGCTGGTCTGCAAGCTTACCTAAAGATTTCTTCTCTTTGCTTAACCATATTTTGTTTAAGTGAGACTTATTGGAGTCTTTATGCTTGCTATATTTCTCCAATGCCTCTGCTTCAGTTAGCTGCACCAGGTTCTTGGGATGAGAAACATTAAATATACTTTCGAACATTTGCAGAGTAAGATCTATAATCACATTATTTTATGAATCCATGCATAATCTTGTAGCAGGATTGTAAGTATTGGCTACTATCAATATCAACTCCGGACACTGGACTGATAAAGGAAACATAGTGATATGTGCAAGACCGGAATCAACAATCCTTTGCGTTCTCCCTATTCAAGTTTGCTCATTGTGCAAAGGTCTCTTCATGTAATTCTTCAAAGCTATACTGGCCCAGATTAGTATCCATGATATCTGATCAATCTAATTCCACCTTGCTCACTTTCACCACGAGATTCATATGATCATACCTCAATGTATAAGGCAGTTGTTCTGGTTTCACCTTCTTTATTTTTGGTGCTATCTTTGATGTTCTAGCCAGTTGATTCCTTTGAGCAGCCTCTCCTGACATCTCTCAATTCTTCTCCAAGCAAACATCTAATTAGATATTTAGATATCATCATAAAACATGCTTTCAAAACATACCTATTATACATATGTCAGAGTCGGAACTAGAAAAAAGCTCCAAACAATCTCTTTTACAATATTGGTGGACTCGGAGAAAAAACTAATATAGAAACTTCACTAACAATGAATGGGCTCGGAGTCAGAGTCGGGGAGGTTATCGGAACCAGGATTGGAATGAAAAATGGATTTGGTTTTCTTCAAATTTTCATTTTTTCCATATTCTATTTCCATTCCACCTCTGCCTCCGATTAGGTTATCATTACTTTGAAGACAGACTTTCCCATTATACACGGAGCTAGAAACGGGATGAGAACGGAATTGATAACTTTCGCAAACAAAATTCTTAAGTTCAAGATCGGTTCTGATCCCGCCTCTGCCTATGTTATCATGCCGTCATCAAATTTATTCATTTTCAACACAAGTTCATAATTAAAACCTAGGTCGCTTTAACACGAAAAGGGGCTTTAAAAACACTACACTGATATGACTGTGGGGAACAATTGCACTTTAGGATATCATTTTTTTTAATCATTTAAAGTGATTACAGAGACCAACGAAACCCTAATCTAACAAACCCAATAAAACTAGGCACAGGTTTAAACCTTTCCATTTTACCTGATGATTAAACCCTAATTAAACAATAAATTTAATCTACCCTAACTTACTATAAAATCTCTAATCTATCTCACTATAGATTCCTAATTTAACAAAAGCCATTAAAAACCCTTAATCTAATCTAATCTACTACAAACCAAAAACAAACACAACGCAATCATGATTAAGACATGAAAGCGACAATCCCCTAAAAATAGAAAGAACTAAAAATGAAAACAAACATAAAAAAAGAAACAACCCGACCAACAATATAAAAGATCCATTCAAACTAGCACACCAAGAATCATGAACGTTTAAAACGAAATGACAATGCGATTCAAAACATAGGCAAACATATATATAAAACACACAACAACAAATGAAACAAAGAACAACAAAGATAAGAAACCTACCTTGAACACAACAATGTGGCTAACCTTCTAAATTGATCCGTTCACAACAATCCTCTGCTGTTTCAATCTTTTCACTCGAGTGAACTCGGCTACTGCTCCTTTGTGCTCTTAGATCTTTAACAATAACAATAATGATCAGCTTAACCCTTAATAAAGGTCAATATGTAAATTTCTACCTACACCGGCAACTGTCATTAATGTATTAAAGTGCAATAAAGGCAGAGTCAGAATTGAGAGTGAACCAACACTTCACAACAGTGCGACTTCAGTCAAAAAGTCAATGACAAAAAATGGCGGGAGCAGAACTAAAATGGAAACGAAATCTCAAATTTACAAAATTTCCAAACCCCATTCCCATCCCGGCTCCACGTCCGACAACTAAAAACAAAACAAAAGCAAATACAAAAAGTTAAGTAAAAGACCAACCTAATAAAACAAAACACAAAAATCGAGACAAAGCAAAAATAAAAATAGCGGAGGTAGGATCAGAATAAATTGTGATTTTGCAAATTTTGATAACAACCATTTTAATTCCCACTATGGCTCTGCTTCCACTAAAGACCAAAAACAAAGGCAAAGAAAATATTGTCGGGATAGAACCAAAAAAAATCCTCAAAAGAACTTGCAGAACCCAATTTTGTTCTGGTTTTGATTCCGATAGAGAAACAAAAGAAAAAAAACAAAGTATTTGGCAAAACTAAACTCCAAACTTTGTTTCAAAAACAACTAAGTACAAAAATAACAAAGGCGGACCCCTTTTGACCAAGGAAAAAGATGGGGTGGTTATGCAAGGCATAACAAATGGCGACTCGGCTGGAAAAATGGTTTACCCATTTTCAAAATACCCAAAGAAAATTTTAGTCACCCAAAAACTACTTGGCTTATAAACACCTTACTTTGAATGAGATCAGATATTTGTAGGATAATCTTGAGTTTGAATCTCAGATGTTATGTGCTCATGAGTTATTTCTGAATCTGAGTGTGTGCTTATATTGTGCATCATTCTTTGTATATACTTTCTCTGCTTGTGAATAATTATACCTAAGTTTCAAGCTACATAAGTTGAGTTCTTTAACTATCGTGCAGTAAAATCCCAGGTATTGCTCTGCTGCCAGACAAACATCCATAGCCCCGATGGAGATACCTCTAGTCCTCTCAAAGCATTGCTCTATTGCCAGATAGGCATCCATAGCCTTGATAGAGATACTTGGTTACCCACTTGATATTGAGCTTGGTTTCCTTTCTTTCTTTCTCTTTTTTTGTTTTGTATGGAAACTCTTTTATGCATCTCTTAATACTCAGATTCAATGAATCTAAAATGTGGGTTGAGTACTACAATGGATTTCATGATAGTCTTAGAATCTAATTTTTCACTTGAAACAAAGATAGAGTCATTCAAAAAAAAATAGGTAATTACTCATGCAGATGTTTTTCTAATTTCATGGCAGATCTTTGATCACAATTCATGAGATATTCACATTTGCATCTTCTATCCTTAATAACTTTTCCAACCCAAATGAGAATGATCATAAAACATAAGTTTTAGAATGAAATCCTTTTCAATGATTATAATGAGAATACCTATACCAATTTATCTCCTAGTACCAATAGTATACCTTGAATAACAACCCCCTAACTTGAGATGAGCAAAATAAGAATACCTAATGAAACAAAACAAAACAAAGAAATAAAACAAAATAAAAAAAAATAAAAAAAACAAAAAAACTTAAAACTAAAAACAAAAACTTAATTATGTATGATACAATATAGTACATTGTTTTTCAAAACACCAGACTTTCTATGCACCAAAATAGTGCTTGAGAAACTGACGATTAACTAGTAATGGAACAAGCTCTCCTGTTAAGGTACTCAAATGAAAAACATTCTTGCCTAAGATTTCAGCTATTTGATAGGGACCTAACCAAAGTCTATCAAAATTATGGTGATCTCCCTTTCTTTCTCTAGCCTTATCCCATAATAGCACAAGGTCTGATATTCTAAAGGCTTTTACTTTGGCTCTATTGTCAAACCAGCGCTTGACAACAACCGGATGTCTAGAGAATTGCTGCAAAGCAGCATCTCTTTGTTCTTCCATGTTCAATAAGTTAAGAAGTCTAACCTCAATCATATCATCCTTATTATAAAACACCTGCATACATTGTAGAATAGGTATTTGTAAATGAATGGGGAAGATTGGATCTTGGCCATAAACTAACTTAAAAGGTGAATTCCCTAGGGCTTCTTTGATTCTGGTTCGATCTGCCCATAAGGCAAATCTAAGTTGGGTATGCCAGTCCCTAGGGTTACTTTCTAACAACTTTTTTATTACTTCCAATAAATTCTTATTTGTGGACTCAACCATTCCATTCCCCTAAGGGTAATAATTGGAAGAATATTTTAACACAATCTTATGCTCATAGGCCCATGAAATAAATTCAACAAAGAAAAAACCAGAGCCATTATCACATACCAGAGCAAATGGAACTCCAAACCTGGTTGTGATGTTTTCTATCAAAAACTTAGTGACCACCTCCATGGTGCTATTCTTGCAAGGCAGGGCCTCTGTCCAACATGTGCAATAATCCGTCATAGTCAAGATGAATTTATGTACTGCAGAAGAATTTGGATTAATCACACCTACAAAATCAAGTTCCCATTGGGCAAATGGCCTTACCTCATATACTGGTTGTAGGGGCATTGCAAGATTCCTTCCTCTAGATGCAAAAGTTTGGCATACATGACAATTCCTACAATGTTGATGCACATCCCTAAACACATAAGGCCAATAGTAACCCAACCTTAAAATCTGATGAGCCAAAGCATCAGCAGATCCATGTCCTGTCCCATGTCTTCCGTGAAATTCACTTATGGCATGTTTAGCCTCTTGCTGATCCAAACAACACAGGTAGATCCCTTGGAAATTCTTCCTATAGATTGATCCTCCTTCAAGCATATAATGACCACTTTTCATCCTCAGTGCTCTTCTTTGAGTAGCATTCATCCCTTCTGGACACTTGTTATTGAGGAGGAAAAAGACTAAATTTGTATACTAGGGATCTTTTGTGAATGATTGCATAGTGTACTATTGGAAAGTTATACTTCTGTCCACTTCAGCCATTGCCTTTGACAAACCTTGACCTCTTACAAGCTTCATTGGGTGAATCTCCAAGTCAAATTCATGTAAAATGGCCGTCAATTTCCCTCTTCTTTCTCCTAGTTCACATTGCATTAGGAGGGACTTTACAGCTGGATCTGGGACTATAGCCATCACTTGACTTCGGATTATGTAGTGTCTGAACTTCTTCACTGCTAGCATCAATGCAAAAGCCTATTTTTCTATTGATGAATATCTTACTTCTGTATTCTTAAATGGAGAGCTCATAAAAGCAATAGGCCTCTCCTCATTCTCTTAAGCCAGAAGCCAAGCCGTTTTTCCAAAAGCAATGCCTAGTCAATGCATTAATCGAGCCTCTGATCCAGAGGGAAATATTCAATATTCTGCTTCAAGACTTTGATTATCTCATCCTTTATTTCCTGAGGACAAGTCTTCCCTATAAGAACATTCCTTTCTGCCCCTGAGTGAGTCAAATTAATAGATTCATACTTTCCTCCCTCACTCTTTGTAGGCATTCTATGATAAGCTCTTTAAATCCATTATCCCTCCTGGATTGTCACTTTCTGGATTCTTGTCTCCTTGATCCTTGTTAGAGTCATCAATTATCTATCCTTGAAATACATTAGAACTCTCCAAAAAGGCCAAAATATGTTGATCATCATTAAACACCTGGAAGTGTCTAACATTGTCAAGAATTGCAGGGACTGAAATCAACTCCACAGAAAACCTCTTTAGATTTGAATCTTGCATCAGCTCTAATGTACTTGCTGCAATAGCAAGAGCATTTTCTATTTGATTTGCTTCCCTTAGAATAAGAGTAATTCCAAAGGCATCAAAATCTTCTATTAAATTCTAGATCCTATTCCTATAAGCAGCCAATCTTTTATTATGGAAAGTGTATTGGCTATGTACCTATTTCACAATTACCTAAGAATCTCCCATCACTATAAGAGCAATTACCTTCTTCTTATGAGCAAACATAAGTCCTCTTGCAAGTGCCTCATATTCAGCCATATTATTAGTGCAATCAAACTGCAATCTATAAGAAGCAAAATAAGTTTTCCTTTTTGGGTTAGCTAGTTCAATTCCTACTCCACTTCCTACTCTAGACTTAAAACCATCAAATTTAAGAGTCCATAACTGGTCTTTAGCTGGGACCTCTTTCTTTGTAGAAACTATAGGTATTTTGTCATTTGTGACATGTGGTGGCTCGGATTTTTGCTATCTATCAGAATTCATGTTGAGAAGAAGCTCAGTTAATGATTTACCTAGTTCCTTAATTTGTTGAACAACTACCTCCTGAGCAATTTCTTGGGCTGAGTCAACATCTAACTCATCTTCTATTAACTCTTTTGGCATTGGCAAAGCATCTGGAATAGGGGTATTGAAATGAAACTAAGATACTTCCACTTGTTCTTTTTGATCTGAAAACCCTAAGACCTAAGTTTGTTCTACTGGTAAAGAAACTTCTTCTAGAGAAAGACTGACCCGTGTAAGAATAGTTGCATCCTTGGCTTAGAAGGAGAACTCATTGATGGGAGTCTCAGTTACCTCTTGAAATTCTTGCTTGGATAGATCTACATTCCTTAGAATATCTATGCATGACTGACATGTCAACTCTGAATGATTATGATAGTGTATTCTACACCAATTAGGAAGTAGTAAATTACTCAAATGAGTTTCTGTTCCTAAAACTAGCCTATCTTGTTGCAATTTCCTCATCAGAACTTGCTGGTTGATGTGAATCATTGAATCAATGTGGTCTAAGGATAGTGTATCCTCAGGACTAACTATAGAGAAAGTAAGGACTTCCTCTTGCTTGTAAACACCCATCTCAGTCTCAAAGAATGGTACTTCATTCGGAGTATCATACTCTATAATCATGTGTTTGAGCCTAGGTTCACTTTCTATTTTTATCTAGGTTGCAACTCCTTTCCATGGTAACCACATGTGCGAGAAATCTAAAGACAGATACCCTCCTATGATTTTCATTAGCTCTCTACTTAAAAGCATCCCATATGTTTTGGGATGTCACCAACTTGAATATCTATATAGGTATGGATCCTTGGGTCTGATCCAACCTGCACATGCATGTTCTTCAACTCACCTACAACATTAATTTCGGTTTTTTCCAATTGAATCACCTTTTTATTGGTTAGAATAGGACTCAATCCTAACTTCTTACAAATCGAAAAAGGCATGGCATTCCCTGATGCTCCAAAATCTAATAAGCAGTTATGTAGATTCTTTCTAAAGATTCTCAAACTTAATAAGAAAGGTGGGGTACTGGTCTTACCTTTATACATAGCTGCATTTGTCTCCTTTACGGGAGTCACTTTACCTTTCCCTTTTAAGCAATTTGTTTCTTCCAAAGCTTTTAATACCACCTCCCTTTGAGCTGGGCACCACTTCATGATATCAAAGAAAGACAGTGATGTCTTCTACCTTTGTAATTCTGAAACAAAATCAAACTTTGAATCATTCCTATATTGGTACATAGGAAAAGAAGGTTGATTACCTCTATTCTGAGAATCAAAAGGTCCCTTTGGTAGGGGTGGATTGTTATCTACATTTTGATTTGGTGGAACCATGTTGTTAGGGGGTGCAGATGTAGTGAATGGCCCTTTATTCTGGTCCCTCAGAAAGTGACCACCCTTTGATTGGAAAGCTTGAGCATCATAGAAATCTTCCTCTGGCTCGTTATCCCCTTGCATAGGGAATTGATACTTTTCTTCAATGGTTTCATAATTCATGGCAGTGCTGACTAGCCCATTGCCTTGATTGGAATTTCCTACTTGAGGATGGGCATCAGCCTGTGCAATTTTCACAATCTTCTCCATTTCTGGGCAATTGACCTCAGAATGGGTTGTTGTATCATGCAACCTACACCAATTTGTCATAAAATTAAAATCAGCAACATTAGCAATATTTGATCTATCTTCACTTGCTTGATAATAATGGGGAACTCCTCCATTGTTAGGTCCAGTGTTCCACTGCCTATTATTGTTGTTGTTGTTGAACCTTTGATAGTATCCTCTATTTTGATTTTGATTTTGATAATTTTGGTTTGAGGAGTTCTAACTCTGGAAGTTCCTATTGGTGTTCTGATTTTGGTTTTAATTATATTAATTGCCCTGATAGTTATAACTTCCCTGATTGTTGTAATTCTGGTTTTGATTATTGGGAGGATTTTTCCTAAGCTGTGCCATGTCATTTGACATTTGAGAGAGTCTTTTTGAGAGTCTCTACTTCACTTGTAAGCTGAATAGTTTGATCATTCTGCACATTTTGAACTATGGCTGGGGAATGGACATGGGTTGATCCTCCCCCTTGTGGTGGTTGACTTTGAGGTTGATGTGTGGAATCATGCATGCTATTGCCAAAGAAAGGAACAGTTGGTGGAGCTTGAAACTCATATACAGGTCCATAATGCGAATAAGATGTCCCTGGGACAGTGTTGTATAACGGTGGATTAGGCATCTGATAATTCATTGGAGAAAGAGCTACTCCCAACCCTCCAGGTTGTAGATTTATCTGCTGTTGTATTTTGATAGCCAAATGATAAATCCTAGATAGTGAATCAATCTCAAGAGGTAAATAAGTTCTTTGCAAGAATAGGCCAATCAAAGGATCAACAGCTCTCAGATATGCCTGTATGGCCATGGCTTCCGGCACTAGGTAAGGCTCTTGTAGCCTATGATACATCCTATGGAACCTACTGTTGAACAAGGGCAATGGTTCATGATGCTCCTTTCTAATGGTGGAAAATTGGTGATATAATATGGTAGGGTCTACATATACCCTAAACTGATTAATAAAAGCATTCTCTAAATCTGTCCAACCCAAAATGGATCCTTGGGGCAGATTTAGATACCAATTATATGCCATATCTCCTAAACAGTAAGGAAATAATCTACATACCACATCTTGATGAGCAACCTGAGCTCGTGTGCATGCATCTTTGAATTCTTGTATATGTTCCTCTGCACTTCTTGATTCTCCATGCATGTATTTCGGGCAAAACTTCTCTGGGTTCTTTGGTAAGTCATGGATTCCTCTAGGAATCATCGCTAACAGGGAGGGATTATTCACAAAGTAATCCATTGGTGGGATTGATTGGGCAGGTGGTGGTGATGCAGGCCGAATTGGTGGTGACACAGGCCTATTTGGTGGTGATGTGGGTGGATTTGGTGGAAATCCAGGTGGAGTAAGCAATAGTGGTAACATAGGTATTTCTACCCTCCGAGCATGAGGTCTTGGTCTGACCGAGGTTTGAAGTTCTTTGAATAGTTCATGATTAGTAGAGGATCTAAGAACCCTCTTGTATCCCTCAGGTGAAAAATATCTTTCGTGAGCCAGCTTGTCCTTTCATGCCCTCCTTATAGCGCCAATTTCTGTTGATGGTTAAAATGACACAAACAACATTAAAATATAATATTTCTACTCTATTTCTCCTGAAAAAGAAAGACAACATGTAGTAGACTAACTCCCAAGGTCCTGGTAGTTGGTTCTCAACTCTCTGATATCACTCAATTGGTTCATGCAACTGTAATTTTCAAGGGGCCTGTGCTGTAACAAAGGATTCAAGCTATAACTCATTTTATTGAATTAGTTCCTATAAATCAATGGGTTTTAAATAAAAGAAAAAGATAGAACAAAGGGGTAAACTAGTAAGTATGAACCGAATTTACCTAGTATCTAGACATATACCTTCAATGATGAATGTTTCCTAATAGATCATAAAAACCATAAGATGATACAGTCTATAGCATAATCTATACCACTGCATACATTTTAGGTGCTTAATTAACTTCACAATTACTCTTCACAAATATTTCAAGGATTTCAAAACAACACACATTCTTTCATCATCAAAATTATAGATCAATAGACTTTTTAATAACTTTAACTCAATGACAATCTAATAAGATGATCCTTAAATCTGATTCCTTCAAATGACTTTCATCATTCAAGAAACTCTTATGTTCAACACAATCACTGCATACAGATAGATCATAACTTATTAACCTTATCAAACAAAACAACTCAATGCCAAAAACTCCATATTGCGTTAACCTGTAAATTCTATTAACTATAAAAGATTAAGTACAATGTATCTTTGCAAAAAATCTACAAAATCCTATCTCTTAGCATTAGGTAAGCCAATCGAGTTCTCAATTAGCTGACCTTTACAATATGATACCAATTTGGTTTTTATAGATATACAAAAAATTCAAACCTCACTTCTATTTTAGGCTTTCCACCTTTTTAGGAATTTAGACTCTCTTGGAAACTCAAATCAATTTGATCTTGAGTTCTTACATTAGACTTTCAGTCTTAACTAAAAATAGAAAATAGAAGAGAAAATAAAGTCATGCGCTCAAAAAGCTATTAGTGTTGTATGCATGCAACATGCAAAGAAGGATAACATTATGCATGTAAGGATTCATGCATGCGAAGATGGATCTGCTAGGAACTCATCGTAACTGGTGAACACTTGCTATAGAGTCTCTATCTCTGGCCCATCAATCTAGTCATCTTCAAATTTAATCCAATCAAACTCAGCTATAGCCAACTCCTTCATACTTTTCACCTTTATTAATTCTCTCCCTACAACTTTTATCTCCTCTTTGACCTCTACAAGTTGATCTAACATCAACTCTCCACCATCATCTCCCTTTTGCATAAGTCCTTTGAATCTTTCATCCCACTTTTCCTTTATTTGATTAAAAGGCATGCCCTCTTTTGTAAATGCATTTATATCTACAATAATGGCAACAGCTGCTTCTAATTCTTCCAATTGCTCAGTTAAATTATTTACAACTTCCTGAATCTCATCCTTATGCTTGCTCAAAAAGCCAGTCCTAAACTTGAGTATGCGAGAAGTCTTCTCTACAAAGTCTTTATTGTCTTCCTCAAGTATAGACTGTTCCAGAAGAGTTGTTAGAGGCAATGTATTTATCTTTTCTAACTTTTCACCATACCCCTTATACTCTTCTTCTTGTTTTTATGATGCCTCAATATATTGATACATATCTTTAATCAACCCTTCAGTATCCTTGTAGGCTTCAAATCCTTTCACTAAAATCTCTCTTACCTCTTGGTTCAATTTATCTATCCATTTTTCTACCATCTCCGCCTTTCCTCTAACCTGCACCAAATCATCAACCTCCTTTTTTCTTAGCAAAATAGGAGTCTGAATAGTTGCAACTTGTTGTGACCTTGGAGAGGAGACACTCTTCAAGAATGAATGTAACTGATCCAATTGAGCCTTAAGCTCATCATTTTTTTTTTTTGTCCTTCATCATTCTTGATTTAGTTGTTGAAGCCACCACATCAATCAAATTCATTTGTTGATTCCTAGTGGGTCTTCCCAAATTAACCATACTCAATTGATAGTCCGTTAGCTGCATATCCCTTACCTCCTTCTCTTTTATAGGCATGGAACATTCAACAACTATCTCCCCTTCATCTATGAGTCTGGTAGAATGTAAGATTTTAGCCTTCTTCTTAGCCCTTTCCTGTTCAATTCCCTTCATCATGTCCTCCCAATTAAGAGGTTGAGGAGGTGTTCTAGCTCTCTTTTGCAGGTCTAACTTAAACCATATAGGAGCACTGGGAGCAGTCATCATCATGGAAGAGGAAGCGAAAATTGTAGAGGGTGGTTGAACATTTACCTCAGGTTGAGAATCAACCTTTGCTTTCTCTTGTTGCTCCTGCAGCACATGCATCTGCACCAACTTCTCAGCCTCTTCTCTATCTCTTTGTTCTTGCATTTTCTTGTCTTCTTCTTCTTCTCTCAATCTTTCTTCCTCCAACTGATCCTTCTCCATTTTTTCCTTCTCTAACCTTTCCTTTTCTAATTTCTCTTTTTCTAAGGCCTCTCTTTCTAGCTTTTCCCTTTCTAACCGTTCTGCTTCCAAAGCTTTACATTTTTCAGCTTCTACTTCTTCTTCCTGTTGCTTCCTAGTTAGCTTTTCGGCCTCTTTTTCTTTCCTTATCTTTTCTGATTCTTCCTTTTCTATCCTTTTTATTTCTAAGGCCTTGAGCTTCTCTGCCTTTTCTCTTTCTTCTTTAGCTTGTTATTTCTTTATTAGCTCTTCAACATCTCTGTCCTTTCTTAGATCTTTAGCTTCTTCCTCTTTCTTTCGAGCTTCCTCTACAAGTTTCAGCTTAGCAACCAGGATTTCCTTTTCCCTTCGGTTTCTTGCTTTCTCCTCCTCAAGATCATGGATCTTCTATATCAATTATAACTTGTCATTTTCTGCTTTGACCTTGATCTCATGCTCTCATTGCCTCATTTGCTCCTCTACTTCATTAGTTGCTGCCCTTGTTTCAATTTGTTTTGCCTTTAATTGTTGTTGTTGAAGTAGAGCATCAACTTGCACCTTAGTACCCATTTCCTTTTGCTTCTTCACCATAGCCCTTGCATCATAATCTCTTGTAGCCTCTTCAAATAGTTTCCATTGTTCTTCTTGTGTCAAAATATGCTCAATAGTATGCCCTAGAGGCATGTTTTCTAGTAAGTCCATTTCTAACAGAGTCTCATCTGAATTCATCTCAACTTCTACAAATTCTTTCTCCACTACTTTTCCTTTATCAGCTTCAGCCATGGCATGACATACTCCTTCTTGAACCTCTTTACTTTTCTTTCTTGTGAGTGGGGATTTTCTGGATGACTCAATCAATGTGGGTGTAGAAACACTAGATCCTATTGGAACATCTCCCTCTAGTGCCTCTTCTTCTTCATCGACCACCTCAAGTTCTATTTCTTCAACATCTAGAGGAAATAATTCTAATGGCTCCTTGGAAGGTGTCTTTGTTTTAATTCTCTTGTATCCTTTACCCTTCTTAAGGACTGGTCCTTGAGGAGCTGGAGCTTTCATCATCAACCATTGCACACTTCTATCCAAAAATGCTCTTCCAATTTTCTTAATATCAATTGTTTCTTCCTCATTCCATTCTATTGGATCTAAGCTTTTGGTGCCAATGTTCAAGGCTTCATATGAGGGATCCAATACATTTCCATCATCCACTAATTTATCAGGAATATTTTCTTTAACAACCAACTCTACCATAAGTGCAACTGATAATCTTTCATAGTTCTTCTTCCTTAAGTCATATTCATCCTGTCAATCACACCAAAAATCCTCTAAGAAATTAAAGTTTCTAGTGAACACTGAAGGTAATAAGGCATACATTTTCTTCCTTGGATAAAAATACTTACGAACTGTATACAATTGCAATTTCAATTGTATCAACTCATTACAAACTACCCTTGCACCCTTCAAGTGTTGACAACCATATTCCCCCAATTTCATGGGAAATTTATGACATCCAGTCTTGTGCTTGATCCCAAACCTAGCATTAACTCCAATGGCTTGATAGAAAAATTAAATTAGCACCATTCTATTACTGCAACATCTTGGAAGTAAATGTGGATGGCGTTAAAAACCAAACAACTTGAAGTATATAAATTTTGGGTATTGGATATACCAACTCCCCCATTCAGCAATAAAAGCCATAGCTTCTTGACTTAACCTGTATCTTGCATCTCCAGTCAACCGATTGTTGACCACATATAAAAATGCATCATTGAATCTTCTAAAATGAGTCTCAGCAACTTGAAGAGATAACTGATTATAATGTTCCCATACCTTATTTTTCCCATCCAAGGCTCCTATTATACCTATTCTATTTAATCCTGGGAAAATCCCCAATCTTGTTGTAGCATAAACCACATAAGAAGTGATGAAGAAAGATTTAGTCTGTCTAACCCTTGTGAGTTGATCATGTATGGCATCAGAAACAATCATTGACCAATCAAACTGGTAATCACCCTGAAAGATTACTTGAATAAACTGAAACATCCATTCCTTGAAGTGGAAGGTATCCCTCTTCCAAAACACTCTGGACAACATTAATATCAAATCAGATATCTCCTTCTTGAAATCTGCCCTATTTGGCTGGTCTGCAAGCTTACTTAAAGATTTCTTCTCTGTGCCTAACCATTTTTTGTTTAAGTGAGACTTATTGGAGTCTTTATGCTTGCTATATTTCTCGGATGCCTCTACTTCAGTTAGTTGCACCAAGTTCAAGGGATCAGGAACATTAAATATACTTTGGAACATTTGCAGAGTAAGATCTATAATCACATTATTTTGTGAATCCATGCATAATCTTGTAGTAGGATTGTAAGTACTGGCTACTATCAATATCAACTCTGGACACTGGACTGATAAAGGAAACATAGTGATATGTGCAAGACCGGAGTCAAAAATCCTTTGTGTTCTCCCTATTGAGTTTTCTCATTATGCAAAGGTCTCTTCATGTAATTCTTTAAAGCTATACTAGCCCAGATTAGTATCTGTGATATCTGACTAGTCTGATTCCACCTTGCTCACTTTCACCACCAAATTCCTATGATCATACCTCAATGTATAAGGCAGTTGTTCTGGTTTCACCTTCTTTATTTTTGGTGCTGTCTTTGATGTTCCAACCAGTTGATTCCTTCGAGCAGCCTCTCTTGCTGTTCCTGACATCTCTCAATTCTTCTACAAGCAAACCTCTAATTAGATATTTAGATATCATCATAAAACATGCTTTAAAAACATACCTATTATACATACATCGGAGTCAGAACCAGACAAAAGCTCAAAACAATCTCTTTTACAATACTGGTGGAATCGGAGCAAAAACCAATATAGAAACTTCACTAAAAATAACCTAATCAGAGGTGGAGAAGGAATTGTTATCAGAACTGGGATCAGAATGAAAAACGGATTTGGTTTTTTTCAAATTTTCATTTTTTCCATATTCTATTTCCATTTCGCCTTCGCCTCCGATTGGGTTATCATTACTTTGTAAACAGACTTTCCCATTATACACAGAGCCAGAAATGGGATGAGAATGAAATCGATATCTTTCGCAAACAAAATTCTTAAGTTCAAGATCAGCTCTGATCCCGCCTCCACCTATGTTATCATGACCTCATCAAATTTATTCATTTTCAACAGTTCATAATTAAAACCTAGGTCGCTTTAACATGAAAAGGGGCTTTAAAAACACTACACTCATATGACCGTGGAGAATAATTGCACTTTAGGATATCATTTATTTTAATCATTTAAAGTGATTATAGAGACCAACGAAACCCGAATCTAACAACCCCAATAAAACTAGGGCATGGGTTTAAACCTTGCGATTTTACTTGACGATGAAACCCTAATTAAACAATAAATTTAATCTACCCTAACTTATTGTAAAATCTCTAATCTACCTCACTATAGATTCCTAATTTAACAAATGCCATTAAAAACCCTTAATATAATCTAATCTACTACAAACCAAAAACAAACATGACGCAATCACGATTAAGACATGAAAGTGATGGTGCCCTAAAAATAGAAAGAACTAAAAATAAAAACAAACATAAACAAAGAAACAACCCGACCAACAATATAAAAGACCCATTCAAACCAGAACACCAAGAATCACAAATGTTTAAAACAAAACGACAATGTGATTCAAAACACGGGCAAACATATATACAAAACACACAACAACAAATGAAACAAAGAACAACAAAGATAAGAAACCTACCTCGAACACAACAACACAGCTAACCTTCTGAACTGATCGGTTCGCAACAATCCTCTGCTCTTTCAATCTTTTCACTTGAGTGAACTCTGCTACTGCTCCTTCATGCTCTTAGATCTTTAACAATAACAATAATGATCGGTTTAACCCTTAATAAAGGTCAATATTCAAATTTCTACCTACACCGAGAATTGTCACTAGTGCATTAAAGTGCAATAAAGGCGGAGTTAGAACTGAGAGTGAACCAACACTTCACAATAGTGTGACTTCAATCAAAAAGTCAACGATGAAAAATGGTTGGAGCGGAACTAAAATGGAAACGGAACTCAAATTTATTAAATTTTCAAACCCTATTCCCATTCCGGCTCCATGTCCAACAACTAAAAACAAAAAAAAAGCAAATACAAAAAGTTAAGTAAAAAACCAACCTAATAAAACAAAACACAAAAATCGAGACAAAGCAAAAATAAAAATAGCGGAGGCGGGATCAGAATAAATTGTGATTTTGCAAATTTTGATAACAACCATTTTAATTCCCACTCCGGCTCCGCTTCCGCTAAAGACCAAAAACAAAGGCAAAGAAAAGACTGTCGGGATAGAACCAAAAACAAGCCTCAAAAGAACTTGCAGAACCTGATTATGTTCCAGTTCTGATTCCGACAGAGAAACAAAAGAAGAAAAACAAAGTATTTGGAAAAACTAAACTCCAAACTTTGTTTCAAAAACAACTAAATACAAAAATAACAAAGGGGGACCCCTTTTGACCAAGGAAAAAGATGGGGTGGTTATGCAAGGCATAACAAGTCTATGGTAAAACGTTGGTTCGACAAAAGGGCTAGATTAAAAACTTTTAAAATATCTGAATTAGTCCTATCTTGGGATATAGCCCATGAATGTAAGGGTGAACATGGTAAGTTTGACAAGTTATAGACTGGACCTTACCAAGTATTTGAAATCTTAGGTGATAGAGCCTACATGCTTAAAACTCTAACCTAAGAAGATGTTCCATTTCCCATCAATGGGTAATTCCTCAAACATTATTTTCAAGCCTAGTGTTGGTCGCTGATCCTTGCTGTAAATATGTAAATATCCTTTTTTAGGTTTTTCGCAATTTTGTTTTCTTTTCTTTTCAAGGTTTTGTGTTTTTTTGATATAAAATAGTTAGCAACCTTCAGAGGTAGTCAAAATAATAGAATATCAACTTTGGGAATGTGATTCATGCTTTTACTGGATATAGTTCTTTAGTTATAGATGATTGGGGAATTGTTCTAATTCATTCACTTTAGTTCACATAAACCATTTAGTTAATGTTGAGCTACAAACGCCCACACCTAAATCATTCTACTGAATTTGGGATAGAATTTATTTCCATTGATTGAAAAATAAAAAGGTATCCTTTTCTACCGTTGTAGTTCCCAATCTAATAGCGGGTTTCATTTCCTGCAAGTTGAAGTAAAAGAGATTACAAATGAAAAAATAAATATCAAAAGAGAGAATTCAACTCTTTAGGCTATCCAAATATATCTACCAGGGCTATAGACTCCTGATTGGTGGTAGAGCTATCTTTGGGGGAATTATAGAGATAACCTTGTCAGGGTTATTAACACTTGACTGGTAGTAAGGCTCTATCCAAGGTTGGCCTAAAAGGAAATTACCGAATTATGTATGTCAATGAAAACACATGTTATGCTTTAAATTTACTATAGTGGAATAAATCATTTGGACACACGTGAGTTTAGTGAACTTAAATTATATTATGTTGGTTAAATTGAAAAGCAATGCCGAAATGAGGGTATGATCATTTATAATTCAAGAATTGTAGAAAGTTGAAGTATGGTTATTATTTTTGGAATTGACTTTCTATTATTTTTTTTGGTTTTGTTGGTTGATAGTTGTTGCATTGTCTAACAACATACCCCTTTTTTCCCTTTGGAAAAATGTGGACCCCCTTTTTTCTGCTACTTTTTCCCTTCTTTTTCCTTTCGCTTGCTTTGGTGTGCTACTTTTGGAGGAAATGGTAAAATAGTGAGATATTGATCCAACATTCTTGACTCTTTCTTAAGTTCTTTTTTTTGTCAGACTTAGAGAATTTTCAATATCTTTTCCCTGGCTTTGTTAACCAATCGAATCCCCGGGTCTCGGGTATCAAGTGTCATTTCTTGAAGGATAGTGTATCTTCTGCAATCTTAGCTTTTTTCTTGGCTAGTCATTGTGCTCAGTAGTTTGTTACTTGGGTAAAATTGTCCCAATGTTCACGTGTCAGCTTTTCCCTGGTTAGCATGATAGTGCATTTTATTTTCTTTAGAATCAAAGATCTGAGGTTTCTGCACAAGTTTCATTTTCAACCAATTTGGTCTTATTTGCACCTAGTTGTAGGTATCCTTGCACTTGGTTCTCATAAACTTGGTGGGTAAAAGTCTTGAATCCCAGTAATTCTTCAAATCTTGATGTTAAGTGATTCAAACCTTATTGATTTTTAATCATTAAGTTTCCAAGATGATTGTTTCCTCTAAGGATTTTTGCCTTGTAAGAATTAAAGTGACACATAAGGGTGAAATGTTGGCCACCTGTGTTTCTTTCCTCTCAAAGGTGGGCCCCTACAAAATAATTAAGGAGTTCATAATTTAAACACTAATCCACCATGATTGAACCTTTATTCAAGGTAGTTAATGGAAATTAAAATAAATTAATGAAGATGGAAAACAACACACATACTTGGAACCACCTCAAGCATGCAGTTTCTTCCAAAATACTCTACCTCATGCTAGATTACTCACCTGTAAGGAAATCAAAGAATTAAAACCAAGATAGTGGTGTGCAAGGAAGTGCAAGTTTTAGAATGTTGAAGAACATAACTACTAGGGTTTGAACCTGCATTCATTCATTTAGGTACACTTCTAGTAACTAAATTTCTATTAATTATTTTATACATGCATGAGTAAGGTTAAATGGCATTACCACTGGTTAGGTTGTCAAAATATTAATTATTTCTAAATAATTTAACCTAATTGCAGACTATAAATATTTTGAGTAAATAAATTTCTTTAATTATGTGATATAAGAGGGATTCACTACACATGGGTCTCTTTATTCTCAAGAGATCACTAGGGAGTGAACTGCCCTTATACACCCCAAACTGAACGAATCGATGAAACTATGAAGAGAAGTGAAGAAGTGATTTCAGATCTCGAAAGAGCAGGACTTCATGATTTCTATCCCCGGCTGTGGAGGTCTCGACTGAGAGACATCAACATAGTTTCAAGATGCTAGCGCGACGCACTATCATCCACAATACATGCTAGTATCCTAAGCCACAAGGAACTCAGGAGCTCAGATAGATGAAACTGAATCTTACTTCTCAACTTGGGTCGAAAAGAGTGAAGGGTCAAATAATCGATAGAAAGCTAGAGACTAGATGGAAATAAAAGTAATCTTGAAGCGAGATTACCTTCATGCATCTGAATCTTTACTCCAAGCGTGCCTTCGTAACCTGCACACAAAATATCAAGGGGAAAAGGTTGGGGCTATATAGGGGCCTACCTCAGTCAGACACTCGTATTGGTGTTCCCACCTCCACAGAGAGCCAGGTTTGGAAAAGAGTGCAAAGGGAATAAACAAAGTATGTGGTAAAAACAAAACCCACTTCAGAGTAGAGCCTACACCAAAAAGTAGTAAGTGAACTAGTAAGAAGGAGTGATAGGGAGAGATAGTGTTACCCACGAGTCAAGACCCTCTTCTAGAGCGCATGGGTGCACCGTGATGTTCTTTTTGTGCAGATGGTAGCTATTCGAGAGCTGGTAGCTACTGGAGGGACCTTAGTCTAAAATGGCTTTGCCAATAAAAGTGTTTCTATTCAAGAGTAGAGCTTACCTAAGACTAGAGAAAGTGGTGAAAATGCTTGAATTGAAGATTTCCAACCCAAAAATGAGAGCCAAAAAAGGAGTTTTAATCCATGCAAGGGTGGTATAGAGTCGTTTCATTTGCGACCTAACTGCTAGGACACATGTCTCTAGGGTCTGGTTTCTAGATTCATCATTTGAAACTCAGAAAACCTCTAGGATGCTAGCACACCATGTGGACATTTTTGTGTCGTGTAGGCGTCCAAGGCCTACGTTTTTTAGAAACACCCTGTCAGGCTTCTATTGTTTCGCCATGTGTTCACATAGAGTCAAAATCATAAAATTTTGACTCATGGGATTTTGTCATTAATGCTTCTAGGGTGTTATAAATGCTAGGAAAGATGTGAAAATGTGGAATTTACCCTAGGTGAAATTATGTGAAATTACATTTTCCCCCCACTTTAGTGGGCTCGATTTTGGAAAAAATCAGCCTCACTAAAGTAGAGAAGAAAAATTTCACTCGAATTCTGAATGTTATGAAAATCTGTGCCAGAAAGAGGGACCACAAAGGTCACTAAGGTTGAGCCAACCAGTATCAAGGATGCCCCCAGCTCCCAAGCTCAACAATCAACAACACAATGGTCATAAAAAAATATTCAAAAATGTATCTTGCAAAACTAAAATTTTAAGTTAGTTTCAAAAAATCAGAGGAAACTACCATGGAGAGAAGAATGATCAAGAAAAAGGTGATCGATTCAGAGGAAAAATATGATCAATAGGTGACTATATGCCCCCTCTTGAGTTTTCCCCCAGCATGGTGGGGTAAAGCCAGGAGAAACTGGGGGATCATGAGCTCTAGGGGAAAATGGGCCCCGGGGGGCATATATATACCTAGGTGGGCCCCTAGAAGGGTCATTTTCACTATTCACTATGAGCAGATTGTTGACTTTTGTGAATAAAAGTTAACAAAATTCCAAGAAAGAGAGATTATGAGGTGCCAAGGGTAGAGAAGCTATGTGAAGACATCACTACGGGTCGCGAGGTTGACCAAGTAAGCTTCTTAGTCTTGATCGTTGTGCATTTTTAGCTCATATTTTTTATATCTTTTCATGCTTCGAGGTGTACAGGCATTCAAAATATGCAGCTACATCCCTTTTCCAAGGTATCATCTGAGACACATGTTGGTGTCTCAGATTAGTGCTATCATCCTAAGGGTGCGGTGGCATCCTCTAGGCGACCGTGGCAGTCTAGGACGTAGGCATGTCACGTAGATGTCATTTTGCATGTTTTCTTATCATTAGCATCTTTCTGATTTAAAATTTTTTTACTTTTTGTACGAGTATCTAGAGATCTAGGAACATCTTAGAGGTTGAGCATTATGCCTTTTCCATGAGTAGAGGGATCACTTATCACCACATGAGGTCACACACTTGGAGCCGGTCAGTGTTTGGCACATATTTACTATGCCGAAGATGCGATACCACAATGGGATGTTCACTGCTCCGATGGAGTGATGGGATGCTACAACATCATCTTTCCATCTACCCTATGGAGAGATGACCATCACCCTCAAGGATGTCTAATGGATCCTCAAGCTCCCCATCCACAGATGGCAGGTGGCCCTAGATGACACCTGATCTGTGCGGGAGTGCAACGAGGAGGTCTGGTATTGCACAAAGTGGACCGATGGTGGTGACGAAATTGGTCATATCTACACCCATTGGTATGATAAGATGAGGACTACAAATCCATTGCTACACCAGGTGATGGTAGTGACAGTGGATTTTTAAATTACTATTGACAAGCAAGGCTCACATCTACATGGGGGCCTTGTCCCGATTATCAAAGAGATGGTCGAGAACAAGATTGGTTTTTCCTAGGGGTGCAGCATGTTGGTGCACCTTTACCAGGAGCTCAGAGAATACATTCATTATGAGTAATGTAGTTTTATTGCATGCACACTTTTGTAGGTGTGGGAATTTTCCCACATCATGTGCACCCGACTAGTCAATTTCCCCTAGCGACGACCATGTGATGTCTTGATGGCCCACTGGTATGACATGACAGGCCAGTGGTGCTTCAAATATTTATAGTTTTGGAGGCTATAGTTTGATACTGTTTCTATGGGAGAGGTTTGCTGGAGACCCCACTGCTATTTTAGGTGGGTCGATGACAGTAGGTTGCTTAGGAACCTACAATGGAACCATTTTTTAGTGATTCACCATGACTATATTATTATACCTTATTACTAGATTTGGGCCATGCAACAACATGGTCGTGTATAGACCATACCACCTGATGTGCCCACATAAACCAGGGCACACCACAGTGCAACGAGGGTAGGTGATCACCCTCACCCCTCTATTATAGACATCATCTTTTGGAATGATGATGATCCAGATCATGATCTACTAGCCATGGTGGTGGTGGATAATGTTGGGTGGCGATAGTCTACATGTGGTGGTGGGAGAGGCATCGTCTTTCCCTAGTCTTTGATGAGGGTTCTCCAAGAGGAGACCCTATCCCACAGGAGGACAAGCCCCACCAACTGCCACAAGATAGGAGGGGAGGCCACCAATAGAGTGGTGCATAGGAGGAGGAGCATCCAACATAAGATTAGGAGGAGGAGACAACATTAGTGAGGCCGCGATGATGGAGGAGATCAGATCCCCCCAAGCTACCCTCATTTCCTTAGGACTACCAGTCTCCACCATCCTAGTAGCAGTAGTGCTAGCATCACCTGGGTCAACCACTGATACTAGTGGTGTAGGCCCCAACGTTGAGCCGCACCTTGATCGCACATGGCAACTAGGAGATCCATGTATACATAGTGCATTATTGATCTTTCATTCTTTTCATATTTTCATTTACGCTTTATATACATACACATAACATGTGATACTAATCCCTATCTCTTTCATTTGTGATTGCAGAGGATGCATAGGGATGGACTGGGCTTATAGATCAATGTATTTCAATGGTGGCCCCTACTATGCTGATCTAGGGGATAGTCCTAGAGGCTTACCAACCTGTTTTAGTGGGGAGGCATGCCCCCACTTTTGAGCCGGTAGCACATCTATGGAATACATACGAGGAGTGAGGTTCTGAGGTTGTGCAGCTGATTGGGGAGCTGACAATCATTAGGGGGCAGTGAGATCAGTTGTCGAGGGAGCTGTGAATGATGCTCATCAAGGGAGATGTGTCAGTGAGGAGATTCGATGTCGACAAGGTGACACATGACGCTCTTCAAAGCTGCATCGATAGCTCGATGTGCAGATAGCAGTTGTGATCCTGACAGATGTTCAATGGATGCAATAGGAGCTGATCCAGACAAGGATGGATATTTTTTTGTTGCAGGGGGAGCTCAAAGGGATATGAGTGGGTCTATCTACATCACATTCACACTGATCTCAATCTCAGACCACCGTACAACATCCTCCCAGAGCACTAGAGTGGTCACCAGAGCTAGAGGGCTCTGGTAGCCACATGCCATGGGGATAGGACCCCCCTATTTGTACATCATTTTTGCAGCCAGATGTAGACATACATATATACTTGTAGATCTTTTGTATAGACACATATTCAACAGCCACTTCATTTTTTTATAGCAATGGTCCAATACATGTATATGATATTTGATTCATACATTGGACATATATATATGTATACATTGGTTTTAGTATCATGGCTTTGCTTATGTGTATACTTTCCATTTTTATTTATGCTCATGCTATGGATGTTACTTTATTATATGAATGTACACTTTCATTAGATGCTAATCATGATTTAATTAAACACATTTGTTTACATCTTAATTAAATGCTATGATGATCTAATGATGTGATGTATGGATATTCAACATAGTTAGACACATGTATGAACATTTTTATTACATGCACACACATGTGGTCAAGTCATAAGCACAAAAATTTCCATGATGTGAAAATGAGTAAATGTTAATATATGCAATATTACTACCCTTTAGGGAGAACACCACATACATGACACATTAAGACACTATGTGTAGTATCAACGGAGATGCATCACATTAACAAGTTCCTTTAAAGGCATCCCATCCATAGATGATAATCCATAGGCACCTGAACCATATACAAAAACCACGATTTAAGGACCTAACTAGTTAGGACTAAATTTCCCTTTCTAATTAGGTGGCGCATTTACATTCCCTTGGTTTTCGTATAGAACCAGGTCTCCTAGTTTGAAGGTTCTAGGAAGCACACCCTGATTATACTATCTTGATAGAGACCGTTGATAAGATTTAAGATGATTGATGGCTTGTAAACAACACTCACCAAGCATCTCTAGCTGATTCAAATGGTTAACACGATAGGTTTCATCGCCAATCAACCCTATAAGGGAAACCCACAAAGATGGAATTTTAAACTCTAGAGGTATGATAGCTTCGGCACTATACATGAGGTTATAAGGAGTCATTCCCATTGCCATACAAATACTCATGCGATAAGCCCACAAAGCACATGTCAAATAAAAA